>JARFIW010001159.1:9852500-10217957 GCA_036346225.1 Platerodrilus igneus
TACGAAATAAAGTAGTCATAGAACGAGACCAAAATAGCATACGATCATATTTGCATAAGGTATATTCCATACGTCAGACGAAAATTGCTTTAAGTTATCAAGATGATAAAAGATACATTTTATCTAACGGAATAGATACTTTGCCTCATGGGCACTATCTAATAAAGGACCTTTGAATAAAACCATATTTTATTTTGTGAATTGCATGTTTATTATAAAAAATAATTAAAATCTTGTAACGAGAAAGAAATTGCATTGTCTTTTGTATTTTTATATTATAAAAACCGCATTGTATTTTTTAATTTTTATATTATGTATAAAATTAATTTAAAAATATATTTTAAGCGCCGTTGTAGAGGCTCTCTTTGTTATATTGTAATCAAGAAAAAGCATTGTATTTTGTTATTTTTATATTTATTATAAAAATTAATTAAAATATTGTAACAAGCCAAGATAAAAAAACTGCATTGTATTTTTATTTTTTATATTATGTATAAAATAAACTAAAATAATACATTTTAAGTGCTGCTGCATGTCAAAGTATCGCAGTTGTAGCGTCTCTATCTTTCTTATTTTTACAAGATCAAAAAATGTATAATAAAAAATCAACAAAAAAAGAAACAAATTTTTATTTTTGAAACGTAACATATTTATATAATAAAAATATAAAAACAAATGTTTTATTTTTAAATGTAACAATCTATATAAGATCAGCTTTTTGAATCCAGGAAGGCTCTTGGAAGCCCAACCATTTGACGAGAATTTTGGTTCCTTTTCGCCTTAGTATTTTCTCGATAAGGTAAATATTTGGAACTCTCGTTTTCTGCAGCTCAGCTTCATAAAACTGTCCCAATACTGGATCGCCATGCATGTCGACGAGTAAATAAGTAGTCGGATTTGCTCGAAACACTTTACATATTTTAAACGTTTCCTCGCTCCAGTTTGCATTGTAGCCTTTAGAAAAAATACTTCTGTATTTTGAAATGCGTACAAAGTCGTCCACGGCATAACGAGGTTTTCTAGTCGCCAGTTTTAATTTATCGTAAACTTTCAGACGCGTTTTCGCGGTCACATTTTGGGTTTTCTTTTAGTGGCCGAATGCACCGTATCGTTGTATTTCGATACAATCGAATCGATTATATCAATCCACTTCCATTTGCCTCTCAGACTAAAAGCTTTATACAGTTTGTTTTTTATCGTTCTGATTGCACGTTCTACGATGGCGGCTTTGATTGAGCTATATGTGGAGTAATGATTAATATCGCCATATTCCTTCATCAGCCGTGCAAATTGGCCGTTATAAAATTCTGTACCATTATCTGTTTGCAGATTTTTCGGTAAAGGCGGCCGCGATCTTTTAATTTCATTTAGAATCTCGCGCATCGCAGATGTGACTTCATGGCCATTCTTGGATTTAAGCGGTCTCGTCCATAAATATTTCGAATAGCAATCGATCACGAGTAGAATATACTTATGCCCTTTATTATATTTCGAATATGGAATAAATTCAGCAATATCGGCTTGGAATAAGTCGTGATAAGATTTGATGATCGTTCTTCGACGTGGAAAATTTATTCTAACCCCTCTGTGCAGTTCATCCACTAGTATTTCCTTATCGTTATATTTCTTAGACATTTTAAGGTTTGACACGAGTATGAGAGTTAGACGACGAGGCTTTATCTTGCTCCAATAACACGTGCAGGTGTCTTATAACGTCGGTATTAATTTTGTGAAATTGTAAATCGTCTCCAGCAGACGTCTTGACCCCGTCTAATTTCAAGTGGTTGAAAATCAGGAAGTTCGTGTTTAAAACAACTTCGTTCAACACTTGAACGACCGATTGCAATACATCTCGAATGATCACGTTATCGCGGTGAATGGCGACACCTTCGATAAGATTTTGTATTCTCGCGTTCACATAGAACTTAGAAACGGCATCGTGCTCATCTTCGGCCTCGCCTATGTTGACAATTCTCAAGCCTCGAGAGTCGAAGTTCTTGGCCTTACCGTCGTCGATCGTGGTTAGTTTCATAAAATTTTGCGCTTTTTCTGACAACGTCGAGTCCACGTATCTCTTGTTAACGGCATCGCCGAGCTCTGCGGGTCGTGCAAATTTACAATGGATCGCGATTTGGCGTCAAATTTAAGTTTCTTATTAGCATGCGTTTTTCCCGAAGATGAAGCGGTCAAACATATTTCCAATGCTTTGCCTATACGCAGATTGAGTTCTTCGCTGCAAAATTTTAAGTTTACGCCGTCGTTTGATTTTTAGGATCGGCCAAATTCACTATTCTAAAATCCTTCAAGTTAACTATTTTCTCGTCCTCGTCCAATACCAAGGCGCTTCGTTTATTTACCGCATCCGTTCCGGTCACGGGATTGCCTACGTTGCAAAGTTTTCTATTTTCTATGTTGAAATCGCCTTCCGGAGTTAGTTTAAAGCCTACACCAGGAGGCCCGCGCGCAGCGGTATTACCAAATCCTCCGCCTCCAGAGTCTCTGGCAACATACGCTCTTCCAAATTTATCGACGACCATTTTATTTCTGAGACTATTCTATAGAACGTGTATATTTTATTAGGCGATTAATTTCGCCTCCTTTAATTCGGATATAATAGAAAGAAATTCGTTTTGATTCTGAGAGCTATTGTTGCCCGCCGAACGTTCGGCCATCAACAAACGAAGCCGGCTCACCAGCTCGGCCGGCGAGTCCCAATGAACGTATTCTATCTCATGATTAGAATTATCGAATTTTTTGTATCGCCAAATTCTGCTTATATTACTCGATGGCTGTCTTTTTTTCGATAAATCATCCATACCGAGACCTTTCTTTTTATTCGTTATTTTGGATCGTAATTGCATGGGAATCGTAGGAGTCGCCGATGCTGTATTCATCTCTCTTGACGACAACGACGACGGTGACGGCGACGAAGCATGCTGCGGCGAGGAGGAGGCGTAGATATTGTAGTCGCCACGGGTGACGGTGTTAAATTCGGAACGATATAATTTTTATATTTGGGCGTTTTAGGCAGATCCTTGCGAAACAGTTTATTATATGCATTGGTTTTCTTCAAAATATCGATGTAATTTTTACATCTAGCTCGGAAGGATTGCCAGCAGGCGTTTTCTTATTCGAGGGATTTTCTTATAAGTTAACAATCGAAGTAAGCCCTCCGTAATAGGATATTTTTATTTCTAATATTAATCGTAGATCCGTCGTCTGCAATAGCTAACTCTGAATTGCCCATAGACCATTTATTCGAAAGGTCGTCGTATTGAATGCCGATTCCGGTATCGTCTATATTGGGATCCTCGCTTTTGGACAGGATGTCGGCATACTTTTTAAGTAAGGCATCTGAACCGTCGCCGACATTATCAGATTCGTGCTCCGCATTCTGACGTCGAATATAATTAGGATTTTTACTTGCAGAGAATTTTGATAGCGATTTTAACGGTTCTAGTAATTGAGCATGCTTCATTCCGTATTTTAATTGAGCTCGATTTTGATCTCGTTTAAAATCTAAAACTTTTTCTTATCGTTTTAGTGGCCTGCACTACGGCTCGATTTAAATTCGTAGAGTGACGTCGTCGTCGTCCTCGTCTCATCGCAGCCGCAGACATTGCGTTGATGAAAGTTCGCTCGAACGTCGTGATTTTAAATACATATGTAATGATCGAATCCTTTACGGTAGCGGCCCTCGTTTATGGCTTTTCTTTGTCTACCACTAAGAATCCGTATCCGGCTTTATTGCCATCGCCGTCTTTTTTCCCACGCTAGACGGCACATCTTTTGAAATCTTCGAAGCTCATGTCGGTATTAATGTGCTCCGAATAGATATGTCTTAAGTTCATTTCGTCTTGCAAAAACTATAATTAAATTTGTATTGTCGCGAATAAGATGCTTCGGTATTCTTGCATACGATTGGCTGAGGTAGAACGCGTCTATATTCTTATGACGGCTCATTGAAAAATATTGACGAATCGCGTTTTGTTCGTGACATTGAATGTCGTCGAAAATGAAAATCGAATTACTCTTAGCATCTTGCGGTGAAATTATTTCGGAATTTTCGCTAAATTCGTAATAGCCTAGTCCCTTGATCGGTCTCAAAACTCGACTCAAAAAATCGTATTTGGGCTGAAATAGCGACTTGGAGTAAATGTAAACGTTTTCAAATTCCAATCCGTTGGGTGCCAGTAACAAACTCAAAATCAGGTTTGTTTTACCGCACGCAGAAGGTCCGCATACGATGCATCTTATGCTGGCCGGTAAGAGATCTCCGTGCTTTTGCGCGTTCCAAAATAGGAATAAGGATCATCCTGTTCGACCGTTAGATCCATATTTGCAACCGGTAGAGATTGTTTCTGTTTAATAACCTTCATGTCTATTATTCGCTAATATGACGCGTAACGATTTCCGTAAACGGATCGTATTCGAATATAGAGTCGTGCAAAATTAAGCAGTATGCTTTAGTGGTTTGATCGAAAATGTTGCTGGATTCGATTTCGAGACGTATATCGACGGCCGAATTTTTAATAGATTCTTCTTGACGACTGCAATCGATCACAAACACGGGACAATTGCCAAATTGCTGATAGTCGTTCAAACAACACAGAGCGTAGCTCAAATTGCTCGCGCCTGCATAATAGTTTTCCGGAAATTTCGAATAGTGCATGAACGGGGTCGAATAATCGTTATTGGCAAAGTCCGAATTCATATCTTGAAGTGGAAATTCTTGGGAATTAAGGTATAGTTTTAAATTTGTCAGATTGCAGTGATCGAACTGGGCTGCCGATTGCTTCGCATTATCATACTTGCCATGCTGAAGAGTAAATAGAATCCATCGAGGTTTTTCTAATTCGTTCGAATTCTTAATACGCCAAACGTGAATTTTCGAAGACGGAGAGGACGGCAACTCGTGAAGCTCCCAGCGACGAAAGTAAACCACAATTCTGGGATTTTTATGCAAATGATGGAATAAATTTAATTTCGATTCATCGCTAAGCTTTAAATGCGGAACCTCCACGATATTTTAGTAATTTTAAATGTTAGCTCGTTTTCGTCGCTCTTGTAACAATTGACGTCGCTCTTGGATCTAATTAAAACAAGCTCTTGCGGCATGTTTACGACGGCTCGTTTATAATCCTCGCAAAATCCAAAAATATGCTTTAGAGGCACATTGCACGAGAAGCGTCCGTTCTTAAAAATGTCGGCGTTTGTATCTCCTCGAGGGTCCCAGGTGCTATTGCTCAAACCGTTGAATTTTTGTGATACGAAGCGAGACCCTTCATCGTGCACGTTATACCAGGCTGCTTACAAACGTCGACCACATGCGTGCTCCCCATTTTGTACTGTATTTCATCGAACAAGAATAATATTGCGTTGTTCGTTATCGTATACGGTTTACCTTCGGTTTTCACCGAAAACGTTCCTTAATATTAATGTAACTGTCGTACGTTGCGGTTATAGCATCGGAATTTTGGATTTCTATAATCACTCTATCGCTGTGGTCTGTGTTTCGCGTGAAGGGTAAATACGAATAATAATCTTCTTTCGAAATTGTCTCTTCGTAGCGAGGCCTTTTGAATACGTCTAATTTGGCCACCTCGTCGAAACGTAATTTCTTCAAAGGAGAACTAATCACCGACGAGATGTGATCTGCGACCATTTTCGTGCTACTACCAAAATCACCACGTATTTTACCGCCACGTTTAGCCATTTCTAGTACTTTTTTTCTTTCTCGTATTCAAAAGCTTGTAGCCGAGCGCTTTTAAGAAACTTGCGTCTGCGCGACTAAGAGCGAGATTCTTCTTCCTCTTCTTTTAATACGATGTCGCTTTTCACAACTCTTCCGCTTTTTATTTCGTTATGGCCTAACGATGATTTGCGTGCGACTGCAGATTTCGAGAACGTTTTTGCGTTTTATATAGGTTTGTTTTGAGGAAGAAGAAGAAGAAGAAGACTTCGGCAGCAACGACGATAACAATGCCCAACGCGCGGATTTTTCTTAGGTATATTGACGACTGCGGCTAACGTCTGTTGCTGCTGCTGCTGATGCTGACGCTCGTCATCGTAAACGACGCCCATTTTAACTTAATAATAATTTTATTATTCGCGTCTTAGCTCTAGGCGAACGCAAAGGTACGTATCCTTCGAAAAATTAACCGCTTCACCCGTATGATCCACCAGTCTCAACGTAATGTTATCGAATTCGTCCACGCACAGAGGGAAACGAATTATATTGCTGGGTTGTTGTTCTATGCTGTAGCCTGGGGGCACGGTTAGGCCAAATTCGTAAATGCTATGACAAAGTTGGTTATTGAGGTACGCTCCCGTCGTAATGTTAGTATCTACGAAAATATTAGATACCGAAATTTTTTCCACATCGCGATCGGACGTATGCGAACGACCTTCCTCTAAAATTCGATCATGAAATCCCAGCATTCGACCGATGTTGCCGCGCTTCGCAAAGTCTACGGAGTATTTCGATTTTATTTCGCACTTTAGGGTATTATTATTAGCTCTTAAAGAAAACAAGCCGTCGACCAATCCGTCGTCGTCCAAAGATACGGACGAATTAATTTCTTTGTTGGCTTTAGCCGACTCCAATATCTTTTTTCTCAGGAACGTGTTTAGCTCGTCTATTTCGTAGCATCCCGCGTCGATGGTGATTTCTTTATCTTTATCGTAATAGAACTTATTATTTCCCTCGTGAATATTTCGAACGGTGTTGCACGTGTAAAGACCCACCAAGCCGCAGGTGTACGTGCCGCCATCGTTCAGTCTCACAGGTGGGTATAGCGTACCGCTGCTGATGGTATTTCCATACCCGAATATCGTGAATGTCCTAGACATGACTGTAGCGCTCCGAGGGCATTATGGTTCTTTTATGTAAAAATTTCAACACTAAATGACCGCACACGATCGTGTTAAAGTCTTGCTCCCTTTCCACGTTATAATATATATCGCTACCGTGAAAATATCTTAAGACTTCCTCGGGAGGCCTCAGGTCTCGAAACTATCGAAGTATATCACCGTATTGGCCCTTTTTATAACCGACCCAATGCGTGCCCGGACCGGATCCATCGTCTAAATTTATAATACCACTTTCGTTTCGCCACGGCGGTGCTAAGCTTCCGTCGCGTCTTTTAGCGGCAACTCGTCTCGCATGTACACGCCTCTAAAATACGGAACACCTTTAGCATATTTGTGCAGATCGAGATCGGTCAATGCGCGCATGGGAGGTGTAAGTGGTGGTGGTGGGGGTGGGGGTGGTGGCGAGCTTAGCATTCCTCGACACCGTCGAAGTCATCCGTTTTTGAATCCCCGGATAAGGTTTCAAGTACAAGGCGCTACCTTTCTTGTGAGGCTTTAAATACAATCCGCTGCCGACTTTTTCTCTTCCATGGCTCTGTTGTGACGCGCGTTCTCGTCGAAATACCTCTTTGCATTTTTGGCCGAATTGATGGCGTTTGCGACGCTCGACGCTCCGCCGGCCAGTGCTCCGAGCGCCGAAAGACCCGCAAATATCGGAATCAAAGGCAATAAGCCTCCTTGCTTGGGCACCGGTATTATGCGCGGTACTTTAATTTTCGAACGACCTCCCATCCTGTTGACTATAAGTTTTGCAGCATTCATCGCGCTCGAAATGAGACGATTATGCGAAGCATCTCCGTGTCCTTTACTCTTGATGCTTTGTTTTCTGATTTCTTTAGATATTTTACTTATAAGACCGCCTCTGAAGGAGCATTTTCTGCCGACGTTACCGTTATTGTCTTTGAATTTACCCGAGCATCGACGTACTCGACGTCGTCGTTTTGTCGTCGTCGTCGTCCTCCTCGCTGTCGACGATCCAGTTTCACGGCCATTTTCTTGTCTAGTCCCATTCCTAGTTTGCGTTTCGCTTTCATTGCAGCCGTTACGCCCAACGCTGCGAGCTTCTCGGACCACTTAGAATCTTTGGCCTTGACTCGCCGCCAAGCCGCTTCTTGCAAGACCTTGTCGGCCTCGTGCCTGCGCTCCACGTCTTTGTGATGCGAATACGCGATGTCGTGCTGCTTGCACGCTTCGTCTAGAGGATTAATACCTTTGTCTCCGCGATTTAAACGCTCTTGTAGCCTGGTTCCGGGACCGCAGAAGTTATGACCAGGAAGGTGCAGTTCGAAGGGCAATTTATTTAAGAGGTTGTTGAACAACCCTTCACCCCGTGTACCAACATTGACTAACATCTCTCCTGCAATAACGTAACAATTTAAATATATATATATATAAAAAATAACTGCATACAGAATAAATTTTATTTACAAAAAGGATCATACACTATCTTTAAAATACAAAGGTTTCATTTCGACATTTAAATTCTTTTGATATAAACATAATACGTCATCGACAATTTCGTGAGGAAATGGCGCGTGATTTCTAATAAGCCGAGTCTGTTGATGTCGTAAAGAACGTTTAGGGTACTTAGGGATGGATTTCCAAATACGTATTCGCTTATCATCTCGACTCGACATAAGATTTGATCCTGCACGTTCGAATAAAGTCCAGCATCCTCGAGGAGGGGGACGACTTCACCTCCATCGTCGTCGCCGTCGCCGCTACTGCTCTTGCACCTGTTATACGCGTAAGCTCCGAACTCTTCGGGAAGGCAAGTGGCGACGCACTCTATATTTCTATCGTAGAACTCTTGAAAATCTTGTCCTTTCAATATTTCTAATTTGAGCATTATAAGAGGCGCTAGAGTAAACACTTTGCAAATTCTTCGCGGAGAGAGAAATTCGCGCAACATTGTATCCGGATCCTGTTGTTGTCGATTCTAATGCGGCGAGAGCCGCAGCAGTTTTTGCACCTCGACTCTATGAATGGACTCGTATTCGTCTTTAAATTCCACTTCCAAGTATCCGTCGATCGTCTGATGCATTTCACGCCTCCAGTGCCATACGTCTGCGACTACGGAGGCGGCGGTAGCGCCTGCAGATGCAACCGTGGCAGTATCCGAGCGGTTGGAAAAAAATTTTCTAAATTTATGTTCGATATTGATAGACGACAAATCTTTCCACTCGTTTTCGTCCATTTGCAATTCGCCTTCTTTACAAAATCTGTTGGGGCATATAAGTCTGATAACAGGGCTAAAATCCATATTGCTCTTTCGATTGGTTAAGCCCACTTCGATCGTATGACCGTGAGCGCACCATTGCGCATTCTCCTTGGAGGAATTCAATCGGTATTCGGTGCTACATATCAGGGGATCCATCGCCTGATCGTTATCGTAAACATGAATACCTGACAAAACTTGCGGCGATCCAGATACTGCACACGTAGATGATGATGATAACGAAATTACGTCATCATCATCGTTATTTAAAAATACTTGACTGTCGTCACCACTTGTATGATTATTTTCGTCTTGAATATACTTCACCATAATTGCTATTTAATTAAGTGCAAAATTTCACGCACACATACACACCCTGAACGAAGATACCTCCCGGTTAGAACTGAAAATTATTTTGCATGCGTAGGTTTTCGTTCGAGCTCAAACGATGTTGCTCATGCGCGCATAGTTTATTTTATATTTGTAATAGATGTAGTATGCCCACGCTCCTATTAATTGCATAAGTACGATGTGTTCTAAATACGTCCATACACCATCTGAACTATCAAATTCTCGATCTTTTTTTCTCGCTCTCTTTCTCTTTCGAAGGCGATTCGTTTATGATTCCATGGCATGACGTACCATTCGGTCTCCGTAAAACTGCTATTATATTTAAATCTTATTTTAAACATCAGAAAAGGATCGATGCCAACTCCGTCTCCGACACAATCGCCCGCGGATCCATTGTTCAACCATTCGGCACCGTCGTCGTCGTCGTCGTCGTCGCCGTCCTCGCCGTCGCCGGATCCATCTACGTTTTCTATTTCTCGTCGTCGTTGAAGGCGTCCTCCTCCTCCTAGATAACTTTTATAAATTAAATGGTCTCTCGATCCCGCGGACGATGACGACGCCGACGACGTCTCTGATGATGGCGATAAGGGAACCTCTTCCGAATGGTTCTGTTGCTGCTGCTGCCATTGCTGTTGCAGCTGCATGGTAATTAATTCCATACGTTTCCAATCTTTAGAGCGAGAGCATCTTATTTGTTGTTGTTGTTGTGACGACTCGGACTTCGACAATGCCAAAACGTCTTTATTTTCAACAACCTCGAAACATACGAATGCATTCGGAGGATCTACGGAACCGGATTTCTTTGCCAGGAGGGCACGCTCGGTTTAAATATGTATAGGTAATTATTACATATTAAAGAGTAGGCGAGATATGCTGCGACGGCTGCGGGCGGTCCTTTAGAGTCATTTCGAACAATGAGCATTTTAATTGCATTCATAGGTTTTTATTGCAGGGCTGCGATGTGTTGTTGTGCGCGCGTACATATGGGGTAGAACATGCGCATTCAGGACACGATTTTATTTGCAGAGGAGGTCCATCTATCTGATCTGCATGCGACGACGATTGTAAGCCATGCGCTAAACAATAGCGATGCGTCCATAATTGTTTTGCAAATACTCCGGTAATTTATCGAAATTTCTGGCGACGTCTTTACTTGCATGCCTCTCGATATACTCGAGCGGTAATTTCGTAAGATCCTCGACCGTCAACATTTTCTATATTACAAACGTATATGATTATTAAAATAAACATATCATCTCGTAGACAATTTTCTTATCCCCCTTCCTTAAGAATGCATACTATAGGTTCCTGCATGATTTATATTGACGCCTAAATTTAATATTCTCGAAAGAGCTAACCCGCTCTGCTTTTCGGTATATTCGTCCAGTTTATTGTTCAATTCCTGAATGGCTTCGGGTTTAACTTGAGTTTGAAAGTCTTCAATTTTAAAATTTTATAATTTTTAGTAGTAAAATGTCTGAGCGATGACGACGATGATGATGATGACGATGTATCCACGGCTTCTGAAGACGATGATGTTGATGCGTTGGGCTTTACGTATTCACCGTTAAACACGAAATTAATTTTAAGAGAGCCGAATTTTCTCAAACATTTTCTCAAACGTCGCTCTATTAGGGCGAATGCATCTTCTAAAAATTGCATGGGATCTATGTGATATAAATTGACCACAGCACTCGAACGTATCCTGCGGGCGAAAGCCGATTTCAAATCGACCCACACGATATTGTTCGACGTTCTACGTCTTTTGACATTCTTCTTTGATGTTAATCTATCGAAATTTTCAGCAGGATCGTCGACTTCGACGTCGTTCGCATAACCCTCGTCGTCGTCCTTCGCACTAGTATTATCGCCGGATCCATTCTTTTACTAATACCTGCCCTCTGATCGCCCTATCACGCTTGCTTTTGCATTAGAAACGATCTGATTACATTTCAGATTTAGCAGCATCGATTCATAGTGACGTTTTCGACCTACGTTGCAAGCACTTTTCAATTGTTTTAAAATTGCACGCGTTGAGGTAGGCGCGTCTGGAATTTTAATTCGTCCGAAGCTTGAGACATTTTTACACTTTCGACACACGATGTTTACCGTTCGAATAATTACACAATAATAAATAGAAAAATATTTTGGATATTCTTTTACCAAGACGACGAAACTATTATTCGTAGTAGGGGAGAAATTTTTTTCAAATACAAACGCAGCACGCAATTTTTCTTATCGACACCTGTAATAAAAACCTTGCGGTTATTTCCCCAGCCTTATTCTTCTTATACTTCATCATAATTGCCTACGACACATCGAGCGTAACATTTTCAAATTATTAAAAGATTACTTGAAACGTCTTGCACGTGTCCGATGAGATAATCCGAAAACACGCTCTTAAAACAAAAACACGTTCGCACCACTTGCGCGCCCCTTACGATATTTCGTCTTAGACTAAAACACGCACGCCCCCTACACACCTATACACATAACGATACATACCTTTCTTTTCGAAAATAAAACAACAACAACACCGCCCCCCCCCGATCGATATCTACACACACACACACTTTTATCACGAGGGCGGCACGACTTCCACGTTAACATCACCGACGAACCATACATACCCTACACCCTACACGCACACACCTGCACATACATACCTCTCTTTTACATAATACGCACACCCTTTACAAGATATTTATTATCCTTTTAAAAAGGGCCGGCCAGCTTCTCCATAGCCATACTATCGTTATCCTCAAACCTAACTAATACCAACACACACACACACCTACACATACATGACCTTCACACATACATACTTCTCTTTTCCATAATACACACACCCTTTACAAGATATTTATGACCCTTTAAAAAGGGCTGTCCCAGCTTCTCCATAGTTATACTACTAATGCTTTTATTTAAGGCGCCTTAATTTTGACATATACCAAATTCCTAATTTACAAACTTACATTTAATTGTCTGCTCTCTGTATAAATAATGTGAAATTAAATGGCTTCTGTAGTGTTGTTTCCGTAATTAAATTTAGAGATAATGTACAAGTTTATAACACGAAAAGGATATAAAACGTCAACGCTCTAAATACGAGGATGCTGTTTTGTAATGCTTTTCCTCGAAGTAAGGTGTAAAAATTCTTTTAGAAACAGATATGCTCTATGCTTGGGAAAAAGTAAAAAACAGTGTCTTGAAGTATACTCGAAGAGTATTCCATAAAAACACTTTGACAACACATACAAATGTTATCTAACCAGTGGGAAATTAAAGACTCAAATAATAAAAAAAGGTTCATTTTTGTGTGAATACAATTTATTTGTTCTTTTCCAATATACTTAGACATGTATTATAGGTCACCTTATCACAAAAGAGATTAATTATTTATTCATTTTTAAAACATAACCTACACATATAGAATACTAAACATATATGTCAAAATAAAGAGTAAGGAAAAAAACACTTGCAATAACACTCCTTTAAATTAAATGCAAACTTTTAAGAATGTATACTTTATTTGAAGATTCTTTTAATAAAGTCTAGTTGGAACGAGTTTGCAATAACTCTTTAATATCAAGTAGGAAATTTAGTAAACATTTTTGAAGTAGAAATGAGAAGATAAAGCGGACGCGAATTTATGATAAGGTTATAAGGTACATTAAACGTACACTCAATTTACATAAATGTGCAATCGATGCCAATGCGTTCTTGCAACAAATTTTTATTTTCAATTTATTGTAGGATTTACAGTCGACCCTTTTTTCAAAAATTGCATGTTTTGATTTACTCATCCCGTAAAATCATACACCTGTTTTATATTTTTATATGCGTAAATTGTGCAGCCACATGTTGTCTTTAATAGCTTTCGTAGTTTAAATTTATAGATTTATAGCTACAAGTTAAAAATGTGGTAAGGTTGTTTAAAAACATCGCGTATTTTCTCTAAATTGGAAGTTTGCCGAAAAGCTGGATATACCCATTGCTTATAATCCCTCTTACATTTTGTACATAATGTTTTCCGTGTAAATGCAAGTCCGTGTAGAAAACAGTTGGTTTTCATGGTAATTGCACTTCGTAGGAATTGTTTATTGTAGTTTCTAAGATTTTTAAAAATTTTGCTTAGGTTTCCCAGTCTCAGTTCGTCGATGACAACTTTATACTCAAGACCGCTTTTATTTGAATTCAATAACAACACTTATTTCTAGTATAGTATATAGACTACCGAGTATAACAAATATATAACAATTAAAATAATATTTATCTACTTCATATATGATAGTGTTGTTTGATATAATAACTATCATGTCAGACTTTGATAGCGACGATAGCGTGAAAGACTAATTATAATCCCAATGAAAGTGGTAATAGTGCTGCTGATAGTCAAACAAACCTACGTTTTCATATGACATTCGGGTCGACATCCAGCAGCAAATTTAAACAATTTTTTGAGTTTGATGTTATTTTAAATGATACAAAAACTGCGTCTTGTTTGTTGTGTAAAAAGAAAAAAGGCGGGGGGAATTCAAAATTAAATATTCACGCACCACCAATTTAAAACATAATTTAAAATCAGTTCATGAAAGTGAATATAAAGTTTTAATTGCAAATGCTGACTATAGGCCGAACCCAGTAAGGACCCTTTTTATAAGCAAAAGACTATAAAAGAGATGTACCAGTCAAAGAGAAGTATAATATTTACTGATTCTTATAATTAAGAATTTAAAATTTCAAAATAAGGTGTTTATGTATAGACAAACTGTAGATCTAAATTACCTACAAAAGTTCAGATGTCTTCAAATGGCATCTAAACTAAACTTTACATCGACATCAATGAATAGCAAAAAATTGATTTTCATAATCAGTTTATTGGGGTTAATTACATATTTTATTCTTTGCGAATTAACCGTAGGCATAAACTTTCTATTGCTTGAAAAATTTAGGAAAATAATTTTTGTTGGCATATATGCCAAAAATAATATATGTGCACACACCTATTCAATGACACAAATTTAGAATAAAAGCAACAGCTGTTATAGCTTCTCAGAGGTGTCCTACCCTTCAGGTCTCAGGCAGATAATAGTATTTCTTCCATATAACATCACAGGGATTATGATGCAGGTGGTGGTACTATGTTTGTTTGTTGAACTTTCTCAATTATATTTAAACGAAAGTGAAAGTTCACCTCCCTAAAATGCCAAATAGGTACCTTATCTATACCAAGTTGTACCCGCACATTTGTTCCTATCGCTCACGCTATTCAACTGCCAGAAAGTGATTTACTACCTATTCTAATTTACTTTTTGAGCAGTTTACAGTTTTTTGAGAACTCTTATTTAAAAAAACTAAAAACTTTTATATTAATTTTGATTAAGTTTTGTTAGAGTTTTCCCCGTCAATCCTCAAATAAAATTTCAGACTTCTCAAAATTATATCTTGGAATTTCGAAAATTATACAAGATGATTAAGATGAATTTAAATACCATTAAATGTAAAACCTAAAAAACTCCCACTTATAACTGATTCAAAATGCGAATTTGTAGAGATTCATCACCGATAGCAACAATGCTTTAAATATATCTGCTATATAGCCGTTGGTTAATATTAGACTAAATAAACATCACTAGAGTTACAGTTTTTATGTTGAATGCCACTAAAATCCAATGCGAAATAGTTACTTGTTCAACACAACTGAAAAAAATATCTTTTCATTCACTGAATGAAAGTCGGGGCGGCCCGGCCCGCCGGGCCAGGCCGTCAGTTTTCATTTCGAGTCAGGCCTCGGGCCGGGCCGGTCACTTTTCTGTATCGGGCCGGGCTTATTAAAAGCCCGGCCCGGCCCGGTCCGAGTCCATCCCTAGAAGTATGTTCGCGAATGCATTTAGCTTGTAACTAAACCGTTTTATTTAATTATGTTTATAGTATTTCGGTCAGGTTAGGTTACTATTCATGTTTTATTGTATGTTTGCCATGTTTATCGTCCACCATGATGACGTATTTGCTATGGCCACCTCTCCCTGGCATTTGGGAGTGATGGCCGCGTGTGTTTCGGGAATAGATGACCATGGTATTCCTATACCTATTAAATATCTAGTACTTGTCTAGTTCTTTTGTTAGTGTAACTTATAACTATACAAATGTTGGAATTTAACACTGTATAAGAAACGTTTATTAACATTTATTTGATGATTTAAGTCAGCTATCATTATTTTTTTTTTGTTTATTGTAAATGTCCAACAAGTGCCAGCAAAAATAAAATAGTAACCGAGATAAATGGAAAGAAATAAATTTATCGCCGCTCTTGAAGCTGTACAAAATGGTACCAATACGTCAAGCATTGACATCACATGGAGTACCCAGAAAAAATCCCTTGAAAGAAGACTTCAATCTGAAAACACAAAAAAATGGTACAATAGGTTCTGGTAGTTTATTTGGCGAAGCAAATGAAAAAGGCTTGTTCGTCATATTAAAAAACTGCAACGAACTGGGTTTCCGGTCACTCGAGAAGATCTTCGAATATTAACCTTTAATTTCGCTAATCAGTTAAGACTTTTTCACAAATTCAATAAAGAAACGGGAAAAGCAGGATACGATTGACTTCAACATTTCTTATCTAGACACCGTGACTTTACACTACGTAAGGCAGAAGAAGTTTCATTAGCAAGAGTTAAAGATATGAACCGTAAAGAAGTCGGTAAATGTTGAAATCCATCTTGAAAGGCAATGCCCTGTTAAATAAGCCATCATGTATTTTTAATGTAGGCGAAACGGGACTGCAATTAAATAGTCGCAGCGGTTACGCCATATCTAAAAGGGGCGCAAAAGCTGTTCCGAGCATAACGTTGTCTGACAAAGGTGAAACAGTAACTGTTATCGTATGCTATAATGCGGAAAGCATGTTCCTGCTACCAATTGCCGTTATGAAAGGCTAAGAACGACAAACTGAACTGGGAAAATAACATGCCACCTGGGTCAGAAATTATCATGTCACAAAATTCAGCGTATATAAATATAAGTATTTTTCTTTTGTGGTTAAAGCAACACTTTGTAGATCATGACATTGCTTACTCCAAGTACCATGACGATCTTCCGGCTAGACTTCAAGCAAATAAAATTTTAGAAGAAGCCGGGAAGCGAGTAAGGTCAAAAAACACAAAGTTTGGTGAAAAGACTGCTGCGTGGTTCGTGGAAAACGCTATGAAAGAAAAATGGGTATGAGTATCAAGACAAAAAATAAATTTCAAAGGCAGATTCTTAAAGAAAATAAAATCAGCAATTGACCGAGTTGGATCTGATAATTTGAAAAAGTTACTGAAAGTTGGTATTTATGTTGGAAAAAGAATCATGAAAGGTGCTGGAGGTACAGGACTTATTAACAGATTTAGCAATGAAACATGAATTTGGGAAAGAAGGTATAAAGTTTAATTGTTCGTTTTGGACATATACAAGACAATCTGAAGGCGTACGAAGAGAAAAGGGAGAGTATGCAAAAATCGGTAAATTTTTTAACAGGCATTTGTGTTTGTTTTATGTACTTATGGGTTAGATTACATAAGAATTGTGTACGTAGATAATTTTCTTCTGTAAGTAAATAACTTTATATATAACTTTAAATAATCCTTTTGAGGTCAAATCTCGATTAAATTTGACCGTTATAAGAAGGTTCATCGAATTTGTCTGAATAGCTACCGTTAGCTACAAGGTAAGGCTGTTTATTAAAATCATCCATGCTCAATTCTTAAAAAAAGTTTGTACATAGCTTTATTTATATAAGAAAGGTTTGTGAAGGAGAGATTTTAAGGTAGTTATAAAATATTTTTTAGACATGTTTGAAGGATTGTTTGTTAATGAATATTTGATGTCAATATAAGTTTGATCTTGGATTCTCGTTATTTCATTTAAACTGAGCTAGCAAGGTAATTCGGACATCTTCAGTCTATAATTCAAATCACTTTTATTGACGCTCAACGTCTGGTCATATCAATCGCTACTATCAACAGCAATATATATATATATATATATATATATATATTGATTTGATAACGGCCACACGTTGGAGCGCCCCTAAATAAGTGATGTGATAACGCCTGTGCGTAGAAACGTCGCTAAAGGTGCTGTGACACAGGTACCAAAATTGTAAATTTGATATTACTGACTTATCTTTTTTTCTAGCTCTTCTTTGCCTGGCTAGCTCAACAGAAGTAATAAAATGAAATCAAACAGCAATATCATAAAGTATCTATACATTCAAAAACAATTTTCTCCCATACAAAACAGTTTATAAAACAATTCACAGTTTCAGTTTATACAGAAAATAATTAAAATTCTTACTTAATATTTGCTAACAGATACGCAAATAGGTGGATACTCTACCCATCCTTTATTCCCACGCTTGTAAGTGTGTTTGGCCAAAAAACCTTGACAGATGGTCTATTTAAAAGTCAAAGTGTTTCGAACTCTGACCACAAATTTTACTAATCATTCGCTTCACAATTAGGAAAAAATGTGAACTTATTCTAAATTAAAGTACAAAATATTAAAATATTTTCAATTAACAAACAAAGAAATCTAAAATTTTATACTTATGGTTATGTGTTAAAGAGCGCTTATTCAAATAATCTTCTTTTCATTATCCTTAATGGTATTAAATCCCTCCTGGTTTTATTTTAAATTTACGTTCAAATTCCAGTTTATTAAATCATTCATTTTACTTAAATCTCCATTCAGAACATCAGTAACCAAAAATGCATCTTTCTTTTAATTAATTACTTTTAAGTAGCGTTTGTATCGAAGTATTTTCAACGTTCATGGAATTTTACAAAATAATCATGTTACACCAAATACTGCATTTAACAACTTCCATATTTCAAACTATTGAAACGTACAAATTTCATATGTAAACTTTGCATGTTATTTTGGTTTTATAATCAACGTTGCACATTACTGGGTTATCGAAATTACGAATTTTACATTGAAAAGAATGGAATCCATATCGTTAATAAAGTACCCGCTTATACATAGTTTTAGAAAAGTACGTCCAGAGTTTTCATGTTCCGTATGCAACATAATATACCATAATGATATCAGATTTCAGGAAATTCCACAGTTTTATTTCCTCATTAGTGTCTAATCGCCGCGCTCAAATCGTTGCTCATCCTTGTCTGATTCAGAGATTAATTTTGCGTCGCATTCTATTCTACAGTAACGTAGAAAGTTAAATTGATTTTACTGCATTTAATGTTCACGCTCTTAGAATCGAGCATTCATTGATTTAATGGCTTTTAAAACCATATCCCGATAAAGAATGACGTTTTCTTTTTCTTAATAAAGTTCAAGAGAATTCTAAGCTTGTTTCATTTAAAATTCATAAAGTGAATTAAAATAATATTTTGGTATACACGGAAGTCAATTTATTTGATTAACTAAAGCTTTAATTACTTTCTCAACGGGTTTTGCACATGCTAAAAATTTGCATTGTTTTTACATGGATATTTTAAGCCCATGGGAATTATTTATTACATAAATAACTAACGCTTTTATTTTCTTTCAAATGCAAACGATTTGCATAAGGTTGTAAAGTTTATATATTTTAAAGATTGAAATTCGTTTTTACAGTATTTTTCAACAATTAACTATTTTTACATATATGACTTAAATTTGTACACATGGATGTATTATTGATTTAATATTGGGCTTTTTAAATACACGGGAAGTGTGATTTGCTTTGCACTTTAATGGCTATGTATTTATAGTACGCTTATATTATACAGGGGAATAATGAATCCTCGGAAATTGTTATTCTTCCGGTTTCTTTTATATTTGGTTGTATTTATAGGTTTAGCGTATCAATGACGTCTTGTAACCTCTTTATCACGTTTATACGTATATATATATATATATATATATATTGCTGTGAATCCACTAAAATCCGGGTACTCCGCTTTCGAATCGAGCCCCTACGAATTGGATGCCAAAGAATGCTGTGAATCCTACAAAATTATTAAATTACCTGGTTCGTCGACTTTCTTCTGTTAATCGCCTCGGCTGCTCCCCTTCCTCTAGATAACTTTCATCCTCAATCATAAAAAAAACAAACACATTCCTAACACAAACATCAACGTTAACTCTATTTACATCAATATTCACAATACATTAAAATTTCAAAATTAAATTTTGGCATAAATTTCAGTATCAGAAATTTTCAAGATTACATTTATTATCATTTAAATGTGCATCCTGAATTAAAGTCCTTGTTGGATGCCTACTAATTAATGTAACAATATATGCAGACCGGAGTCTGAGTACAAAGGGAGCATCTACCACCCCTTTACGTTAATTAACCAGGTTCGTTTAATTGAGCTCAAAGACATACCTAAAATTTCATCATAATCCAGAACATCAATACTAAATACCCCTTTCTACTTAAACAAGCAAATTTCATCTTAACATTAAAATTTTATGGTTAGTACAATTTCACTAATGTCCATTTAAAGTAAATCAATTATAAAGTTATTCAACACACACAAAATATCAAAGTTCAAACAAAATAGTATAAATTACCTGAAGGTTACTGCACTCGTAGCTTCAATGTACATCGTCCCTTTTGTTAATCACTTCATTCCAACTGGGTTATATTTACAGCTTCTGATTCTCAACGCTTTAAAAATTTTCTCCATCACCATTTATTTAAATTTGTCTCAGGGCTTTTCCGGAACTCATCTGTGTATATCTGACCCTTGTTTTGTGGATCCAGACACGTTTATGAACCATTTAATCATTAACACCCCCGAAAATAGCAAAGAAATTCATACTTTTTTCACCAATATACGCCAAAACTGCCTACTTTTGTGTATACATTTGTCGTTGTAAATTTTACTAATTGGTGCAGTGATACTAAATTTTATTACCCTGTATCTAAGTGCACTCAAGTACATTCATGTTAGCACGTAAATAACAAACTATTTTGAATCACTAAAATATACGAGCAAACTTTAAATTATTTTATCAAACTAAAATGCACTGTTTAACATCTTGAATCAAGTCGCAGATGTAAGAGAGCTTGTTTATATTCCCCTGGGTATATATAGAAGTTAGCCCGTCTGTCGGTCGAGTCCCCAAAACGGGCAATTTTAAAGAATTTCGCATGCTAGGTTCCCAGTCCGTAGCCTGTGCGTCGGTTTTTACGAATTTTGCACTCGCGCCAGTTAAATCTCAGAAATTCTCACACTGCACGCAAACATGTCCGAGAATAACTAATTAAATTTTATACAGAAATTGTTGTTTCTACCTCTCATATGTGCATCTTATTTTCAACCAATCGTGACCCTCGTGACGTTGCTCATATCACGCCTTTAATTATTAGTGTCTTTGTCTTACGCACATTATCTTTCCTTCTCTAACCTGTACTTTATTAGTGCAAATTGATATTCCATATTATCGATTATTTTCAGTCCATGTGGACTATTTGGGTTAAATAACCCCGTATCGCGCCTTCCCGTGAATATTAAGCCCCGGTTTCTCCAAGATTTTTTGTAACCATTAATTATCTGCAAAATTTACGCCGAATGAGCTTTTTAAACTACGCAGGTGTTCAAACATACTATTAATTCTCAGAGCTTTATTTTATTGGGTTTTTACAAGTTTTCATAGATATTATATGTTACTAACGGTTCAATTAACTTCAATTAAAATTAATACCCTTTAAATTTTAGTGAATCCTAACTAAATATTAATTACTATCTGTACGTTTTGTTTAATACCGGTTACTTAAAATAGGGTTAATTAATATAAATTTTGCACGTAATTTCCATTTGTTTCTTTCCTCGGAATAATTACATTACACGTAGAGCTTGTTAATACTGTTTCTTTTGATATAAAGCGTCTTGTACATGATTTAAATCTCTTATTTTTACTGAAACGACCGAATTTATTTATGCTTCACGGTTTTAATAACGCGTATTATCTAATAATATTCATTATACACGGTGATAAAATTATTTGATGTGATTATTTAATTTTCTACCCTGGTCTAAATATGAGTAATATATATATATATATATATATATATATATATATATATGCTCCACAACGATATTTTATTAAAAGTATCTCAAAAACTACATAAACTAGAAAATTTAAATTTTGCATATATTCCCAACTACGTGCAACTTCTGTTTATACCGGAAATAAGACTCAGATTCGTTATTTTAAATAGCACACCTTATTTATTACTACAGCAACCTTACCAAAACCTTCTTACAAGCTAACCTCGTCACAAACAAGACTATGATAGTGCTTTTCGCCTATCGGTAAAAAGCGTTTAAAAAAACTTTTCGTAAACTTAAATTGCTATCTGGGTTTGCATACTAGTTAGTAGTCGTTAACGTCACGTGCTTGACGACATACTGTCTACTGAAAAACAGAAAATATATATACAAATATTACGATGGAAATTATACAGGATCTAGATTAATGTATCTCTAGAGAATCGGCGCCAATTAAAGGGTTAAATAAAAATCAGATCCAGGACAAAAATATCACAAGTGAACAAACGCCCTTCTATGACAAACACCTTATTAGGTATTTGATCAGTTTTCAAAATAAGACATCAACATAATTGGAAGATATCTGTGAGTTTTATAAATCTTACACCGATCATTTATTTTATGACTTCAAAATTGTATGACAGGAGGTCGGGGCTAAAGGGTGGTGAAAGTCATTGGAGATGGTGGTAGTGGTTACAGACTCTACGGTAAAACTCTACTATGGCGTTATATATTTATTTATTTGTTTTTTATGCATGTTTTTTTTCAAAACTTTAATGGGATCACATTTTTGTACTGAATATTTTGAAAAGCTCCAACTTATACTGCAATAGTCAAATACCTTTGTAAAAAGGAGATGTTTCAAAAAGATACAAAAATATGATTACATTGTCCCACATTTATTTAAAGCATCTTGTTAGTAAATACAGCCATTAAACTTTTTTTAATGAATATTATGCACCCAATGAGTTTAATTACAGAGCAGAAAGTTTTCGACGAAAAACTGTTGCTTGCCCTCAAATGCAAACGCCTACGTTTTAAATATAAACAATGACCAAAAACAAAATAGGATCTAGTTTATCTAATTCTCAGAAAAGCATCAGGTTATTTTCTGTCCAACATAAGGAATTGCTCATTGTTCTCCGATTAAAATGTAAAACAGGTTGTCTTCAACTAGTGAGTTATATGCCTTACAAAAAGATAATCTATAAATGCATCAGTTGAAATTCGCTACTAAACATATTATTAAAACACTTTGTTCCGTTGAATTTGGTCTACATTAGCTATACCATATATTGGTCGTTATATAGAATTAATTTTTAACTTCTGATAATCGGTGCGTACAAACAGGGAAGATTGCATATCATTCCTTAAAGTATTCAAAACACAACAGGAAATACATGTTTAAGATAAAAATTTTTATTGTCTATAATTAAAAGGTAAGGTTAAAGGTGATACAACATGTATGCAATACTGATTATTGTTTAATGATTATAAGAAAGGAAAGTTACTAATAATTTGTTTTCTTTTTATACTACATGCAGAAACTTCATTTATATGGCAAGAATTTAGCAATAATGAATATTCATAGTCAGATTAGTTTCAAACACGGTTAAAACTGTTACAACGGAAGCTTAGATTTAAGATTAAACCATTGTGTTACATTCAACACAATAATAATGTATTATGGCACTGATGATGCTCCTAATGATGACCTTTTGTTTATCTTATCTCAAGTTTCAAACCTTATTTATTTCTTCCGTAAATTAATTGTCTGGAGTGTCTTAGATGTTCAGTAAGAATCTCATATAGAGTCATCTATAACTTTGGGTACGTTAAATTTTATAGTTCCTTACAGATCATGTAAGTGTGGTCCAGTGGCAGGAAACTAGGAAGCGGCGCTTTCCTTGTATTTTCTAAAATATAAATACCACTGAATCTCGGCGAAATAGAGCATATAATTAGAAAACAATAGAATGGGAACCGAGCTGTGGGAATTTCAGGGAACTATGTAAGTTCGCTCAGAATAGAAATAAGTAGAGGTACGCATCCAACCAGTTTCCAGACGGAGACCTAATGACAAAAAATAATTGCACTTAAATCTGAGGATTATTATAAACAACTACCGGTGTTGGTTATGAAATACTTTCAACTAATGTTGATTGTGCGAAAGGACGTATTGGAAAAACTATTAATTCGGAAAATGTTCAAGTGTTGGGGTATCTTGGTAGCCGCAAGCTGCTTATACCCCCTTCGCATACCACTGAATATCTGAAAAATAGGGTATATATTTCTAAAACAATAGAAGAGGAGCCGAACTGTATCCAACAAGAAAGAACAACGAGTATGTTCAAAGACAACAAACATAGAAACAAGGAGAAAATTTCTAAATATATATGTGTGGAGCGCAGCATAGTACGTCTATGAAATAGGGACAGTAAGAAAAGCTGACCAGAAAACAGTTAATAACGTAGATGTTATAGAAATAGTAGCGGAATAAAGATCTCTGTGGAAAAGAAAAGTAATAGAAGAAATAGAAAGACATGGTACGTTCTAAGGCATTTTTGAGGAATAGTGCGGCATATATTACAAGCAGAGATAGGAAAAAGGAGAGGTAGAGGTAGACCTAGTTGAGACTATTGCACGCAGATAGTGACAGATACAGACTGTGGAAATTTCAGGGAAATGTGTAGCTTAGCTTAGAATTGGAAACAATGAGGGTACGTGTCTAACCAGTTGCAGGACTGCAACACCTAATGATGATGAAATAAGGTGGGGTGGGGTAAGTGCATGTTATGATTGTAAAACGTGTTGATTAATATAATTAAATAAGGCTTTACTGGTAGACTTTTATTAACTAACTGCATTAATATAAACTTACAGCATGCTCAACTTCTAAAAATTGTCCTTTGGCTTGCGAAGGGGAAAAAGGGGAGTTGACACTTCATCACGTTCCTAGATGTTGTACTGAGAGGGTGATCGAATTTGGGGTTGAGCAACCTTTTCCTCAGGCGGTTTTAATATTTCTTGTGTCTTTGTTTCCGGTATGTTTTCTCCTGTTGCAAGAGATTTTTCCATTGTTCCTGCTGCTTCCATTTTATTGTTGGCATAGTTTCAACTACTGGATATGTGAAAAACACTTTTGGTTTAATTAGATTTTGTTTTTCTACTTCTGTTGATCGCAATTGATCAATGTGACGTTTGATAATATACCCATCATCTTGTTCTACTATATAATGTAAACATCCAAGCCTGTTCCATACTTCCATAATGTGGATGATTGGTAATTTCTACTTTGTACTCAATAAATACTCCCCGTGTGTTTGTTGTGGTTTCTTTTGCAGGTTATGGATCGAAACGTAAATAAACATGATTTTAAAAACTATGAGTGGTTTAATTCCCAAAGAAGATTAAGAAGAATACTCTGTACTCTGTCTCCCAGTTAAAAATTTTTAGTTTTGATACTTGGTTTGGTCTCTGGTTTTAGACGTTTTGATGGATACATCAAGTCGAGACGCTTTCAAATTGTTTTCCCAAAGATTTTTTCTGAAGGTGTCTGGTTACTATTATCTGGGGTTGCTCTATATTTCTGCAGAATTGAAAACAATTTTTCTTTGCTTGAACCTGACTCATTAGACATCTTCTTTAATATCTTTTTAATAAATTTTACAAAACACTCTGCTTGTCCATTTGTAGCTGGGTATCCCGGTGCAATTAAACGTTGTTTGATACCATTGAATGATGTAAATTGGTGGAATCCCTGTGATTTAAATATGCTTGCATTGTCGCTAACTAATTCTTCTGGTAAGCCAAATCTAGAGCAGAATTCTTTCAAAAAATAGATGGTCTTTTCAGTATTCGGTGCTTGTTTGGTCTCATATACTTCTAACCATTTTGATTTTGAATCAACAACAATAAAGAAAAATGAGTTTAAGAATGGTCCTGCATAATCAATGTGTACGCGTTGAAAATTTTCAGTTGCTAATTCCCACTTGTGTAGCGGTACTTTGTTTGAAGTTTATTTTGATCAGCACGATCCTTGCAAATTTTAACTAGTGACTCTATATCTCGAACTATGTTGTACCAATACACATAGTTGCGTGCCAAAGCCTTCATTTTTACTATTCCAATGTGTGTGTCGTGCAATTCGTTTAGTACCAGTTGTTGTAACTTTTTAGAAATTAGTATTCTGTGTCCTTTAAAAATAATACCATCGTTTACTGAGTAATCTGGATCTTGGTTTGTACCATTTTCGAAATGTTTTAGGAGTGTTGACAAGTCTGAATCTTCCTCTGTTGTTTTCTGTATGGTTTTTTATGTTATTGTTGTTGCACTAGTTATTACATTAGTCTTTAGATTTTGTAAATGTGTGCACGTATCGATTACATTTAATTGTTCGATTTTTATGGGATAACGTGAGAGGTAAATGTTTTGTTGAAAATCGATGTTTGATTGTATGGTCAAACTGTGCCAGGAAAACAGAATATCGTAACATTCTCGATGCTGTGAAAACCGGCAATTCTTTTGATGGGTTGAATAATATGTGCTGATTTGGTTTATTATCTACTAAGAATTTGAAGTGGCGGTCATAGATGTAAAAGAAAAATTTTTTGGCTCCCCAATATACTTCTAATGCCTCTCTGTCGAGTTGTGAATATCTTGATTCTGCTTTTGTTAATGATCGGGATGCAAAAGCGATTGATCGTTCTGTGCCATCTGGGAATTGTTGAGATAATATAGCAAATATGCCATGTGGACTTGCATTAGTGGCTAACTCTAATGGCAGATCTCTTCGATAGGGTGTTAATACACGAGTATTTGATATCATTGATTTAACGTCATTAAATGCATGCTCACTATCGTTTGACCAATGGAATTTGATATTTTTACCTAGAAGTCGGTTTAATGGATATAAGATCGTTGATGAATTTTGTATGAAGTTTTGATAATAGTTTACAAGACCTAAAAATTTTCTAACATAATCAATATTTTTGGGTCGTAGTACTTGTTTGATAGCTTCGACTTTCTTTTCTGATTTATGGAGACCTTCTTTACTAATTTTGTGTCCCAAATATTCGATTGCGAAAAATATACATCTTCTTGCAAACATTGAAGTGCTATCCGAAGTCGATTTTCACATTCGGCTATGGTTGATCCTTGCACTAAAATTTCATCGAAGTATGCAATAGTTCCATTTAGATTACGTACTACTTGATCAATGAACTGATGAAAAAGACTTGGTGCCACTTTGATTCTATAATAAAGACGTTTAACTATATATGTTCCCCGGTGTGTTGATAACGCCTGCATTTTAGCCGTTTCTTCATCAATCATGAAATGGAGATAGGCGTCGCTTAAATCAAGTTTGTTGTAATTAGCGCCACTTACCATTTTATTGAAAATTTCTTCGATAGTTGGAATAGGATATCGCACCTCTAATAGTTGATTATTTAACGTCATTTTGTAATTTCCGCATAAACGAACCGTTTTGTCAGATTTTTCTACAAATACAGCTGGTGTACGCCATTCTGATATCTCTACTTTCTATTCTCTAACACACCTTGTTATACTAAACGATCAATACAATTATTGATTGCATTTAATAATTCATGTGGAACTTTACGTGGAGGTCGATATACTGGTTTTGCATCTGGTTCTAATGTGAAGTAATTTCATAGTTTGGAACTTTGCCTATTGCTGCAGAAAATACATCTTGAAATTCTTCTTTAATAGTTTTGATTGATCCTTCATTGACTGTATCTAACATATATGCCATCAATTTTTATAATTTGTAATGGAATAATCCATTCACGGCCTAGAATTGATAATTTTGAAGCATCTGTAACATACATTTTTCCAGTAAAACTTTGATTAAGATACTTAGCGTTTACTTTACACATCCTAGAGGCTCAAAACGATTATCCGTGTAATCTCTAAACATGGTGTTGTCTTTTCGTAACTGTTTATTTAGATTTAATTTATTAAACATATCTATCGAAGTAACAGTCTTTTTACTGACTGAATCACACTCTAATTCACATTTTATGTTGTCGATCAATAAGGGGACAATTATTTTGTCTGTATTGCCTTTTTCCATATTCATAATTTCAATATCTTTTTTACCACTATCACTTAAATACACTACCTTGTCATTTTTAAGATGCGCTTGATTTTTGTATCTGATCAAAGTTGATGTACAAACTTTGCTGACATGTTCTATTCGATTACAAGAACTGCATTTTAATTTACAATGCATTACACGGCAGTCCTTACTAGTGTGATTATTTCTGCCACAGTATAAGCATAATCGATCAATTCCCAGTTCCTTAAAATTAGCACGATGCCTTGAGCTACTACGAGCACGGTTTGTAAAACTGTGTACTTGATTATTCCTTGATTCACGTTTGTCACTTAGGTTAAAATCTAATTGTGTTTTCTTGTTAATTTTATTAGATTGTAACTGGTTAATACTCGCAGTGCTGGATACGCTTCTATAGATTTCTTTGTTGACTAACTTTGATAATTCGATTGATTGTGCTATAAGGTTTGTTTGGCAAGCTGGGGTAGTGTAGTGCAGAGCAGGTAGTGTAGTGTATTAAGAGTAAGAAGTGTAGCTTAAACTTTGTTCTTCATACCAAACGCAGCCAGTGCAGTGAGTGCAAATAAGCAGTGACATAACCTAATATTTTGCTCTGAAGTTTTGTTTGTCAAGTGCAGTAATTTTGTGCTAACACCATGAATTTTGAAAATAATGCATTTCAGCACATTTTGAATGAAATGCTGGATGATGAAGATGAGAGCTCTAGCTCCTCCAGCGCAGATGATAGTTTAGTAGAAGCGGTAGCTGCATCAATTGCAGAAAAGCAGAAAAGACACTGCATACCAAATTATTACGAAACTGTTGTTCCTTTATATACAGAAAATAAGTTTAAAAGGTATTTTCGTATAAATAGGAACCTATTCAACAACTTAGTTGAAGAATTTAAAACTGGTGTAGAATTTCAAAGCGTACATGAGCAGTATAATACAATTGCACCAGACAAACAGTTAGCTGTATTTTTGTGGCTTTCCTAATGTAGTAGGTATGAGTCACTTTAAACTATACTTTAATAGATGAAATTTTTACAAGAAACATGCTTACAGGTGCAGTTGAGGGAACACACATAATTATCGATCCACCTAAGAAAAACAAGGATGATTACATTAATCGTAAAGGAAAAATAAGTATATGTGTTCAAGGTATCTGCAACGAACAGAAACATTTTACTGATATTTTCATTGGATTTCCTGGTTCTGTTCACGACAGTCGTGTTTTAAGAAATTCGCCAATTTTTGCTTAACTGGATGAGCTTGGTGAACAAGGTAACTTATTATAACAAGAATTTTAAACAAAAAATGAATTTGTTTATTACAGGGCAGTTTTTATTGGGAGATTCGACATATCCATGCTTAGTGTTTTTAATGGTGCCCTATAGGGACAATGGGCATTTAACGCGAGCGCAAAAGCATTTCAATCTGTCATTGAGTAAAATTCGAGTTGCAATTGAACATACATTTGGTATTTTAAAACAACGCTTTCGCCAACTGTATTATTGCAAGCTAAAAGATATTGAAATTTTATGCCATTTTATACGTGCATGTTGTGTCCTGCATAACTTGTCAAATGAATCAGATTTAGAAGCTTTTGCAGGTGAAGCTACTATAGATGAAGATGAAACTATGGAATACCAAGGGCAGGATGAAAATGGAAGAGCATTACGTGATGAAATTTGCAGAGAGATGTTTGAAAATAAATAATTTTTAGGAGCCAATATTATATTGCTATAGGTTAAGCATTTTAAACTAGTAGTTTAGGATACATTATTACAAATAGAAATAAGTAATAAACTCCAATGATGTATTTACAAAATGTAAACTAGGTATATAATAACCAATAAAAGTAAGGTTGAATACTATAAATGGAGTTGTTTGCCAACAGATTGCTTGTCTACAGCGGCAATTAATCTCTCTAACAAATCATTCTTTCTTCTTATTTCAGCTGTTCGTTCCCTATATGCATCCAATTTTTCCCTTAGCAGAGTTTCTTTTGCTTCTCTACTTTTCCTAGCTCTCCTACAATTCCACTTGGCTTTTTATCGACTTGCTTTTCGTCCGTCAATTCCATTCTGTTTATAGCAATTTTGTTGGAATTGGAAGCACTTGAAGGCCCTGGAAGCGTTTCAAGTTGAACTGATTTAGTGCAATTTACCTCGATATCAATGCCAGCGTCTTTAATCAGTTCACTTTTATGCTTCCCAGCACCTGATGCTCCTAAAGTGAATTCCGGGAAAACTGAAGATTTCTCTACTAAGCATTCAGTAAGTTCCCTATAATAATAGCAATGGTGAATTATATTGTAAATTTGCTCTACCAACCTTTCATAAGAGCAGGTAATTCTGCCACGTCCGGTTTTACTATTAATTTCAGTTTTCCTTTTGAATGACCGTTCCAGCGTCTTCCACCGATTTTCAATCTGTGATGACGAAAAATTATAATTATATGCTTTCATTTTTAGTGTAATGGCTCACATTTTTTTTAGTTTTAATTTCATAATTTTCCTACTTCAGGGCTCAGTTCCTCGTATTGAGCAATTAACAGTTTGGTGGAGGCTTCTGACCAGCATTGTACATTTTCTTCATCTTCTGCCGTAGTTTCTTGGCTGTGTTGTGTGTCAGCGACAGACTTGTCCTCACGACTCCTGCGATTTACAAGTGCTGTGGCAAACTGTAAATCTATAATTATATAAAATAATTTTATAACCTTCACACCAAGAATAATAACCAGTTTCGCATTTTCTAGCGTCTTCTTTTGACAATAAAAACTTGTATGATAATCCTAATTCCACATCTAATAATTCGACTTCTTCCATATATTTATAAAATTTCAATTTTGTTTTAATTACGCGCAACAAAACACCTACTTCGTCTGTCCTAACCTACAAGTTTGACATTTCACTACACTACACTAGCTACACTTGGTCCAGAGCAAGTGTAGTTAGTGCAGTCTAGTGCACCCTAGACTAATATAACAAACAATCTACACTAATTGCACTCGTTGGTAACAAACGGTTTAGAACTGAAAAGTGTAGTCTAGGTTGCACTAGTGGTGTATACCAAACAAACCTATAGTCTTTGCAATTTCTAAATAGACTTGCGTCATTACCGTTTGTGACGTCAAATTGTAGCGACGATGCCGCTACCAAAATCCTATTGCCACACGACTATAATAGCGCCATCGGTAGAATACAGAGATTGAAAATATTTAATAGCAGATGATGAATGTGATTTGTTAGTTTTTAAAAAAGTACTTTTTAGGATAAATTTTTATTCGACAATATTACAGATTAAAGTCATTAATAACAATATATTTTATTTACTTCTATATTTTTACCACTGAGCATATTTTAAATATAGTTGCGTATTTCTAATGCTCCAAATTTTATGGCCATTAGTATATTATACCAGAGACGCAATAATAACCACAGTTATTCAAGAGGTTATGTCATTGGAATTATAATTTAAACGTTTTGACTACACAAATCGAAAAAGAAAAGGAACAAAATTACAATTCCATTTGTAAGTAAAATTCTCATTAACTTTGAATAATTAAGATATGTCACTTTAAAATAATCTTTTAGATTTCCCTGAAACCATCTACAAAGACTAAAGTTATGTTATGTACAATGCAAACGAAGGATTTAACACTTTCAAATCACCCTAAAATTTGTGATCATTTTACTTCTGTTTATTAGTATGCAACTAGATTGAATACGGCATGTTTTGAAAGCATTTCCAACAACTAAAACAATACATACGGATAAAGACTTTAAATGAACCAACTTTGAATTCTGTTGTTGAAATATGCCATTATTCAAGAAAAGAATAACTGTTACAGGATTATTACTGTTCCCAGTGAAAATCCAAAATTGCAAGTTATCTCCACAGTCAGTGCCATAAGCTAAAAATTAAAACCTTATAACCAAAAGGTTCAACTACTAATCATTTCGATGGAATTCTTAAAGATATAAACAGCAGTTTGTTAAATATACAAAAGCACGAAGGGGCAAAAATCTTCCACAAAATAGGCATTTACTTTATTACTCTTCGAGGCCATATAATTGTTGCAGGTAATTGAGTAGTTTGAAACAAATAATTCAATATACAATGTACCATTTTTTGTAGATTAGTGTAATATAAAGACTTTGACCTTACTTGTATTTAGCACCTCCAAAATTTAAGCTAGTGTAGTATTGGCCAGTTCATCACCACTGTGTTTCTTACATCCATTAAAATTAAACGCTGTAGAAGCTGTTAGGATGCCAAAAATCCAATATCCTGAAGATGAATTTGCAACCCATATTTTAAAAACAAGTCGCTCAAGAGTTTAACGAGTATTAAAAGCTTGTAATTTAACAATAAAATATATATGGTTGTGCTTGTTTATTATACATAAAGTTTTAGATAGTTATAATTAAATTAGAAGTACATCGTGTAAAAAGTTTTTTAATTCTAAGTGGCCATGCGATTGGTTGACTAGTTCAATTTGATTGAAAATCTAAATCACTGTCATCACCATCACCAATGTTAATAATTAGGGGTGCATTATCTTCTTGATCAAATTTGATCTCACGTTCCACCAATCTTTGATAATTTTTTGTGCATGTTCTATCGAATGTGCCCAAATCTTTGGTGTTATTTTTTTCTAATGCTTCTTTTCACATCTGTAAACAGTTTTCAACAGACCTCCCATCTCTTCCAGCATGTCGGTTGTAGTAGCTCTTACTAACACCCCATACATTTTCAATTGCATTGAATATGTAGTGATACGGTGGCAATCTTAACACCCTATGTCTGATCGGCCAGCAAATCCGCTTTAAAAATCTTTGGCGGTTTATGCCTAAAATTTTTAATAAATACTGATATGTTATAAAGCACATAATTTTGACTTACATCGTGGTAAGTTAAATAAATTTTGCTTAAAATCATTAGTTCCGTAAGAAATTGCTTATTTAGTAAGTCGCTCTACAACGTTACTTTTTTTCTAGAAACTGTTAGATGTTTTATTAACAAGTATAATAATACGACATGTTGTCTAAAATTCTTGCAAATGATTTTTCCAAATTCTTTAATAATTAATTTTCAAATTTTGCTCATTCACTTCTCTGCAGTAATTTAGGTTTTTTGTGGAAGACGAGAAAAAGCAATTTCAGCCCCATTTAGTAATTCATTAACATTACGGGCATGTAATACTATGTTCCTTTGGTAGGTACGGCTTACGGCACCATTCTGAAAAAGCCATGTTTTGTCTAAAAACAAAAATGCTGCAGATTCTCTTCTTTTATTTTGGATTCTGGATAATATATCCAGAATCAAATTCCATTTATTCATAATATTTAGCAGTTCCATTAAACCTCTTCTTGGATTGTCTTTTAGCCATTTAAATCCAAGACTGTATTCAGGGATCGTTCACTATACCATTAAAAAATTCATCATGTTTTAAGTTCAACCATCAAGTATCAACAGAAACGTGATAAATCTAAAATAATTACATGTTGCACTATAAATTTAATTGAAAAACGAATACTAACGATTTTTACACAGCGTATAAAGGTGATCAAACTAGCAACAAGTATAGCTTAGTTCTGGGTCTAAATGAATCTCGTTTATTGTCTCTGGTTATTAGAGTTCAGTTTAATACTAATATGAGTTCTGAATAGCACTGTTTGCAGTAAAAACCAACCAAATATCAATATATAAAAACGGAAAATTCATGAGGTCGTTGACACCAACTAAACAAGGAGTGGCATATAACCTAAAATTTAAACGTCAATATTTGACTTTAAAATTATTGGCAACGTCGTAAATTGCTATTATTCAAACCAAAACTATAACATTAATATTGTACGGTATTAAGTTGAGCAACATCTACGTAAATAGTTAGTACTTGTGTGACATTGAGGATGACGAGGTCTATTTAGAAATTGCAAAGACTATATTTCGACAATTTGATCCTGCTGCTGGATTAATCTTTCACGAATATCAGTATCTGATAACCCCCGGAGCAGTGGCGTAACTACACCCCTGCCAGCCCCCGCTATGCGGGGGGGCTCCAAGTGCAAGAAGGCCCAAACGATAATAAACTCAACTTATTCATCTTCAACGTATTTGGCAGGTAAGAAACGGTCAAGAAAATATTGCAGATAATTCAGAAACCGCAGGTTAACGAACGTTTTCTTGATGTTACTACTAGGAACTGCTGAAATACAAGAAATAATAATTAAGATAAATACTGAACACCACCTGCAGCCTGCATCCTTTCTTCTTTCTATCCGTTCTGTCCTATTTTGTAAGGGTTAATAAACAGATGAAAGAGACTGTAAACTTTAATAACAAAGATGTCTATATTATTCTTAAGTGATAAGTTGTATAAAGTGGTAAAGCATTATTAAACGACGTATAGTAGGGTTAGTTTGGTTTGTGGGATTTTAAATAGGAATAAAAGGGCTATTGTCTGTACAGTACAGATTCACAGGATGGCAGGTAGCTTAGTAACCTTCGCTTTCTAGAAATATAATACTAGAAAGAAATTCATTTTGTGGTTTCTAGTCAGCTGGTTGCAACGTATTTGCATTAGCTGCATTATATATAACGGAAAGGAAGTAAAAGCATTCCAGTACGTTTTACTCAATAGTGTTGTGTTCGTATTACAGGAGGTCTTTCATATTTAAACGTAAGTATTTATATCTATTTTTATTAAACTACTATTGATTTGATCATAGTTGAAGTCGCGCTGAGAAATACATATAAATAAATCTTTAAGCATTCAATAAAAATCATTTATATTTTGTTAATTAAAGCATTTAAAGCAAAGTATGTATGTGTTATTTGTAATTTCAAAAGGCTTTTAAATAATTATTACTTATCTAATTACATTATAATTAATTTCATTCAAAATTGCAGGAAATAATATACAATGAGCACTACAAGCGGCGCTGCAAAAAACGAAAAAGGAAACTATTGGAAGAATCAAAGAGCAAGATTCCAAAATAAGTTCCTTTTACTTCTAAAGAGTCCGAAAAACAAGAACAATCTATGAAAGAAATTGGGCTTTCGACAGTAGCATCTACTAGTTCCGCTACAGACGAACAGCAGTCGTCAACAATTTTAAAACTCTCACCCAGGGCGCAAGTACATCACATAATGACGGCCGCGATAGAAATTTGGAACTAGATACCACTACAATTACAGAGGTAAATGTGAGTAGTACTTTTCACTTAATGAACTATCTATGGATCTGACGAAAGAATATCCAACCGATTTTGCACATTTTTAAAAATCAATGTTTTACAACATGACAATTTAAGAAAAGAAATAATTAATTACGGATTGTGTAGACCAGATGGTGCGTTTCCTAAAGATAATAAAAATAGAAGTTTTTCAGTTCACTATTATTACTTAATAACTGCAAGCGAAAATAAAAGCAATACGTTAAACTTACCACACAATTCAAATGGGTGGTTGTGTTATTCTAAATTAAAAATTGTGTTTATTGTCAACCATGTTGGCTGTTTGCTTCAGTAAGGTCAAGTTGGACGACCGGAATTAATGATTGGCAGGGTTTATCAAAAAATTAAAGAGCATTTGCTTGCTCAATCTCATTTAACTTGTTGTTTTATTTACGATATGTGGGAAAAAATTATACCATAGATAAGAAAGATACTCTACTATTAAAACAAGAAACTGAATTTTGGAAAATGTTTTACACAGACTTTTCAATGTTACTTTAACACTATCCCAGCGCATGCTGTCATTTCGAGGACATAGAGAAAGTTTTTCTGATTCAAAAGACAGTTACAACGGTAATTTCTTAAGTTTAGTTCATTTAATTAGTAACTATGATCCTATATTACAAAAGTGCCTGAACGACCCAAAGGTTCAATTAAATATCTTTCCCAAAAATTCAAAACGATATTATTAATACTTTAAGCGCACACTTAAAAATATTTTATTAAATAAAATTAGATCCGCTCCTTTTTCTCAATCATAATAGACACTACACAGGATATAACTAAGATTGATCAATTAAGTAAAATTGTAAGATATATTGATTTTAAAAAGACAGCTTGGGGAGGTAACCAAAATAGATATTTGTGAAACTTTGTGGGTTTTACAAAAGTAGAGTCCCAATCTGCTGAAGGACTATGTAATACTATATTAAGCAATTTAACCAACATGCAATTAGATATAAATAAATGTAGAGGGCAGGGCTACGATGGAGCTAACGTTATGAGCGGTACGTATTCTGGCGTGCAAAGAGAATTTTAAACATAGAGCCTGCAGCCTTATATATGCACTGTAGTGCCCATAACTTAAATCTAGTCATAAATGATGCCGTTAAAGGTATAAAAGAAATAGAATCGTTTTTCTACTTTTAGAAAACATATATACATTTTTGCTAATAGTATAGTAAGATGGAATTGGCTTTCTGTTTTTAAAGAAAATTTCACACAATTGAAACGCTTAAATCCGACACGTTGGGCGGATCGAGTAAAATCTTTAGCTGCCATAAGAATTCGGTATAAAGATATAGTAATGTCTCTTAATAAAATTATTATGATATCAAAAAACAGATGAACGAAATGACGCAAAGCAAATATTAACTAGCATGGATAATTTTAATTTTATTTTTAAGTGTTTTTAAGTCAAATTCTAGAAGAGCTTAACAAGCTCTCACAAACTGCTCAGAGTGAAAAGGCGAATATTAATCAGATAACTCTCTTATTACAAAAACTTTAAAATTTTTCAAGGAAACAAGAAATAACTATTCCAACATCAAGGAGGAAGCAGCGAAAGTTGCAGGGCAATGGAATATTAAACCGGAATTTATAAAAAAAGGCAACCAAAATAAAAAGCATTACGATGAATTATCCAATGATTATCGATTTAATGATGAAGAATTTAAATTTAAAATAAATGTATTTTATCGCGTAATGGATATTATAATTTCACAGCTGTCGAATCGTTTTAAATCGCTTTTTATGTAAACGAAAAGTTTAATTTCTTAGAACCTAATGTATTTTTGAATTTAACTGCAGACGATATTTTATCTAAGGCAAAACAATTGCAAAAATTTTACTACAAAGATTTAAATGATGCTATAGGTATAGAACTTACTACACTCAAAAATAATAGACTTATTTGTGATGAATTAAAAATGTTAACGGTATCTTACAATTTTAGAATATCTAGTACTTTCCAAATCTACAGGTTCTAGCAGTTTTCCAAACACCATAACAGCCTTAATGTTATACCTAACTTTACCCGTTAGCGTTGCAAGTGCGGAGAGATCTTTCTCAAAATTAAAAATTATTAAAATTATCTTAGGAACCGCACTTCACAAGATAGATTAGACGATTTATCCTCTTAGCAGTAGAACATGACACTGCCAAAAATATGAATATAGAGGATACAATAAACGCGTTTGCAGCAAAACATGCAAGAAAAACAAAATTTTGAATTTGATTTGGAATGTCTGCTAGCTCATAGGTTTTTTTACTGTATCAAATTTTTAGGTGTAAATAATTTTGTGCGGCGTATAAATATGTAGATTTAATATTAATTAACTTATAAGTTTGAATTTATGTAATTTGGTTTTATAATTAATAAAGCACTTGATTAATATAGTATATGTATTTAATTCTATACTGCTTCCTTCTCTACATGTACTATAATTTAAAAATATGGCTAAATATAAGCCAGTAAAAGTAATACATTTTAAAGAGAGCCCACTTTAAAATTTTTGCGGGGGGGCCCAAAAATCGTAGTTACGCCACTGCCCCGGATAAACTGAGCACGTAAATATTATTGATGTAATAGATCTTCCGCAATTGGATTATAAGCATTTCCATTCGCAAGTAAGCTCTTGTAATGCAGAGACATATGTGGAGACTGATTCCGCGGGTTGTTGAATCCTTGACAAAAATTTGTGTTGTTCACTGAAAATATTTGTTCTCGATGCTAAATGAACCTTTAATAAATCAATAAGATCTTGATATTTCTTTGTAGGTGGATCTTCTGGTGCTTTTCAAGCAGTATAGTAGATAACAGTCGAATTTTTCCTGCTTTGTATTGAACGAATCAAACTGAATCGATTGCTTTGATATATCAGCAACTGGTGGTGGTACATTTCCATTTGATAATTGTTGATTTGATATTAATGTAATTAATCTACCTTGATCTGCTAGTAATTCTGTTAATTCTTCATCTGACAGAGGCATTTTGTTTATGTTTAAATCCTCATCGCCAAATTGCTATGATTGTAAAACGTGTTGATTAATATAATTAAATAAGGCTTTACTGGTAGACTCTTACTAACTGCACTAATATAAAATTACAGCACGTTCAACTTCTAAAAATTGTCCTTTGACTTGCGAAAGGGAAAGAAGAGAGTTGACACTTCATCACGTTCCTAGATGTTGTACTTGACATGATTCTACATACTTATAATCTACCTTGACAATGAACTGTAGAATTAGGCAGCCAATGATAATACACCACAGTGCATAAACGGGGTAAGTGCATAAACGGGCTCTTATTAATATAATATGAGAAAAATTGCAATATTTTATATGTAGTAATCTACTTAAAGTTAATACTATTTTATCCACGTAGATGTCGCCCAATTAATGAGGAGAATTCTTTTGTTCCTCTTGTTGATTACATAATTTAATGCCCCTAAATGTTATATGGGCTTCCAATGTTAGAACGTAGATTAATAGCGTACTAAGTAGCTATGCACAATAAAATTCCTATTCATAAAAACTGGGAATATAAAAAATTGGGCGGAGAAAAATGGATGCGAAACTTTATGAAAAGGCATAACAATTTGTTGTTAAGAATTCCAAAAGGTTGTCGCTTATCTAGAGCAACTTCGTTTAACCGTCATAATGTAAACATATTCTTTGAAAAATTGAAGATAGTTTTTGGTAGAAATCCCAAGTTTGCAGATGGTACTAGGGTATTTAATCTTGATGCAACAGTTACAGTGCAGAACGCTATAAAAGTAGTAGCAGCTAAAGGGGTCCGACAACACCTCATGTTTTTTTATTTGTTCCAACGTTTCAGTAGTCTGCTACCTAAAATTTAAGCAGACCTGGCTTCCCCACAGAAAGTAACCGTCATGTGTTATGTGTGTGTGTGTGAGGGGGGGGGGTTGGTTGGTTGGTTGGTTGGTTGGTTGTGTGTATGTGTGTTATGCGTGTGATGTTGGTTCGTGTTACGTTTCCCCTCTAGGACCGGGACCATCGGCAGCCGAATACCCCAGTCGTCAAGGAAGAACGCACAACGGACCTTGCCTTGTCAGTCCGGACCATCGGCAGCCGGAAATCCAGATGTTGAAAACGCAATATAAGTGTGTGTTGTTAGGTGTGTGTGTATGTGTGTGTGTGTCTCTGTGCGTGTGTGTGTGAGTGTGTGTGAAGGTTGTGTGTATGTGTGTTGTGTGTGATGTTGGTATCGGTGTTACGTTCCCCCTTTAGGACCAGGACCATCGGAAGCCGGATATCCCAATCGTCAAAGAGGAACGCTCGGCGGATATTGCCTTGTCAGTCCGGACCATCGGCAGCCGGAAATCCAGATGTTGAAAGGGAAATGTAAGTGTGTGAATGGTGTTTTGTGTTTGCACAGTGCATAAGAGGTGTTTTGTGTGTTTATGTGTGTGTGTGTGTGTGTGTGTGTGTGTGTGTGTGTGTGTGTGTGTGTGTGTGTGTGTGGAAGTGTGCTTGATATGTTAATTTGTGTTTATGTTTGCCCAGGTTACCAAAAGGTTGGATTGAATTGGTATAATTTTATAATTTTGTACATGTTTGAACTTATACTATTACATAAAAAAATTACATTCTTTCAGAGGAAAGAATTTGTTTGCTGTATTATTTGCCTCAGGTATGTGTAAGTTTAGTTCTTAAAATTTAGCGTTAGTAAAAAAGAAAAAAATTCCCTATTCTACTACTTAAAATTAACTTATACTACTACTGTTAGTTATTATTTGTTAGAGACAGGGTTGCTAATATGTAGAAGCATGCAAATTCTACATATTAGGGGGTTGGATTGTTTCAAAATCGGGTTGATGCTTTGATCTTGTTGCTTCTGGTCGCCAAGAGCAGAGCTCTTGGAATTCCAGACGATCGGTCTCCGGTCTCCGGGGGCAGAGGTTCGGTCCGAGGAGAGGTGATACTTTTATGTCTCTGTCCGGGTAGTTTTGTTTGTGTCTTTTATCCGTCAAGATAACGTTGGTGGTTGAGTGCCGTGGTTTTTGTGTGAGTGCGTTTAATTGTGGAAAAAGGTTTTCGTTCCAAATCATCTGGTGTAGGGTCTTGTTTAATAATGTTTGTCTATGTTCGTAGAGGTTCAGTTGTAAGTCACTACACTAAAATACTATATGTTCCGGTGTTCCTATTTCTCCGCACATGCATATGTTGTTGTCAACTAAGTTCATGCGTTCTCTGTATGTTGGATAGGGTCCGTGGCCAGTTAGGTAATGAATAAAATCCCCACTGGGCGCCAGGTATTTGGCTTTTAGGCGGTCTTTGATGTTTGGGATCCTTGCGTATACCCTTCTACCGGTTGTACTTTGATCCCATCTTGTTTTCCATTCTGCAAGTATGTAGTTCTTTATTTCCGTCTTTGTCGTGGGCAGTTGGTTTGTGTTTAAGATGCGTTGTAGTTGTTCATTGTCATTGTGTGTAAGATTGTAGATTGTAGCTCGCTGTTTCACTACTAGGTCCAAGGGCATAGTTCCCACCAGTACACGAAGTGCATCATGTGCGGTAGTCCCATAAGCACCCCTCAGTTGTGTACTGTTAATTTTTTGTCTATTTTTGGTTGTGTTAAGGCAATGTTCCTTCCGCGCTCGTGGCGTATAATACCATAGCACCGAGCATACTGTTGAGATATAGCCTTACGCAATTAAGCGGTATCTTATAAGTCCTTTGGGCCAGCGTTGCGATGTTCTGCATTGCAGAAGTTGCACTTGCACAGACGGTGTTTATATGTGCAGAGTAGTTCTGTTTGTCGTCTAATGTTAAACCTAGATATTTCGTGTTTTGTGTTCTACTTATATTTACACCGTCTAGTTTGATGGTGGGGTTCCTTGCCAGGGTTCCCTTTATCACAAGGTATGTAGTTTTTTGTGGTGTTATGGTCATTTTGTTGGTTTTGCACCAACTTTGTGTATGGGTAAAGGCGATGTTAGCTTTACGTTCGATTTCCCTTCTGGAATTGCCTTCAACCACCAGCAAGATGTCGTCGGCGTATGCAATCGTCGACAACACTTCGTCAACCATGCCCAGCTTTTCCAGGAGTTCATCCATTACAATATTCCAAAATAGGGGCCCGCATATGGACCCCTGCCGGTAACCTTTATTTATATGTTTGGTAATGTTCTCCGTGCCTTGTAGGGTTACATAACTGTAACTGTACGGTCGTAAGTCTTGTAAAAAGTGAAGGCCACCAAAGGTTATTAAATGCGCCTTCTATGTCCACTAATATTAATAGGACGTATTTTTTGTGTGATGGTTTGTATTGCTTGGTTTATGGCGTCCTCGGTCGATTTGTTTTCTGTAAAGTCGTATTGTCTTGAATGTACTCCTGTGATTTGTCTGTGGTCCTGCATTCGTTTACTAATAGTTTTTCATACGTTTTTCCTAGCGTGTTCAAAAGGCATATGGGTCGGTAAGAGCCTGGTTGTTTGGGGTCTTTACCTTTTCCTTTAGGCATAATCACGACATTCGCCTGTTTCCAGATGTTCGGAAAAACAGCTTGTCGTATGCATTCATTGTACAGTGCTGTTAGCGTTGGTGTTAATTTATCTAGTAGCGCTATGCCAATCTCCGCAAGAATTCCATCCGGTCCAGGTGCTTTCCTGCTCTTCGATTGGCATAGTGCGTATCTCACTTCGTCTTCTGTGAAAGGATCTAAGTTGTCATCTTGTCTGTTCCATGGTCGGTTACCTAAGTGGTTTCTGTCGATTACTCCTTGTCGTCTGAGTAGTAACTTTCTAGTTACCGCTTGAAGCGAGCGGACGTGTTTAACAGAGCTCCGCTTCAGCAACTAAGAAGTAAGTTTTTATCTAGGGTTTTTATTATTTATTTTTAATTTATTTTGTTTGAAGCTTTGTTTTTTATTGTGTTTTATTTTTATAATTGTGTGCCATCAAATTTTAAATACGGTGCCGTAAAATAAAAATTTTAAAACAGAATTTAAACTAAATAAAAACTAAATAAATCGCGTTGTCCTTGTAATTTAAACTAAATTCGCGTTTTAAAATAAACTAAATAAATTTCGGGTTAATAAAACAAAAATATACTAAACTAATACTCAAAATAATTTCGAAATAACTTAAAGAGGCATTTTAATAATAAATTTAAAATAAAACCGCGTAAATCGAGTAAAAACCGGGTAAAACAACCAAAAAGTGTGTGTAATTTTTATAGTGCGCGTATAATCAAATAATAACCAAAAACAAAATCTAACCCTTTTAAATCAAATAAATAACTCAAAAACTGTAAATTTTAAAACAATTTTAATATAAATTCAAGTACACGCGTACTTATAAGTGCTTTAAAATCGATTTTGGTGTAATTAAGCGGTGTATCAGTTACGGGTTGTGCTAGTTACCAAGCGATAAAGTGAAAGGTCATTTCCGGTTACCGCATTCCGATTGCGCTCGACCTTATTTTGTTAATTACACATTTAAAAATAAAGTGTTCTTATTTATAAATTAGATATTTTAATATTTTGAAGTAATTAGTTTATTTAAATTTGATTTGGCGGTTTAAAATTTAAAATAAATAAATAGCGTTCTTTACAGTACATTTTAAATCGAGATATTTTTATTGCGTTAGGAATTTATTTGATTCTAGTTGTTATTTTGACGCTTAGTGCTTGTTGTATTTTTGTTAAAATTTGATATTTAATTGGGCGGTTGAAGTTTTAATAAATACAAGGTTGTTTACGGTTCACCTTTAAACAAAACATTTTTATTGGACCAACGTTTTGCGTTCTTCTAGCGTCGTTCTTTTAGCGTCGTAACGGTTAGGACGTTTTTTGAGCTGCGTTTTAGGTGTCATTTTTATTGCTAGTTTTGTCAGCATGGTGGTCCACCGCGATGAGGAGCCGCTGCCCAGGAGGGGCGATCGGTCGGAGTCTGCTAGGTCGGCGGTGGAGGGCGCTGTTGGGGGGAAACAGCTTAAGGTAGTGCTAAAGGATTTCTTGTTAGAAACTCAGGAGGAGGTACAGGAGGTAGGGAAGGAGCCTGCGTCTGCGGCGGTCGTGTCTGGGGAGTCGGGGCCTCCCGTGGTGGTTGCGGCGCCAGAATTGCCCTCTACTTCGAGAGCCCAGCGCACGATGTCGACTAGCAGCAACGGTAGCGTTAATGCTCGCGACCTCGATGAGCTGGAACCTTAAAGTTTAGAGTGAGGAAGGCGCACGCTGCCGTCTATGGGAAGGTGCCGACGACCTCCGCCACTATCGTCGTGGAGGATAGGAAGATGGTTCGTCACGCCGTAGATGATATCCGCGACGTGACGAACCAACTGATTGGTATGGTTAGGGCGCTGCGTCTTTGTTTAGATGGTTCAGGAGAGCAAGTGTTGTTGGGGAAGTCCGGCGGTGAATTCTGTCGTTTCAGGAGGCCAGAGTCAGGGTGCGTCGGTGCAGCGCAAGGTCTCCTACGCCGCTGCAGCTTCAGCATCTGCCCCTACGTTTGCTGTAAGGGTGGACGCCAGGCCAGGCAAGAAGGACGACGTGATGACGACCCTGAAGCAGAAGGTCGATCCCGCTCGAGATGGGTTTGTTGTTGTCGGAGCTCGTAGGACGCGCCGGGGCGGTGTCGTTGTGGAGTGCGCAGGTCGCGACGACGCCAAGAAACTGCAGTTGATGGTCGGCGGAACTGCAAGGAACTCGTGGCGAAGACCATCGAGAAGAAACGTCCACGGGTCGTTCTTCCGGGGTCGAAGCGGGATGAAGGCTGAAGAGCTCGTGCGGTTGATTGCGAGCCAGAATCCCCGTTTCGGCGATTTGAAGCTAGAAGACCACCTGAGAGAGAAGTTCAGGTTTGGCGGAAAGGGCTCTAGAGATCCCTTCGCCAACGTAGTCTTCGAAGTGACCCCCACACTTCGAAGACGTATATTAGCTGATGCTATTAACCTCAGGTGGCGAAGAGTATGGGCCCGGGACCACTTCTCGATGACCCAGTGTTACCGGTGCTACGAGTACGGCCATCGATCGATGGAGTGCAGGGAGAAGGTACAGTGGTGCGGTAACTGTGCCGAGGTCGGGCATGAATTCAAGAATTGCCGGAAGGCAGTCCCTGCTGTGTGGTTTGCGCTAGGGCAAACGACAGAACTGGCGGTGGCGCGAAGGTCGATACGCGCCACGACGCCAAGTCGAGTAGATGCCCCACGATGCAACGTCTGAAGCACGCAATCACACGAAACATCGATTATGGACTGTGAAGATAAAACAAAGTCCATAAGAAGCAAGAAGATTAAATTCGCGCAACTAAATCTCGGGAAAGGTAGAGGGCCAACAAATAACTTCATAAAGTTATTCATCGAAAATAATATCGACATCGGGTTTATACAGGAACCGCACCTGTATGGCCACAAAATAACAGGTTTTGGTAGAGGGGTTACCGTCTTAAACGCGAATAGTGAACGACCGCGTAGCGGGATAATAATAAATAATGGGACGTGCGCCGGAATTATATTAAATAATTTATCGAACGAATTTGTAACGACGGCCGAAATCAAATCAGGGGAAAATGCGTTCTATGTAATAAGCGTGTACCTCCCGCCGGTCGATTCCCGGCGGGAAAATCCCCAAACCGAAGACTTGATAAATCAAGTAGATAATATTATTCGTAAAATCGGCAGAAATAAAAATCTAGTCATCGGGGGAGATTTTAATGCCAAGTCGCCACTATGGGGCAGCCCTATCGAAGACGATAGAGGCTCGCAGGTTGCTGATCTTTTTACGGAATGGGATCTTAGTGTGATAAACACTAATGATTTACCTACGTTTGAGACGCATAGTGGCAGCAGTTTTATAGATATTACTGCAGTCTCGCACGAAATGTTAGAAACGATTTGTAATTGGAAATTAAGGTCGGACGAGGAAACGCTCTCTGATCATAAATTAATAACATGGGACGTTGAAACCAAAACAAGTGCAAACGAGCAGCTAACTGTATTTCCGCGGTTCTGTAATAAAAAAAGCAAATTGGGAGCGATTTAAACAAAAATTTGGCGAAAGTATCCCTGTGCTCGAAAATGAGCTATTTAACTGCCGAGAGGCAGACGAAGTAGAAACACTCGCAAAAAATTAAACGACGCGGTGGTACACGCGTCGTCGTATTCCATGCCGAAAAGAAAACATTTAAAGACAGCGTACCCTGGTGGACCCGGGAACTAACCACCAAGCGGGCAGAAACGCGTAACCTAAGGCGCCGCTATCAACGCGCCTCGGGAGATATAAGAGAACAACGGAGAATAGAATATAATCAAAGTTACCGCGAATATAAAATATTAATAGAAGAAACGCGAACGAATAAATTTAAAGAATTCTGCACGCGAAACTCAGAGAAAGAACCCTGGGGAACCGCATACCGCGTAATTAGAGGAAAACAACAAAAAATTGCGCTCAGTAATATAAAGAAAACAAATGGCGAATACACGGAAGGTTTTAAAACCACGGCGGAATATTTACTAAAGAAATTTTTCCCATCGGATAATCCCGAGGGGGATGAAGGGTCGCACGATTTAGTACGTCGGGTAGCTGCAGAAGCGCAAGGAACAGGTGCCGATAAGGCAATCCTAGTTCACGAGGTCGTCAGGGCTCTTAGCAGGATGAACCCTAATAAAGCACCGGGGCATGATGGAATCACTTCAGACGCAGCTCTGGAGGCGTGCCTGTTAGCCCCGTGTGTCTTTGTCGGGTTGTTTAATCTTTGTTTAGAAAGGGCGTTTTCCGCGTTGCTGGAAAATCCAGAACGTGAAATTTATACCCAAACCTAAAAGGCGGATGCCTCAGATCCGGGCAGCTATCGTCCAATTAGCTTGCTACCGGTGCTGGGGAAAGTTTTAGATCGCGTTATGACTACGCGTGTTGAGCACCTAGTGCGAGACAGCGGCGGTTTTAATAACCGACAGTTTGGTTTCGTGGAGGGAAAGTCGACTATCGACGCGTTAGAGTTTGTTGTCGGAGAAATAAAGCAGGCGAGAGATGCTAAAGAGTACTGTGTCGTTGTTGCTTTGGACATTTCAGGAGCATTTGATGCTGCCTGGTGGCCATTAATCGTTTGCGAGTTAGATCGTAGGGGTTGTCCGCGAAACTTGATGTCTTTGGTCAAGAGTTATTTCTCGGGCGATTGGCACAGGTTGAAATTCCGGGTGAGGTTCTGTCGCGTGAGGTGGAAAGGGGATGCCCGCAGGGTCATGTTCTGGTCCCACATTTTGGAAGTTGTTGTATGAGAGCATCTTTAGGGTCAAGTTGCCCGCAGGATACTCAATCGTTGGGTTTGCGGATGACACGCTTTTAATTGTAAGATCGAGATTGTTAATGGATATGCGCACAAAACCGAACGAGGCGCTTAACAAATTACAAGAATGGTCGCAGGCGGTAAAATTAAAATTTAACACGGCGAAGTCAGAGGCGCTTTATTTCGGCACGAAACCAGGACAGAGACCTCCTAGGTTAGAGCTAGGAGGGGAGAAAATCCCGTTTAAAGATTGTATTACCTACCTCGGCGTCAAGATCGACGATAAATTAAATTGGAAAGCGCACGTACAATACGTAAAAAGTAAGGGCCGCGAAATATCAAATAAAATGATGGCGGCGGCTAAAATAAAGTGGGGTTTCAGGGGCGAATCGCTGAGCACGGTTTATGCCGGAGCAATTGAGCCAGCAATACTGTACGCAGCTTCTGTATGGGCAGAAGGTTGTAAAGTCCGGGAGATGCGTCAATTGACGAGCGTACAACGCATAACCGCGGTAAAAGCGGCGAGGGCGTACAGGACCACCTCCACGGAGGCTGTCCTGGTGATCAGTAGGACTCTCCCTATCGAATATGTCGTTAGGGAGATTAGAGATAGGCGATTAATAAATATAGGAAAAGGGCGCGAAATTATCGAAGATCTTAATCTTGGTAATAGGGAAATTGCAAAAAAGATCGTTGTATCTGAGTTGGGGCACCCGGCTGATATTAGGGGAATCGAGTTTGTCGAAGGTGATGAGGACGCGATGGGTATTAAAATTTATACGGACGGTTCACGTATGGACGATGGACAAGCAGGCGCGGCGTTTGTCGTGTTTAAGCAGGAAAGGGAGGTGTTTCGGTTTCAAACCAAACTTGCGAACTGGTGCACTATCTTCCAGTGCGAATTGGTAGCCATACGAGAGGCTATCGATTACGTAATAAATCACACGGGCAGAGACGAGTATTATATAATCAGCGACAGTAAATCGGCGCTGACGGCATTAACAACATGAACACCTCGACAGACCTCCAAGCGGACGTCTGGAGGATAGCGCGTACGGCGCTCGGTTTCGACGTTTAAAGTTCTGTTGGGTCAGGTCGCACAATGGCAACGTAGGAAACGATAGGGCTGACGAATTAGCTAAAGAGGCCGCGACGGGAAACTTTCGGAATATCACATTCGTCGATACCGAGGTCTTTAATTAAAAGAAAGCTGCGTGAAAAATCAATTCGACAATGGGAAGAGAGGTGGAACAACGCTGCCAGGGCAGGTTGACCCACAAATTCATACCGAGCTTAGAAGCTAGAGGTAGGATTGAGGTTAAGCTCGATCATAAAATAGTTCAGTTGATAACAGGACACGGCGCCTTGAAGGCGTATTTGCAAAGGTTCGGTCTAACCAACAGCGACCGCTGTGAATGCGGTGAGGGCGCGGAAAGCGCAGAGCACGTGCTCTTCGACTGCCCGCTTGAAGCGGCAAATCGAGGGTTGGCTGATAGCAAATTAGCTATCCTAGGTCTGGCATGGCCAAAAAGCCTAGAGGAAGTCGGGGAAGTGGTCAACCAGAAGGCGTTCTGGACAGCCTTAAAAGAATTTGCGGGAAGGGTCGGGAGATTAGACAATCAATGATAACCGCGTGTAAAATTCGGTGGGGTTGGTGGGAGGATTGAAAAATTTTTAGATTGACTTGGCGTGAGTAAGGATACGAGCATAGATATAACCAAAACCTGATAAAAAAAATTTAAAAAAAAAAAATAAAAATAAAAAAATAAAAAAAAAAATAAATAAAAATAACTTGATAATTATACCCAAATGTCCAATATGCACGAGAAACCCCCACACCATTAATACAATCACTGCCTATCTTCATAATTATGCGCGTAAAATCGGGAAATCGGGAATAAATAACAACAAATAAACAATAACAAATAAATCAGAAACCCTCCTTAAATTAAATCAATAAAATAAACAAATATATTAAAATAGAGTGAAACCGCGCATCCCCCCCAGGACTTAAAAGTGAAGTGATAGTGATAGTGATTGTGATCCCCCCAAGAACATTTAGTGCATATCCACCAGGACTTTAGCAGTGCACCCCATCTTCCCTTAGAAGTAAGTTACAGTTAGATGTAAGCAGACGACCAGATCTTCGGATGCTGGAGAATTTTATTATCGAGGTAAGGCGTAAATTGTGGCGGCTGCACTCGCACAAGCATTGATTTACATTAATTAGTAGTTTTTGAAACAATTTAACAAGCACGTTTGGTGTGTAAAGACGCTAGCCGACATAATGCTTGTGCGAGTGCACCTGATAAATGGGGTGATGCTTTTGCTATTTTGTGCACTGCTATATGCTTAACGCTTATTAAACATTTATTTACATATTTATATAATTATATTTATTTATATTTTATATACACTTTATATTTATTTATTTATTAGCAGGTGTTGCAGTATTATGTGGCTTATTTGTTTTGTTTGACGTTCTGTCGCCATTTTGGTAGCAGTATATATTGGGAAGGAAGAGTATAATTGCGAAGATTGTAATCATAATATAAATCAGTTAGGGAATGATAGGAAAGCTAGGGATGGATTTAAATTAGTTAGCTAGATTTGGATAATTTTAAGACGACCCTTCAGGTCGCACTGGTAAGCAGAGCCGGCGTCTGCTATCCGGTATTACGGATCCCTTCCCCTCTCATTTTTGCTTGTGTCTTGTTGATCGGGTACACTCGAAAGTCAGCGCTAGGGATACCATTATTTACAACCCTGTTTTTAGTTTTTGTTTTAGTTTTGTTTCAGTTTGTCAGACTTTTAGATTTGTTAGATTGTCAGAGTTTGTTAGATTTGTTAGTTTTTTAGATTTGTTAGATTTCTATTTAGTTTTTATTTAGGGTGGATCAATTATGAAGTCAGAATAAATTAGAAGCACGATAATTTTTCGCGTTTAAACCCAATGTAGTACCTCCGGGTGGAGCATTGGGGACGTGGCCGCAAGTATAGCGGCCCTTATTCAAATTATAATGTCGTCTGAGTAGTTGTTCGTTAGTGTCGTTTTGAACGATGTCATCAGGCAAAAGTGTTTGTAATAGTAGTGTCGCAGTTTCACCGCAGCCTTTTGTGTATGTACTGTCTTGTTTGATTAAAGTCGAATAAGTCATCGGTGGTTTGATTTTACCCGACAAGCTAGCAAAGTAACAAGTACAGAAAAAGGCACTTTAGTGACAACCTGTTGCATAGTTAGTGCTTTTAGCAATTTTTTTCCACCGGCCATTGGTTTTTCCTTAGGGTGCACTTTAAGCGGCACATGTTAAATGGAGCACATTTGGAACATTGGGTTTAGCAACTAGAACAGGCTGTATGACTTGCCAGTTATTTGTAGATGTTATTTAGCATTTCATCAAGCACAGTTGTTCTACCAAAGAAAATCCATTTTTATTAATATATAATAACCACGAAAGCCATCTATCAATCGAGGTTGAAAATATTGCAAAGGATGCTGGAGTAACAATTCTAACCATTCCACCACAATCGACCCAGAAATTTCAACCCCTAGATGTTGGTGTTTTTAAATCATTTCAAGCTTACTATTCCAGAGCGGTGGACAGTTGGCTGCTGCATCATCCAGAACAATCGCTCTCTATTTATGAAGTTGCACAATGTGTAGGGCGAGTCCATGAACAAAGAATGATTCCAGAAACGATACTGAACGCATTTAGAAAAACGGGAATAATACCCTATAACAAAGATGTGTTTTGTGATATTGGTTTTCTTGGTAGTTGTGTTACAGATCGCACCGATTTATCAATAAAATTAATAACTGATGACACCAACACGACATTAAACGTTGCTTCAAGTTCATCTGTTGAATCATGTGTAAATCCTTCTAAACTTCAGCTCTCACTGATATGCATTGTAGTAATACCATGTATATTATGAAAGTTTTCTAAATGCCAGAAGAGATAATAGGATATCTAAAAGCTACAGAAACAAAGTATACAAGAAAGCCTAGAAAGAAAGGGAAATGTATGATAGAAATCGACACTCCAGAAAAACTAGAAATTGAGGAAAGGACTAAGCAAAGGCTGGAATGAGCCAAAAAGAAAAAGATTGTTAGAAGAAAAATTGTTGAAGAAAGCTCAATTGAAACATCCGTAGTGCTTTAGAATTCCTCAGATTCTGAGGATTTTGTAAATTAAGTAGATCACCTTTCTAATATTGAGCTGAAAATGATAGACACAATACTAAATAAAATTCAATTTATTTTGGTGCAGTTTAATATCAAAAATGTTGATATTTACTATGTGACAAAAGTATTAGAGAAAGCATCTACTAATAAGGGAGATATTTTTGCGAGTTTCTTAAGAAAAAGCAATAAAATGGAGGTACTTTTGTTTTTCCAAATGTAATGAACGAGTCTTATGTTCCAATGAACACAGTGAAATATATTTTACCCGAACCAAATTTATGTGAACAAACCAAAAGGCAGCAGTCATTCATGCATTTTAATGGGATGTAGTGTCTCAGTGTTTGCTCTATAGGGCTAAGAGTGAGACATTATTACTACATACATGTATTCCGTTTATCTAAATTTTCGCGTAGTTTACGCCAATTTGTGTACTTTGCTAGGAACTATAATTGAATTTATGAATTATATACGAAGTCAGTTTAAATATTTAAATAAATTTAAAAGTTTTGCAACTTTAAATTTTTTGTGTTTCACTGATGGGTGCCTTCCCCTAGTTATTTTTATTCCTGCCATTTTATGTCCTTATTATTTTTATTTCGAATTTTTATATTTTCATAGAAACCCACTCTCTCACTACTATAGTTAGCTGACACACCTTAATATTGTTCCGAGGTCCTAGCCTCTTCAAGGCAAATCAAAATTGATTAATTTACCGCTTTTTTTACCCGTAGCACAGTGTTTTATTTATATCATTGGTTAAGCCCCACCACTGGCAAAAGCCATTACGCTACATATTCCATCATCCTTTAGACCAAGAATATAAACTTGTTTATATGTACCTATAAACACTTTAACCGCTTTTTAGATTGCTTTCTAGAAACTTCTATCCGTGAAGTACTTTTTGATTACTGCGTATTTAAACATTTGTTTAGGAATGAATAATTCTAGAACCCTTCAGTTGTATTTTAGGAATTACACCAGTTTATATAGGGTGTAGCGCAAAGCTTTAAAAACTGTACGAATTCTATTGAATTCACTTCTGATCATGAAAGGCTACTTTGAGCACAATTGATTTAAGATAGTTATTTTGATAACAGTTTCTTTGTAGAATAGAGTTCAAATTTGTGTGTCCTGTATCATCGTTAAATTTGTATCAACGTCTAGTCATCATTTATTTTCATCAGTCGTAGAACTGGTTGGACGCGTACCCTCGTGGTTTCCTAGTCTGAACCAACCTACACATTTCCCTTAAATTTGCACAGACTGCATCTATCACCATTTGTGTGCGAAAGTCTGATCTCGGTCTACCTCTACCTACCTTTTCATATCTCTGCTTGTAATATATCCCGTTTATTTTGACATACCTTTACCATCAGGAAGTGTACAGATAGTGTACTTAAAGAGTCTGTACATATTCTTGTTTTAGGTGTCGTTCTAGTTTATGCAAAGAATAGCGTTTGCCGTATTTCATTGTTATGCCCTCAATCGTTTTTGCTTCTTCTATAAACTTTCGTATTTCATAGATGTCGGAAAAATTTTGAGTGAACGTATTGTTTGAAATTTTCTGGTTTTATGTGTGTTTGAGTAGTTAAATCAAATGGTAAAGCAGCCCTCAACCACACCATCGTTCGCATACAGTATTTTAGTAAACCCTTGGTATATTACTTCGATAAATTGAAGTAATTGTTGAACTCGAATGTTGATTTGCATGATGAAAGCTTTTCGGGTTGCAAATTTATCGCCGTGTATTTGTAGCACTTTGTAGAGATGATGATGCTTTTGTTGCGATTACATGTCAATGTTAATTGCCACTGCCTGCGGTGTTCAAGTGGTAAAACCTTTGCTTCATTTTTGAGAGTTGTTTTAGGGCTCGTTTAGAATTCACCGGTGGCAAAACCAATAATTTTGCTTGAATACAATCCATCATGATCTGAGATCTTTTGCATGCTGTTGAGTATATTATTCTGCCGCAATACATACTCCTTAAAATCATTGACTGATAAAGCACGAAGTCGACTATGAACGACCAGTACCGCACAGCACCGCTCATTGCAGCAGGGTATCTCGACAAAAAAAATCTTTACCATTCATTATAATAAAGCGCAGTACATTACAAGCGTCAGCCCGGCTTAGTTCGGCACAGCAAAAGAACGGAACGTCCAAAATGCTTTTTAGAGCATTTATTCCGTTCGTCTCCATTGACCGGCCAGTAGCACTTCGACAAGTGTAAATTAAAAATGAACCCGGACGTACATAGAGATGCACAATAGAGACCGTATGCAACTATATATGTTGTATGATCCCGCCCGTTCAAGTTACCATGATACTAGGAAGAAAGATAATTTATGGCAACAAACATCCGCGAGATTTGATAAAATGACAGGTAAGGATAAAACCCTTTTACATGTACTAGCGTTTAATGTTTACTATTAACGTACTGCGTTTTTATAACTTGCAGAATTCTTGTCGAAATCAATGTAGGTTAAGATGCGCTGCAAGCTATAAAAGACCCGCTTTTAAAGCATTATTGAAGGAAAACTGATAACCAGTATAGCTTGTGAGCAAGACGGGAGGTTACTTCCGCAATGTTTTATTTTAGTACTGGCATTTGTATCTCGAATTTGCATTGTGAAAACAAACATGTCAGCAAATAAGGTTTCGATTGACAACAATTTACCTAAATAACTAAAACTGAGAGTTTCTATTGATTTTCAGACACGTCCAAAAATAATCCACAAAATTGTGATTAGCAGGGTTGGAGTTGTACATCGCATTGGTCCCTACGATTTCACCATCTGTTCAGTGTTTTTGATGAACACGATAATTTCGAAATATAATAAGTATTAAAGGTGCTTTCAAAACAAGATAAACAAATATTATTGGAGAACGGTTTTTTAATTTCAAGTACAACTATTTGGGCAATTTTATAAGTCGGATGCTTCTTGCGTTGATTAACTGGGTCTTTTTCGTCTACATTTATGTACTTCCGGCATAAATGCGTTCATACTGATAATTTAGACTTCCTTTGGAGAAGAAAAGTATTTTCGGAAACTTTCTCAAACTGTTTCAGCTTCAAATTCAGTATGAACAAGAAGTTGTAAAAGATAAAACTCTTCTCCTTCCAACTCTACCGGCTGCCATGAGGATTTGTCGTTCCCTCAATAGTTGTGTAAAGCTGTTGTTGCTAGTATTATTTTATCTACATTTTTTGGTAAAAGGTTGTTTTTGTAGAGTACCATTTAAACTTCTTCGTTAGAAGGCCAAAAACGTCGTACTCTTCTGTGACGATAATTATAAACGTTTTAGGTTTATTGTTTTGCAGATCAGCTTCAAGATGTGATCTCATTATGTGCTTCTTCAACAGGAAATCAGTATCAACGACAGCGACAAAAGGAAGCACAATGTTTTTCTTTGGAAGGGCTTTATCGGGAGGGGCATTAAGTTTGTTATTTAGTAATTTCGTTTCCATGGTTGAAGGTCTGAATATTCCACCATCGACGTTTCTGCTGTAAGCTCCTACATCAACGCAAAATCTGTAGTTGGCGTCGACTAATGCCCTTAACACTACACTGTGGTGTTATAAAATAAAAAACCACTTTTAACAGGTTTCTTAATGAGTACATGTTCCAGATTTGGTAGAATTCCGGTTGGATTTGTTGCCACTGTGTTGTTGTTGGAGTTGGCGTGACAATTGCAAAAGTTTTTCACAAATCGTGTCAATAGTTTCATAAACGATGGCTTGAAGTGTCTTACGTTCTAGCAACCATCATAGAAAGACCAGACGACGAGAAAAGTGAAGAAATAATTTCCGAAGAATACATCGAGGAAATTGATATCGAGACTGAAACAGACGAACAATCAGAGGACGAATTAACTGATGAGCTTATTGACCAATCCTTTACGTCTAAACAAATCAGAAAATAAAAGTAATCACCGTAAACTGTACATAGAAGCGATTTTTAAAGTAACAAAGTCGATTAGGCGTATTAGGGAAATCACTTAAAAAAAACGCGCCGTGTGCCCTACCGCTAGGTGGCGAGGAAACAAACATAGAAAAAAAAAATGAAACCTTTTTGTATAGAATTTTATGAACTTTATTTTTGGTTAGCTGAATATTTTTCATAAAGTTAACCCAGTTTGAGTTATTTATAAAAAATCGTAAAACCACACTTTTTTAGTCCTTATTTTCAATACAACGGCCAAATCCGGAATCGGCAGACCATACAAGTTCACTATACTATTGAAAACGTGTAAAAAAAGAGTTCAAAGTTATTTCAGCTTACCACTATATATTTCACCCAAAAATACCTTTTTGACTGACCTATAGACCACTTTTCGCAACTTACAAAGTATTTCGTATATAATTTCAACTGTTTCTTGGGGCACATTTATTAAAATATTTGAGAGCATTTCGAAACTAATTCTTGCGGGACTCGCACTTTGTTACCTTCAAAAGTTCTTATGTATAAATGCCATAATGAATAGTTGCATTGTCTTGTAAATTTTTAAAAGCTGTTCGATGGTCTCTTTAGTGATACGCCTCAGACATGAATTATTTAGAGAAGTGTCAAAATAGAAGGAAATTGGTTCAATTTTGTGCATATGTTTGAAGTAAGCGGCAGAACAAAGAATGGGGTTCATATTTCATAGGGGAAAATATATCTTTTGGGGTTGGGATCGTTGTCTTTGTATTTGCTTTGTCGGTAGTAAGATTAGAAAACAGCGCACGAGCCAAGAAATAAAATCCTGCTCGATTTTTTTTAACGTGTAGTAAGTAAGTAAGAGATTATCAAATATAATGTTTGAATATATTAAAAATAGATTAACGGTTTTAAGTTCAATATTATTCTTTCTACCATAACTCTAAGAACCAACCAATGTGAGATTTTCGAATTATCTAAAGAGCCTCTTATAGAAACGACTCTTATTAAAAAATTTCTTAAAAGTAAACAGTCTAAGTCAATTTTTTATTGCAATTGTAATGAAATGTGTTTCATTAATTGAATCAGGTCCTCGTCTAGATTTTGGTACTCCGCGTAAATACTAAATTTAAGGGGCGCAAAACTGAAAAAGATTTAGAAAAGCAAAATTGATTGAATAAAACTTTATTGAACAGAAAATTTTCGGAACAGTTAATCGAACGTGGTCAAAAAACCACCATGATTTAAACTGCTTTCTGATTTGATGATGAATTTAGGACAAACACTATTAATCGTTTTCATGTTTGATCCAACTGCAAAAATTTAGTTTTTATACTGTAACGACCGTCTATTTACTAAATACAGCAAAACCTTAAATCATTGATGATAATTATTACAATATTTATTGCAAGATTCTTTTTAACACGGTGATTAAATTGCCCAAAGTAACATTTTATCGACTACGGACACCTGTTTTACTTACTCCAACGTTGTTAATGCTACAAATTGTGGTGGGTATACACTTTATATACTCAAGTACGGACCCAACCTTCATACGATGGTAATATATTGTTGGAACTCCACTAATGTACTTGCAGGTTTTACAAGAATGTCCATTTGACGTTGAGTTCGACTTATAAGTTACGTCGGTTTTAGTGAGATCACAAATTATTTTAAATAAATAATTAATCTTGAGGATTTTTTGTATAATTAATTTAGGTATATTACACATATTTCTGTAATACTAGTTTTACAAACTAGGCTTTTGTAAATTACCTGTGTGTTTTTGTGGTAACAGTTTTTTATACCGTGGGAAAGGAACGTTAAATAGAATTTCCCACAATTCGAAATAAGTATATGTCGTTTTCCCGACCAATCAGGACGGGCGAAAGAAGAAGGGTGAGGGTTGTACTAGTTGAGAAAGCAGCGGTTGTATTTATTCCTAACGTAACCCGCTTATCCTTAAGTACTTCTGCGGTAGTGCATTTCAAAATGTAGTGAAGTTTAACCCGAGGATTTCTTTATCTGATTTCCTTACCTTTACCTTTGTATTGTTCCAGTTTAATGCTTAGGTATTAGTAACGGGTTCAACTAGGATCATGTGAGTTAAAACTGGCAACCGCACCCACGCGGTAATCTGAGAAATCTGTAAATAGGCGATACTCAGTTTGCTAATATAAATTAATTTAGAAAGTAAGCATAGTTATAATTAATTTACATTGCAAACCTGAAACGTAAATTATATTGTTTCCTTTTTTAAATGCTGTGCAATATATGGCCCTGTGAAAGTAAGCGGGTAACTTGAACAATACATTTACTATTAAGTAACAATATCTCAAACACTATCAAATTTCAGCTAATGTTTCATGTGACAAATAATATTTGTATGAACAGGTAAAATTCAAAAATAAAGTCAAATACATGTTATTTAATTTAAAAAATTATACTTTTTTATGCTCTGCTTTCCCGATGTACCCTGTATAACTTCCAATATTTTTAAAATATTCACACATCTTACTCCTGTTCTATAGCCGATGCAATTTTCTACACTATTAATATTATTTAAGCTAAAATCTTATATACTCTATCGTTGAGACACCATGTACAAGCAATTTTTAAAATAAATAAATTTACCTAGCTAGTTCCTAAAATAAACATAAATTTTTATTAGTCATTTCATCAACATTTTTCAATAAATTTCAATGTACGTGTTTATATAATAAAGTAAGCACTTTAACATACAGATATGGTGGGCGATTCATTTTTTCATCATTGTATATCTTAGCAATATTAATTCACAAATGCCAGCAAAAAACTAAATAAAATAGCTTACAGTTTGAATTCCCTGTTCTGCTATTTTACAAGAATTTCCACGAGTCAGCTTGGGTGCGTTAGTAGAGAGGCTATGGAACTCCAACCACGTTGTGTGGAGCAATAATTTTCCAACTTCTGTTTTCGTTTGTCGGGGGCCGTTGTCGATTACCTAAGTCCATGGAGATCACCACGATGGAACCACTGGGCTTTCCCTCGATAACCCCTATAAACGGATTACCCTCAATACGCCTTCTGTTCACCTGCTCAATGTACTTTTCGTCGACTGCCAAGCTATTTCGTCCCTAATCCCTCACTCGTTACATCAAGCTTGCTTGAAATCACGCACCATTTTGCGTATTCGTCTTAGTTAGTTCATAATACCTGCATGTGACTAATATGTCATCTTGTAACAATTTTATTTTCGCATTAAAAATCTCTGCATTAAAGGTATAACGAATGTTAAAACACCTTTATTAACTAAAGTAATAATACGTGTAACAATCAAATTTTTGCATTAATACAGTATCTAGAGTCGTTAGTCTATTTGTTTCGGAGGTCGGTGTATTCCACAGCCACAGGCACGCGCGTGAGAGGATTGACAACCCCCCTCGGGACCCTCCCACCATGCAAGAACGCGGCAGGGGCACTCGTCGATAGGTAAAAGCAGCGACAGCATGCATTCGAAGAGAATGGCGAGTGACCTCCGGGTCGCATTAATTGTGTAACACACTTCCTGAGTAACGGTTGGTATTGTATATTCGTTATCATAGTATCTAATTTAAAAATTTGTTTAGCGCAACTACGACTTACAAACTACGACTTACAAACTACGCAACGAAAATTATATTTATAACTAAGATTAGACCATGGAAGATTACGCTACAAAATTTATGCAACTTTGAATCAATGTAAGAAACCCACTTCGCTTCGACACCTGTATTTAAAGCATGGAAAGCAGGAATAATTAGCTGCAGACTCCGCACGGCGATGCAGTTCCCAATCTAGCCAAGGACAGCAGCCTGGGGTTTGGTTCGTAATAGCTTTAAGATTTCCTCAGTGCTTCCTTCTAAAAGCACGTTATTTCGTTTTGTTTTATAGAAGCACAAATTTGTTATTCAGTTTATCTGTAGCTAAGCTGGTTTTCTCCAGTATCAAATTTAAATTTCACTTAGTTTCGTAGATATGTGACTACACGTGGCTTCAGCATAAATTAACAGCTGCGGCTACGTCACCTGTTTGTTTGAAATATGCCGTCAACAATTGCACAATTGCAAGCAGATGTTTAGTATTACATTACTACCACCTTTGATAAAATTAGAGAATATCTTTGTGAATATTTTGACTTCAAATCGATTTTAATACTGTTAACTTAAAAGAAAGTTTTGTATATTAATTTGTAAATGACCTACACAGATCTGATTGGGTTAGAAAACCTTAGTATAACCAGTCACACTGGGTTGTAATATATTTGAGTAAGAATCAAGTTGATAAACTTTACAATAATTCTTCAAGTAATTCAAGTATTCATTTTATTTTATTGCATTAAATTTTATTTACAGAAACAGAAAAATTCTTTCTAGTAAATTTATAATCCACGCTTAAAGTCTTTTTATTCTGATCTAGTTTGATCAGACCTGATAAACAAAAAGCAATAAGAGTTCAATTTTATGGTACCCTTATGTAGGAAACATTCTTTTGCATTTTAGATATATTTGAGGGACACAAATAGTGTTCCCATTTTTATGTGACTTAATTATTATTTTTCCTTACAGGAACAGCGTCTTATTCTGTTAAGACAGGTTTTTGTCAGCGAAGGCGATCTTTTTCTTTGGGTCTCCACGTCCGCCCTTAGAAATTAGCCATGCCATTTACATGAATCAATCTGGACTTGGTGGCGCCTGTTTGTTTTAGTTTGAGTGTGACCCCCACAGATTTCGACTTACCCCCATTGCTCATAGCTCTACCCAAGGAATAGACCCTAGTTACGTCGGAAGACTTTGTTTTGCAGACACCTAACTTGGAGCATGGTGATTATAAAGTATTGTCGGCCAGAAGTATAGAAAAGCGTTTCACTAGCGCCCATGCGTGAGGCTAGCGGAGCCAATTAGAGAGGAAAAATCGTTACACTGGCGCCGGCAACGTTTGGGGCTTCGAAATTTGTTTGTTCATAGTTTGATTTACCTCGAAATTTGTTATTCATAATTTGATTTGCTTCGAAATTTGTTAGCTCAAAATTTAATTTGCTTTGAAATCTATTTGTCCAAAAATTATTTTGCGTCGAAATTTGTTTGCTTAAAGTCGATTTGACATTTAGATTTGTTTGTTTGCTTTTGATAAAAGATTGGTTGTAACGTTAACCCTCATACAGTCAATTGATTGACTTGGTCAAATTTATTTTTGACTTTCGTTCTATTTTGACCCCATATAATTTTTTTGATATTGTTTTGGCAAAAATTATTTTACCAAAAACACCTTTTGATTTTTACCTACGAATTTGTTTTGATCACTTTTGTGAGGTTCAGATCAGTTAGATTTATCGGGTTGAATGAATAGGCTTGAGTAATCATGTCGGAAAAATTCCAAATTGTTTGTCTACTTAAAGAAGAATTGGAGTATGAGCTGAGAATCAGAGGAGTGGTGAGTGAGAGACCAGTGTTGGAGAAAAGGAAAATTTTAGGTAGATTGTTAGCTAAAGAAATAGATAAGCCTGGTTGTTTGATCGATCTTTCGTGTTATGAAGTAGACTTTGCAACGGAAAGTAAAGAAATTTCAGTTTCAGTCGAGTCAGTTCGTAATGTTGTGTCCGAATTTGAAGGTGACTCATCAGACTCAATTTTAGGAGAGCTTGTTCAAGGTTAAACCACCTTTCGGGGCGAGTTAAGCGCATGAAAATCCCTTCAATAAATTCTGAGGAAGCAATTAAGTTCAGAAATGAGACAGTAGCAACGATATTAACCCTTGAAGCTGAGTTATACGATAAAACCAATAAAAGTACAGAGTCCACCTATTTGGATCGGTCCGTTGTAGTATCTCCTTCAGTTGCTAGTGCACCTATTCATTCGACTTCGTATGTAACGACTTCCGTACCTATAGGCTCATGGCCTGTAAAATTCTCAGGTGATCCCAAACAACTATATTCATTTTTAGATAGAGTTAGTGATTTAGCACAATCTCGTAAGGTATCCGAAACTGATTTATTTGGATCAGCATGTGAACTTTTGTGGGTGACGCTTTAGTTTGGTTTAGAACAGTAAAAATTCATTGAGAGACTGGAACTCCTTGTTAGAACGTTTAAGGAAGATTTTCTACCCGGTTCTTCAGATCATGACATTTGGGAAAAGATCAGAAATCGTCGTCAAGGTAAAGACGAAAGGATTATTTTATTTGTCGCGCATATGCAAACCCTGTTTAGTAGACTGACCATCGAGCCAGCAGAAGTTACTAAAGTTAAGATGATAAGAAGAAGTTTGGTTCCTGAATATATTTCAGCACTTGCATTGTCGGACATTCAAGATTTGTCTACCTTAGTAAATTTGGGTAAAAGGTTAGAAGAAGCTTCCTTGATGAAACTAAACTTGGTTTTAGCATCTTCTAGTAAACCTAACAAGATTTGCAACCCCTCTAAGCATCTATTTGAGAACAAACATCCTGGGTTGAATGAAAAAGTTTGTGCTGTTAAGAGTAGGGTGTTTCAGAATAAATTAGTTAATCCCCAAGTAACAGTAGCGGATAAGAGCTCTTCGGAGTCCTCAGTTTGTAATTTCTTTAGTCCCGACAAGAGAAATAATTTTGTTTGTTGGAATTGCTCCCGTAGTGGACATTGGTTTAGAGATTGTAGAGCAACCAAGAAAATTTTTTGTTTTGGATGTGGTCGAAAAGGCGTTAAGGCAACGTCATGTCCACAATGTTCAAAAAACCAGTAAGGCGGCAGGCGCATAGTGGTCGGCATCCTGTTCCGCGTAATAAGGCCATGGTTATGATTTGTAAACAAGAAAAATACTTTTGTAAAGACGAGTGGTCGAGATGGCTTACAGTTGTTAAAAATTTTTGTCAGGACTCTCCAAAGCCTAAGAATAATACTTTATTCATTGAGAAGCAGTGTGATAATCGACCTTACATTATGGTGAAGTTAATGGATAGAGACATTACCGGTCTTCTAGATTCGGGATGCACTACCTCAGTGGTAGGATCCTTAGCTCTTTCAATTATTAGGAAATTAGACTTGAAAATTTTTAGTTCAGCAAAAACAGGTATTACTACAGCTGATGGTTCAATAGAGTCTGTTGTAGGCTCAGTTGATTTGCCAATTTGTATAGGTAATGACTGCCGTATCCTTAATGCATTAGTGGTTCCGTCCCTACCTCACACCTTTATCTTCGGTAGTGACTTTGCAAAATTATTTGGTGTAGTTGCTGACTTTAGAAGTAATAATTGGTTTATCCAAAGTAACATTGGGAACGACATTGGGTATATAGGTTCGTCTTCCATCCCTTTGAACACTGAAGATTCCTTATTTGGTTTACATGACCTTTCAGATGCTCAATGTGTGCAAGCACAAGAGTTAATAAATTCATTTAGTGAGATTAGCAGCGACGATAGATTAGGACGAACTCACCTAATTGAAATGGACATAGACACAGGCAATGCCAAACCCTTCCATAAGAAACCATATGTCATGTCACCATGTATGAGTAAGATATTGAATGAGGAGTTGGACGACATGCTTAAACTTAAAGTTATAGAACCGTGTACTAGTCCGTGGTCCTCTCCAGTTTTGTTGGTTAAGAAAGCAGATGGAGAATATCGCTTCTGTTTTGATGGTAGAACCCTGAACGACTTAACTGTTCATGATTCGTACCCCCTTGCAAACGTAGACAGAATTCTCAATATGTTGAGAGGTGCGAACTACATTTCGTCACTTGATTTGAGAAAATCGTTTTGGCAAATCCCTCTTAGTGAGTCGTCTAAGGATAAGACTGCCTTCAGTGTTATTTCACGAGGACAATTTAGATTTATATGCATGCCGTTTGGGTTGAAGAATGCTGCGCAGACACAACAGCGTTTAGTAGATGCAATTTTGGTCCACGTTTTGAACCCCATGTATTTTGCTATTTGGACGACATAATATTATGTTCGTCATCTTTTGAAGAACACCTAAAGTTATTGGTAGAGGTTAAGCAACGTTTAAAAGAAGCTAACCTCACTATAAACATAAGTAAATGTGAATTTTTTAAAAAGACACTTAAATTTTTGGGTTATATAGTAGGCTCTAACTCACTTCGTACAGATCCCGATAAGGTGTCGGCAATAGTTAACTTTCCTCGTCCGAAAACCACAACGGAGATTAAAAGGTTTATAGGAATGTGCAGCTGGTACCGTCGTTTTATAAAGAATTTTTCGTCTTTAGTTTCGCCTATCAATGACCTCATTAAGAGTAAGAAAAAAGGTCAAACTGTAAATTGGAGTGCGGAAGCAGAAAATTCATTTGTGCTGATCAAGCAAGCATTAGTTTCTGCACCTCTTCTTTCGCAGCCAGACTACTCAGCACCCTTCATTGTTGAGTGTGACGCAAGCAACACTGGGTTAGGAGCTGTTTTGATTCAAAATGTAAAAGGAGAAGAGCGTGTAATTTCGTACGCAAGTAAAACCCTGAGCCGTACAGAGCGCAATTATTCCACCACAGAGAGGAGTGTTTAGCAGTTATTTTGCAATTGAGAAATTTCGTCCGTGGGTAGAAGGAGTTCGCTTCACAGTTGTCACCGATCATTTTTCGTTACTTTGGTTGAGTAATCTTCAGAATCCAACTGGAAAACTCGCCAGATGGTCAGTTCGATTAAGGCAACATTCATTTGAATTGGTGCATAGGAAAGGAAAGTTTAATATAGTCCCAGATTGTCTTAGTCGTGGTGTTCCTTAGAAAATCCAGAAGTTAATTTAGTAGAGATTAAACTTGATGGTGTAGACTTGTGGTATGAATCTTTGAGAAAGAAAATTTTGTTGTCACCCAAAAGCTACCCACAATGGAAAGTGGAAGATGGGTTTATTTATAAGTTTATACCTTCCTATTACCGCATTCGGCGAATGTTGTAGAGTGGAAGTACTTAGTGCCAAAATCTCAGCGTATAAATGTCATTAAATCATGTCATAACCCCCCTTCAGCAGGACATTTTGGTTCTTTAAAAACTTTGTCTCGTGTCCAAGAATTATATTATTGGCCAAAGATGATCTTTGACGTACGTAAATTTTGTAGGAAATGTTTGGTTTGTGGTGCTCAAAAACCACCCAATAAAGGTCCCCTTGGGATGATGGGAAAGGAGAAAGAGGTTGGACTACCGTTCCAAACCATTGCTTTAGATTTGATGGGTCCGTTTCCTCGTTCCAAACGCGGACATAAATGGCTTTTAGTTGTTGGTGATTGGTTCTCGAAGTATTCGATTTTGCAACCTTTACGTAGTGCCACGGCACATTTGATTGAGAAATTTTTGGAGGAAAAAGTATTTCTTGTCTACGGTGTACCACAGTTTGTTATTTGTGATAATGGTCCACAATTAATTGGACGTATTTTAAAGCTTTGTGTGCAAGGTACGAAATTCAAAAGATTTGGTATAATGCTGTTTATGCTCCCCAATGCAATTTTGTGGAAAGAATCAATAAGACAGTTGGTACAGCAATCCGTTCATACGTAGAAGGACATGATACGTGGGATAATGAGATATCAAAGATCCAATACGCAATCAACTCAGCAAAACATGAGTCCACCAACTATTCTCCAAATTTTTTAGTCTTTGGTCGTCAGGTACCCTTAAGTGGAAAAGCTTATAATGATGATTTTAAACCTGGTGAGGATGTTGATGTCGTCTCCAGTAGTAGACCTTCTTATGTTTTGGATCGTCAACTTTTATTTGATATTTTGGGAATGTCCGTGAAAATTTGCATGTAGCTTATCAACGTTCGAGTAAACGCTACAATCTTAGGAGAAGAGACATTTCGTTCCAAGTCGGAGAAAGTGTTTGAAGAGCTAATAAGGTCCTCTCGAGTGCTAGTGATAAGTTTTCCGCTAAGTTAGCTCCAAAGTTCATTATGAGTAAAGTTCGAAAAAAACATTCCAATTTAGTGTATGAGTTAGAGAACGAAGATGGAACAAGAGCAGGGAAATGGCACGTAAAGGACTTGAAACCAGTTGAAGCGTCGTATCCAAATGAAAATGATGATCCTGACGATTAGTTCCGGTCCGGTCATCTCTTTGATGTTAAGTAATGCAGTAGTGGTTTGCTTTGTTTTGTTCCGATTTTTGATTTAGTGTCGGTTCATTAATTTTGAGTATTTTGTTTGAGAAGTGAAATAAGTGGTTAGAGAGTTTGTGGATTTTGTAAGTTTGAGGTGTGCCTTGGTGTGCACGCTGGTCGTTTTGCTCGCGCGTTATTCGGAGATGTGTTTAGAAGATGTCTTTAACAGATATCTTCACAATGTAGAAGTAAGTGGGCTATTTAATTGTTAGTCCTGATTTCTACTTATCTAGGTAGAGAGAATATTAGTTTATTCTTTCCCTTGTTTTTTTGACCGTTCGAAATTCTTTGGTTTAATAAGATCAAGGTTGGCTTGGTGAGTCTCACCATTTGGTCCATCACTAATGAGATCTGTTGTTTGTTGGAACTTAGTGATAGGATAATCAGTAGGGTGTAGGATATTACAGCCCTAACTGGTTCGATTTTGTATTTGAATTTGTTAAGTAACCTTATGGTTAGGTTACCTTCGTTTTGATTATCTCTTTGTAATAAAGTGATAATATTTTGTATTTGAATTTGTTAAGTAACCTTATGGTTAGGTTACCTTCGTTTTGATTATCTCTTTGTAATAAAGTGATAATATTTTGTATTTTGAATTTGTTAAGTAACCTTATGGTTAGGTTACCTTTATTTTGATTATCTCTTTGCAATAAAGTGATAATATTTTGTATTTGGGTTTGATAAGTAACCTTTTGGTTAGGTCACTTTTGTTTTGATTATCACTTTGTGATGATAGTGTTTTAAATTTAGACCTATTAGTAGGGTCTTCTTTTTGATTGTCACCTTATAGTGATAATACTTTGAATCGTTATGCTGTTTTGGTGAGGAAGCATTCCTTTTTTTTAAAGAGAGCTAATTGAGCTCCAGGAAGTGAAGTTTTTTTTGTGGAATTTGAAATAAATTGTAAAATGTTTGGTTACAGGTAGTAAATATTAGCCTTGTTTGAAGTAAGAACCTCAAGTTAAAGAATTATCGTGAATTTGAATTTTTTTGTCCCGTGGAGTGTTTGACTTTCTAATTTGACCCCCTCCCAATTTTGATTAATACCGATTGTGACTCCCCGATTTTGTCTCCCGATGGACGTCAGGTACACGTAGTTACCAACACACTCGCATTTGTAAATATTTGTCTCCCCATTTGAATAAATTCATAAAATTGCATAGTTAATTAGGAAGGTAGAAAAGGCTAGTATTATTATAATAAAATTTTTTTTGTATTTGTTATATTTGAAGTTGTTCCTTAAAGGAAAAAAAACTTTTTCTTTTAGGAAAGGGTAGTGTAACAATTTTATTTTCGCATTAAAAATCTCTGCATTAAAGGTATAACGAATGTTAAAACACCTTTATTAACTAAAGTAATAATACGTGTAACAATCAAATTTTGCATTAATACAGTATCTAGAGTCGTTAGTCTATTTGTTTCGGAGGTCGGTGTATTCCACAGCCACAGGCACGCGCGTGAGAGGATTGACAACCCCTCGGGACCCTCCCACCATGCAAGAACGCGGCAGGGGCACTCGTCGATAGGTAAAAGCAGCGACAGCATGCATTCGAAGAGAATGGCGAGTGACCTCCGGGTCGCATTAATTGTGTAACACACTTCCTGAGTAACGGTTGGTATTGTATATTCGTTATCATAGTATCTAATTTAAAAATTTGTTTAGCGCAACTACGACTTACAAACTACGACTTACAAACTACGCAACGAAAATTATATTTATAACTAAGATTAGACCATGGAAGATTACGCTACAAAATTTATGCAACTTTGAATCAATGTAAGAAACCCACTTCGCTTCGACACCTGTATTTAAAGCATGGAAAGCAAGAATAATTAGCTGCAGACTCCACACGGCGATGCAGTTCCCAATCTAGCCAAGGACAGCAGCCTGGGGTTTGGTTCGTAATAGCTTTAAGATTTCCTCAGTGCTTCCTTCTAAAAGCACGTTATTTCGTTTTGTTTTATAGAAGCACAAATTTGTTATTCAGTTTATCTGTAGCTAAGCTGGTTTTCTCCAGTATCAAATTTAAATTTCACTTAGTTTCGTAGATATGTGACTACACGTGGCTTCAGCATAAATTAACAGCTGCGGCTACGTCACCTGTTTGTTTGAAATATGTCGTCAACAATTGCACAATTGCAAGCAGATGTTTAGTATTACATTACTACCACCTTTGATAAAATTAGAGAATATCTTTGTGAATATTTTGACTTCAAATCGATTTTAATACTGTTAACTTAAAAGAAAGTTTTGTATATTAATTTGTAAATGACCTACACAGATCTGATTGGGTTAGAAAACCTTAGTATAACCAGTCACACTGGGTTGTAATATATTTGAGTAAGAATCAAGTTGATAAACTTTACAATAATTCTTCAAGTAATTCAAGTATTCATTTTATTTTATTGCATTAAATTTTATTTACAGAAACAGAAAAATTCTTTCTAGTAAATTTATAATCCACGCTTAAAGTCTTTTTATTCTGATCTAGTTTGATCAGACCTGATAAACAAAAAGCAATAAGAGTTCAATTTTTATGGTACCCTTATGTAGGAAACATTCTTTTTGCATTTTTAGATATATTTGAGGGACACAAATAGTGTTCCCATTTTTTATGTGACTTAATTATTATTTTTCCTTACAGGAACAGCGTCTTATTCTGTTAAGACAGGTTTTTGTCAGCGAAGGCGATCTTTTTTTCTTTGGGTCTCCACGTCCGCCCTTAGAAATTAGCCATGCCATTTACATGAATCAATCTGGACTTGGTGGCGCCTGTTTGTTTTAGTTTGAGTGTGACCCCCCCACAGATTTCGACTTACCCCCACCCCCCATTGCTCATAGCTCTACCCAAGGAATAGATCCCTAGTTACGTCAGAAGACTTTGTTTTGCAGACACCTAACTTGGAGCATGGTGATTATAAAGTATTGTCGGCCAGAAGTATAGAAAAGCGTTTCACTAGCGCCCATGCGTGAGGCTAGCGGAGCCAATTATAGAGAGGAAAAAATCGTTACAATCTGATATTTCTCATGGCTCTAGCATTGGAAAATTTTTTTCGTTGTAACAATTAACATTGTATTCTTTTGTATTGTTAGACTGTCTGGTTATGCCGTTTGTAAAATTATTTTATCTTTATAAATTTCACTCAGATCACCTGCCGTCTATTGGCGGTTTAGCTATACGCTACCAAGATTAATTGTATCCAGTTCGGTTACAATTTAAAGAATAACTGCATATTTTGCTTCAATGTTATTTTAAAATTAGTCATTTCTAATGGAAGTTATAAGGAGCCTTTCTCTAAATACGATGTAATTATATGAAAATATAAATTTTGATAATTCCACTACTATTTAACCATTAATTTATTCTAAATGTTTTTCATCAACAAGATTTATACAGGGTGTATTTTAAACTATTAATCCTACACTTAACAAATAGATGCTTAAGCCCCGTGATCACTTTAAAATAACGCGATAGAGTTAGAACCTGAAAGTCAACAGCCTCATACAATCTCCTCATTCCTTAGTACTGGTTTTGACGTTTCTGTCAAACCTAAAGATATTAAACTGATGTAGACCCAGTTCAGAGTTGGTGATACCTTTGTCTAACCATGTTTCTACTATTATTACTGCATCATAAACACACACACACACACACACACACGCACACACACACATGCAAATTGTTCCCAAATTCTATTAATCGTAAAAACATTTTTTTCTATCTTACGTTGTTGGGTTAATGTAACCAGTTCCATTTATTCAGACCCACTATGGGAAAGTTAATGTAACAGTTCATATATTTTTTTAACTCGGGGCCCGCGGAGCGGTGCCACCGTAGCAATTCCAATTTTTATTATTATATATTTATTATATATTATAATTATATATTATATAGATGTCTAAGTGTTGGAGGATTTTGGCAGCCACAGGCTGCTTAACCCCCTTCGCTAAATCTCGGTGAAATAGGGCATAAAATTAGAAAACAATAAAAGGGGAACCGAGCTGTATACAAGTAGTGTGAGAATTTCAGGGAACTGTGTAGGCTAGCTCAGAATATAAATAAGTGGTGGTATAATAAAGTGCTCAACCAGTTTTGAGATGTAAAACCTAATGACGAAAAAATAAGCGCAGATAAAGCTAATAATTATTATAAATAACTACATGTGTTGGTTGCGAAATAGCTGCAACTAATGTTGACTGTGCGAAAAGATATATTGGAAAAAATACTAAATCGGTAAATGTTCAAGTGCTGGGGGAACTTGGCAGTCACAGGCTGCTTACTCACCTTCACAACCACTGAACGTCGGAGAAATAGGGTATATAACTGTAAAACAATAAAAGGGGGACCGAACTGCAACTAACAAGAAAAAACAGCGCCTATGATGAAAGACAACAAACATGGAAACAAGAAGAAAATTGTTGAAAGCATAGGTGTGGAGCACACCACAGTATGCCTATGATATACGGGCAGTAGGAAAAGCAGACAGAAAAACGGTAGCTGTGCTTCTATGAGGATGATAGCATAGACAGACAAAGTTAATAACAAATAGGTTATAGAAATAGTAGGGGAACAAGGATATCTGTGGGAAAGAATAGGAGAAATAGAAGGGCAGAATACGTTCCAAGCATTTTTGGGGAATAGTATGGGATATATATTACAAGCAGAGATAGGAGAAAGGAGGTAGATGTAGACCTAGATCAGAATAGGAAACAATGATGGTAAGTGTCTAACCAGTTACAGGACTGAAGACCTAATGATGATGATGATATAGATGGTGTACGTAAATGGTTACTTATTTTGAGCCCCCAAAGCGTAGTGAGAGCTAATGTAACAATTTATTTCTTCAGCCTCTAGGGAGGAGATAGAACAACAATTCAGAGTTTAAATAGACATTAACTTGTTACGCGTGCGAGTTGAAACTAAAAACATATGCTTTTTAGAAAACGGAACCTATTAAAATTAGAAGGTATCTATTATAGAACAAATAACTTTTATCCAATAAAAAAATTAAATAAATTCACATTTGTTAGTGATATAAAAAAATTATTAGGCACACAACATTTAGCCCCTTATGATTAATATGAGCATCAGATCTGATAATCACATACAGATCACACAGATAATTTATTATAGTTCAAGATGCTGCGAACTCTGACTTCAAAAAAATTATATTCAAATTATCCCTTTCACGAATAATAAAATTAAAAGTTATTCTAATTTTAAATTAGAAAATATTCAAAAATTTTTTTAAATAAACAAACAAAGAATAAAGTTTCATACTTACTTATCAAAATTTCATCTGCATCGTAATTACTGGAATTAAATACCTCTCGATTCTATTTTTAAATTGACGTTTAAAATTCCAGTGTACAAGAATATTCATCTTCTTTTAAATTTTCATTTAGAACATTAATTTCAAAGTGCATCTTCTATTTTTAATTAATTAACTCAGCGTATTCTTTTGCATCAGGATTATCTATGTCAAAGATTGTTCAAGTCTTGTAGTGTTTTACAAAATAATTATGTGCTCTATTTATTCAGAGTTACGTTCTAAGAATTAATTTTTTACTCAAGGCTACATCTTAAATGTCAAAAACTGTATGCATGCCGTATATTTAGTGAATGATTTTATTCAAGGTAACATGTTCAACGTCTTAAAATGAATAGCGTATTAATGAATCAATCTCAATAGAGTTCCTGCTTATATATAAAAATTATCTGTATACGTCACGTTCTTCATATTTTTCCTTTTACACCTAGAAAATTAGTCATCTGCGTAATGTAATATTTCCGCGAGTTTAACGGTTTTAATGATCTAATCAATGTCAACTATGATTTATTTATGTAGTAAAACGTGCCGTTTATTATTTTGTAATAAACGAAGTTAATGGTTGCGTCTATTATCGTAACCACGGAAAGCTATAAATTATTTCTTATCGATTTCTATTACATTTATATGTTCTCGGGAGTTCACAAACCGGTGTTTTATTCATAATTGGTTTATATAATATTTCTTAGTACTTGATACAAATTTGTCTATTAATCACGAAGGTTCTAGAATTTATGCTTCAAATGCGTTCCCTATGTTTTGCAGACGCAATAAATGCATTTTTACGATTAACAAAGCAAATATATAATGCACAGAAGGTGTATTTTTATGAAAAATGAATGACTCTGTATGTTAAAGATTAAAACTCGTTTTTACTAAGAAGGCTTTCTTTATATACACGGAAACAATTAAAGTGCGCATTCGCTTTCTTTATGGGTGATTTGTATACCAATAAAGTTAATATGTGAAAACGTATTTTATTTATATCTTAAAATTAATTTTCACTTTACTGAAAGCATGGATTTTAGTAATTACATAATTAATTATAGCTGCAATTGCTTTCTAAACGGTTTTGCAAATGCAAAGGTATTTGCATGTTAATATTTATAACAAAGATATTGAATGGTACGGTAACCAAAACGTGTTCTAACGCGTATTTTACAAATAGAAAACTCATTTAGTATTTTAGTTAATGAGAGCTTCGTTGATAAAAGCAATAGCTTTGTATTTTATCTCTTACTAAACTCGTTCTTAATAAGTAGGTTTTATTTACTCACACGGAAAAACATGCTTTTTATTAACACGAGTGAATTTAATGGTTTTGTACATGCAATAGGCTTATTTTATTACAGGGTAGAACAATCAATATTTGAAATTTTAATTTGTCCTGATGAGATACAGAGAGATCGAGACTAGTCGATGAATGTTTATTCCCTTTATGAAACAAACAAATGCTTTCATTTATGGCTATGCAAATTACTAGCTTGATTTGAATGGTTAAAAGCTCTCTTTCGATTCTTCGAAAGTGGGTGTTTATTTATACATAGTATATACTGCTATATATATATATATTATATATATATATATATATATATATATATATATATTGCCGTGGACCTACGCTCTAGCTCAGTACTTTCTCAAAAAACATTCGAGAATTTTATTAATTTTCCAAAACTCGAAAATTGCAAAAGCAGAAAAATTTAATAAAAAATATTAATCTCTTACCCTGACTCCTCTCTTCATCACCTTAATTCTTCTTCAGTTTCCAAGCTAGCTCAGTGGGGTCGCCTCTTGGATACCTAGATTCACTTATATACTCTGTATCGTTTACGCACACTCTCAACAAAACCACAAAATAATACAACCATCATACAATATTTATTAACACTATTTACAAATAAAATTCAAGATTATCCACCTTTCAGAAATCAAGTTACACCTCAATAAATCCTATTTTGTACTGTCCTGGATTTTAATTTAAAATATCAAACACATTGAATATACCCGGAGTAAATGGGCCCTGAATAACACCTTATTTTCGTTCTTTATTTATAATTTATTTTGAATTTGTATACTCTGGAGTATGGTGAGCTCATGAGAACCCAGTTAATTATGCATACTGCATGCTTTTGTACTTCGCATACTCTTACAACCAACAAAAAAACAAACCCATGTACTCTTCACAATAAAAATTTTAAGTTCCTGATGGAACGTTAATAAGCTTTATATACACCTTTAGATTTCTATTTAAATACCTTAATAAAGTTAGGCATACGTATTATTTTCAATACGCAAAATAATGCACAATCTCTTCAAAATTTACTCTCACACGTCACACAATTTTCATAGCTTCATAGTTTATAACAACAACAATTTTAAAGCGTTACCTGAAATTTCTTGAAGACCTATACTCCGTTGACGATGCGGTAAAGTTCTTTCGCTCAGATCTGCTGTCCGCCTCTAGCTATTTGTAGAAGAACCCCATTTAGGTTGTGCTGTCTGCTCTGCCTTCACGGTGTATCCAATTCCAAATCAAATTAATTACACTTCTTTCATACTTGCGTACTTTCGTTTAATTTACTTTAAATTTAAGTTATTTCACGTCACTTCCCGAGCTTGTTTAAAATAAATGTTGCACCTCAAATTAAAATTTAGACTCGCAGCTTATTCGCGTATCAAATTATGAGGCCAACACTGTACTATTTAAAATAAAATAATTTTATATACTTACAAGCTCGTTCGTAGTCTGAAGCGATCAAAGTACTAAGAGAACGAAGTTAAAAGAGAGAGAGCCGTGCTAATTCGTCAAGTATTTATATGCTTCGACTGTAACCTCTCGGCCACTCTTACCGTGAAAAATTTAATTTAAAATAACACTTCCTCAAATTTTGTTTCAACCGTTTTCGAAATCTCCGAAATTTAGCGCGTCGTTGCGATATTTTCCAATAAACCCGACTTCAAATATCCCCGCGTTTGTCTGGTTTAAAACTAACGATATCAACCAATAGTATATGCATTGACGTCTTCAAAATCCCGCCTATCTTAACGCTGTCCTTTTCTTATGCATATTATGTTTCCTTCTAACCTTGTTTGAGTGGTAGAGAATCGATATTCTCATCCGCGTTCTATTTACCCCATGTGGACTGAATACGTGCTTTTTGAAATGCACTATTAGTATGCCTGTCTCATTCCGACGTATTTCATTGACTCTCTATCCTTTCTGCACTTTAAGGAAATTTTTAGTTAACATTTACGCGAACCCTCCAACCGTTTACCCGATATTCTTTGAAACTTGTTTGTTATCTATAAAAATAAGGGGAACCTGACATTTAGAAAACATGCAGGTGTTTAATTAACCGACGTTTTAACACAACATTTCTAGGAGCTTCTTTTCATGGTATTTCAACCCAACCGATTTATTTGTTTGTTATAACGAACGCTATTCGCCTTGGATTTATTGATTTTTCATGCTTTTATGCGTATTAGACGTAATTAAACTCCATTAAATTAATAAATAAATTGCATTGGCTTCTAAAATTTATTTTCTTTACGAACCTAACTAAATTTTATTCATTAATTGTAAATTTTGGTTACATTAAACTGAACTAAATGAAATAAATTTCGCATGTAAATTCTGGTTGTTTCCTCTTTACAGGGTGTTTCAGATTGCTTTGTTTATAGTTAAATTTAACCTTTTAATGGAAAAATTGATAATGGAAAAATAAATTTCCGAAAGCTTGAGTTTATAAAAAAGAGAACTCTTCAATTCCACTGACCTAAAACCCTAAACTAATTATATATATATATATATATATATATATATATATATATATAATTAGTTCACAAAGTAGGAATACCTCATGTAAATATCATAAAAACCACAAAAACCAAACATTTAAACCCAACAATGTACATAATCCATTCATTATTGAAAGGCAAATACAAATCACTCTGTATAAAATCAATAACCAGCTACAATTAATTAAATTAAGCTCATTTCGTAATAATTTCAATACATTTTATTAAAATAAATAATTGCTAAAGCAATATCAATTTTGAACATTTAAGGACATTCTTAAGCTCAAAACACATACAAATTCAACATATTTAAAAGAAAATAACCCAGAAATGGAATTTCTTTTAATATAAACGCATTTGCGGTTAGAAACTAATAAATGCGTGTAATTTATACCAGTTTGTAATAGTCAAACACTTAAAATCAAGCATATTTATAAAGTATGGAAATTTGAGGCGACGGTAATACGTGCAATTTAGAACGTACATAAAAAACCCATTTAATACCATTTCTTAATCAAGTCCCTCTAGAAAACCCGATATACGTACAATTTAGAACGTACATATTAGATCATCCAAAACGCAACACGTTGCACTAAAAGCGTTCCATCAACTAATGAGAACGCGTGGAACATTTGAGAAGGAATTTGATTCTATAAAACTAACGAAGCAAATAAAGGATTTTTATTTTATAATCCACCCGCCGACTGTGCTATTTTAAAAGAAAATTATTACGTGAATAGAAATTTTTAGTAAAAATTTCTAACTTTAAATGTTGAACTTAACAGAATTTAAACGTAAAGTGATATAAACAGTAGAGTGCGTGTTGAAATAAATTTATATTGAATTTTGCCGTTAATATAAACGGCTTTGGATTGCTGGTGAATAATCTAAGTGCTTGTAAATAATCTAAATTACTGGTTAACACTCTGGGTTGCAGGTAAATAATCTAAACTACTGGGTAAATAATTCAAGGTTGCTGGTAAACACTCTCAGGGCTGATTAAACGAGTCCAAAGTTGCTGGTAAATAAGCCAAGGTGGCTAGCAAACGACTCTACGCTACTGAGTAAACGAATCTAAGCGACTGAATAAACGACTCTAAATTACTGGATAACAACCATGAGTGATTTTTTAGCCTAACTGTTGGAAGTTCCAGAACAAGTGAGAATTTGGGCCAGGGCCTTCCAAAAAGAAAAAAAAACAGGAGAACTATAAGGTCAAAACCATTTATTCAATTTATAGTACGTTGCATTTGTAATTTTACATAATTTGTGTATTTAGAAGTGAGCTTAAAATTTGCATGTGATAAAAGACAGCGTGTAAAAGTTCAACAAAAATTTGGTTGCTGCGTAGAATTATTTTAAAAAAGGGGGAAATATTTCTTTGAACGTTCAACGAAACTATTCGTTGTCAGATACATTTTTTTGCTGGCTTTAATAGTTTTAAAAAGGTGTAAAAATTTATAAAAGCCGTATAGAACTATTTCGATGGGGAAATTTTTTATTTTGATTTAAAAGTTCTATAAAAGGTAAAAGATATTAAAAAGGGCGTAGATTAGTAAATTGTAATTTGACAAACATATTTTGTTTAGTTCATTATTCAATTTTTGGTGAATTACGTTTGTATTATTCAGGTGTATTGAGCGTTGGAGAGGACTGAGTAAAAATTCTTTGTTATCATATCGTCGTTTCACTCTGTGCATGGTATCATTGAGCTAGTCGAGGCATAAATTTGATTGTGTTAATTTTAAATTATTTTAAAGGCACAGAGAGGTGGCAATCAGCAAGCAATTGATCGTAGCGCACCTGGCGAGTACGGCGATATTGTAGCTATATATATATATATATATATATATATATATATATATATAATCTAAATTACTGGTTAACACTCTGGGTTGCAGGTAAATAATCTAAACTACTGGGTAAATAATTCAAGGTTGCTGGTAAACACTCTCAGGGAGGAAGAATAATCCACATTTGGAATGCAAATGCATGTTTATTAATATATATTAACAGTTATAAGATAAAATGAAAACCCAACCTTTTATGTAAAGTTGAATGTCTTCAAATCGAACTGGTAATTGAAAACCGCTAAAAGAACAGCCACAACAGGATTTAAACCTGCGACCATTGATTTGCCGGACCAACGATCTAACCAACTGTGCTATGCAACCGATTGATTAGACTGTGTTAATTTATACTACTGAAGCTTGTTCTCTTTTCGATTTGTTATTACGTCTTGCATTTAAGGAAATTGATTCTAGTTATATACATAATTCAAGTTATTAGTACATATTATGTATATAACTAGAATCAATTTCCTTAAATGCAAAACGTATTTGAAAATCGAAAAGAGAACAAGCTTCAGTAGTATAAATTAACAATCAATCGGCTGCATAGCTCAGTTGGTTAGAGCGTTGATACGGCAAATCAATGGTCGCAGGTTCAAATCCTGCTGTGCCTGTTCTTTTAACGGTTTTCAATTCAACTTTACATAAAAGGTTGGGTTTTCATTTCATCTTATAACTGTTAATATACATATATATATATATATATATATATATATGTATATATATATATATATTGCTATGATAATAAGGTTATTTAAGGTTATATAAGATCACAAGGGAGGAATACTTCATGTAAATATTGTACCACAAAAAGCAAACATTTAAATCATAAAATGTACAAAATACGTTCCTTATGCAAAAGCAAATTCAAATCACCCTGTATAAGATCAAGAACAAGCTAGAGTTAATTAAAGGAAGCACATTCAGTAATAACTTAACCATATTCGTCGACGCAGTTCAATCATTTTTAAAAACATTTAAAACATTCTAAGCTCAATAATAAATACAAATTCGGCATATTTGAAGAAAAATAACCGTAACGTAAAATTTCTTTCAAGACGCATTAGCGTAAGAAAATAATCAATTCGTGTAAATTATACCGGATGTTAATAAACAAACTTTTTATAACAAGCATATTTCATAACGCAAGAAGTCAATAAGCGCATGTAAAAAAAGGTATAGATACTGAAGCAAAAGCGTACGTTCGGTTTGAAATGTATATAAGTTGCCACATTTAATAAAAACCAAACATAGGTAAACAAAATATGGACATTAAAATTTAGAAGTACGTGTAGTTTCAAGTATACATGTAACATTTGTTAACGAATTCCTATACAAAGTTTTGATGTACGTGCGAATTTAAACATATAAAGTATGAAATATTGAATAAAACCCAAGAACTTGCAGATATCACACATAATTGCAACGCCTTTGTCATGGTCTAATAACAGATAGCGGGCTGTCAACCAATAAGAGCACAAGGAACGTTCGGGCAAGATTTGTCTGTAAAACCAAACGGAGCAGATAAGAAAGAGGCATTCCATAATCGACGCGCTGACTGTAATAGTTGAAACCAAATTATTACGTGAAGGAAATTTAGTGAAAGTGATAAGTAATATAATAAAAATTACAAGTGATGTACATTGTAAAAGTGCGCGTTAAAATACGTGTGTAAAAAATTCTGCCGTTGATATAAAACGTAAGTTTAGCTTCAATTGATACAAAAAAATCTTTACAAACTATTTAGGTCTCTAAGCACGGACACAATAAATGGAAAACTAAATCAGAACTAAATTCAAAATATATTACGACGTTAAAGCTTAATTACTGGGTTAAACTCTACATAGTAAATGGTGTAATACTCGAAGCACAGGGTTAGTACTTCAAATCATTGCACAAACGACTTCAAGTTGCTGGTGGACATTTCGAAGTACTGGGGAGCACGCCAAGCAGCGGGTTACCACTGAACAAATAATCGATTTCGGTCAGAAAGCTCTAGTGAGAAACTATAGGAGGAACATAAGGTCAGGATTAAATTTTTATTTATAGTATGTTACATTTATTATTTTAAATATTTGCTGAGCTTTAAAATTTGCATGTAATTTAAATATTTGTGTAAAGGGTCAACAAAATTTTGATTGGTACGCAGAAGTACGTTTTAAAAAGGAATAGTTCTTTGAACGTTCAACAAAACATCCGTGATAAAATACAATTCTTTTTGCTGGCTTTAATTGATATAAATAGGTGTAAAAAGGGTTATTATCTTCGTAATGAAGAAATTTGATGGGAATATTTATTTAAATTCTGATTCAAATGTTATGTAAATTGTAAACTTTCTTCGCTTATTCTATAAATTTTGGTGAATTTCACTTGCCTTATTCAGGTATATGGCGTGTTAGAAGGGAGTGGGTAAAAACTCTGTTTGCAAATTATTCATAGTTAATGCATTAATAACCAAACTATAAAAAAAAGTTAAAAAATCTATTACTACTGCAGAGAACCACATTTAAGTGGTAAAGGTACACCGTTCATTTACATTTCCAATGCTCCACCCGTAGGTACTACATTGGCCAGGAGGCGAGTTTTTTGTTGCCTGGAAATTTAGAATTTTGCCGAATCCTTGCCGTTCCAGGCAAGGTAGGGATCTTTAACGTGCGTGACAACACTCACACACGGGACCTCCATTTAACCTCTCATCCGAACGAGGGCGTAATTTTTGTGAAAAATGCTCACCTGCCATTTTTCAAGCAGTCGGCCGTGTCGGGATGTAAAGGTACACCGCTTGGTAACTGATAAAACGCTATGCTACATCACAATATCGCAACACCAACACGCCAATAACACGTAACTCGTATGTATCAGTAGTGAGTTATACAATATACTGTTGCACGCTTATATTTCAAGTATTTTATTCTACGTGCTTGTTCAGCTTCGGCAACTGACTGAGCAATTCTGAAATTTCTTTTTATCACCACTCTCATGATTTGGGTTTCATATATCAGGCAATTTTATTGGCCAAATTAAAGTATTTTTACACACACCCACATTAATGCTATTTTATTTGGATGCAATATCATTAAATATTGTTTCGAGCTCCAGGTCATAATAGGATTTTTAATGGGTTTCTCATTAGTTAACCGTGTATTTTATTGCGGTGGCTTTAAATTGGAGCATCTGAAAAGCTTTACCAGCCATGCAGTTGCTTTATTCAACAATACGTCCCAGTTTGAAGTTGCAGTTCTCCAAATTGCAACGAAAGCGTTCCATATTCAAACGCGTTCCATTAGTTTACCCTCAAACTTTAAATGTGAAAATCTAACAAAGTTTGAAACGGTTAAATCACGTCGGTTCTTCTGTGAAATCGATACCGGATAGGATAACCAGTTCCGCATCCACGTGCATAAATTTTCATAGTTTGGAGTTGTAAAGATCATAAGATTGATAAAACTTCAACGTTTACTTGTCAAAAATAAATCATAGTAAAGTCATAACTGAACTATAGCTTCTAGCGTGTTGGAATGAAGGAAATAAATGTTCGTTAAATGTTGAACGGTTTTGGTGCGTCTTATTGTGGTCACTTAAGAAGCTCTTCAACCACAACGACCTTTACTTAATAAACTTTGCTTTCCTAAGTAATTAGTGGGGATTAAGCTATTAATAAGATTATTTCGTCGAGTTTATGGGTTCTGTAATTATTTTTCTTTTGGCTATTTCACACGTTATTCGGTATCGTTAATAGGGTGTTTTAGAAGTTAAGAAAGTGATGTAATTACAATGCTCTAACCATCAAATTTAATAGGGTAGGTTTATTTAAGAACTTCAGATATGCTAATTAAAATTACTTCCACTAATATAATACAACGATGTCACTCAAGGGTTTAGAAATAAAGTGATAAAACTCTTGCAAAGAACAATTAGCAGATTGACACTATTTGTGAATTTAAAGAACCCATAAAAAGGGAGAAAAAATATTTACCAGTTTGTTTTAGTAAATTCTCGAAGGGAAGATGTCATACCCTAAAATATGAATGCCGCCGCTCATGGCGGTCAGATATCATTCTGCATCTTAATCCACAAGTGATGTGAAATAAATTGTTTGATCGAATTTTTAAAATAATTACGCTGGTTCATGTAAATTATGATATTACAGTTAGTCGATTAGGGTTTATGTAGATAAATTAATAGTGCATCAATCCAATACAAAGTACGCAGTTTGATTAGTAATAAATACAGTGTTATCGCTTTAAGGAAGAACTTAGTGTAGTAATTATTGATTGTACCGGCATTCCAGTAGACTAAAGATTTTTTGTAAATTTTTGTGAATAATAATAAATAAGTGTAAACTGAATTACAAAATAACATTTATAGAAGTAACCATTTTTTTTACAGAAAATATTCACACTAACGTGAAACACGTAAGTTGCAATGTAACGGGTTTTACTTATTTTCTACCTATCTGCTGACCCATGTTGTTGGGCGCGAGTGACATTTTATTTTTCAATGATGGTAGTCGCTATTGAACGGAAATTTCTCGAACATGACGATAACCCAAGGTGAAATTGGTAGATAAGTGGTGAAGCGAATAAAGGAAACTCCTATTTAGGTGAACGGCTAACTTTAAAAATTACTTCAGTGCCCTGGCATGAGACAGGGTTGTGGCCCGATTTTGTTTCGTCTCTCAAAATACGACAAGGTAGGACGCTCCGGCATTTACACTATAACAACATGAAAGAAAAAGTCTTGGAAAAACGCAAAAACCCCTTGACTCTTAAATGAATTTCGATAATAAATAAAAACTGTTCCACCAACTCTTTATACTTAGTTTCTGAAAAGAAAATATATAACCAATTAAACCAAGACCACTATTTGTGGTTTTCACCTAGACATATATGAATACAAAATAACGCTTAACTGGAATGTGAATGATCCACCAATACTTCTATTTTAAGGTATTAATTATAGGCTGATAGATCACTCTGAAATATTTAACCCCTTTTAATTCACAAATTAACTCCATTGGCAAGTTTCAATAATTATGGTATGTACAAAAAGGTTGCAACTGCATCAAAAGGAATTTTATTAAGTTCATAGCACAAATTAGGTTCAGGCAAACACCTCCAGTGAACCTATTTAAGAATCATCAATATTTAAGTATAACGTTCCAGTGCATCATAGATTTCTTGTTTACAAATTATCAAACCGATTTACATTCAGATTTGATTGAATTCAAATTTGTGATTTTAATAAGCTAAGAAATGTATGCTATTATTAATCCAGAAAAAAATCGAACGAATGAAAGTTAGTTTCTTGTTAATAAAGATTTATAATTCGATGTCCAAAACCAGTCAAGAAATTTTATATCAGTAGTTCCTTGTCAGGAAAGACTAATAATAATGATAGTGGTCGGGTTAAAATTGTTGAGCATTTTCTAGTCAATGCAAATAAAGTGCTGGAAAATCGTTGGCTCCGTGAGCAGATCCGCCAATTGCAACGTACGACTCGATGACACCCGAAGTAGTACAGTATGTATTTGTTGGCTTAATATAGATTTAATTCTTTTAATGGATTTACTTGATCTAATCTTCATCTGAATTTTTTAGTGAGCAAGAAGAACAACCAGAAACAACCGCGACTAGTTACACGGTCTCTGAGACGTCAAAGATGAACATGAAAGCCCTCACAGAATCGGTAAGGTAATATTTTACCGTTTAGAGTTGTAGTTGTGAGTGTTCTGTAAACAAATCAGAAATGAAAACTTTTAAAAAAGTTTGGAGCGAGTTAGAAAGGCAGCGAAAAGTTTAATGCTGAGAGAAAAAAGTTTGAAGTGAGTTAGAACTGTTCTTTATATTTAGGATGCTTGCTCATTTGAAAAACGAAGATATAAACAACTTACGTGAATTATAGTATGTTTTATTCTAGAGTACATAACATTATATTTTCTAATTATATATTTTATAAATTACAATAAAGAAAAATACATTGTGTTCTCCTTTCGTTTGTTTTCATTTCACATTGCTCGCGATTTAATAACTACGACTTGTTATTCTTTAAAAACGAGAATGAAAAATTGATGCAATCAGTCTGTCTGTCTCTCTGTCTGTCTGACTATGTTTGACAAATTTCGAGATATCTGTGCAATTTGTTAAATGTTGGGAAACCAGTAACCAGCTAATCTTAGATTGTGGTGATCAATTATAATTGCTTTCAGGGTTGAGTCCCATTCGAGCTGACTGCATTAAATTTCTTGCTGACTATGTTTATTTATTTTTCTGCGGACGTCAGCATTCAGTTTCAAGTCGACTGACCTACTTTGTCTCTAAATTAACGTAGTTATTAGTCGACCACTGACCTACATTGGGTTCATAGTCGCATAGACTTTGGGACCAAAGTATCACACTCTCAGTTGGATGACCTACTTTGGGTCCTACTTTAGCCCATGCAGATATGCTATTAGAAAATATACTAAATAAACTGTATTAACTCCTGCTGTGTGTGTACAAAATATTTAGATGAGATGTTAATAAAAATAATTGTTGTGCGGTTGGTAACTTTTCGTTTTATTTAAAGATGAGATACTAATAAAACTAATTGTGATGTTGGCAACTCTAAAACACCATGTAGGTAAGAAGGTTCTATAAAGATGGTGAATGTTGTGTAAATAACGTACTTAATCACGTTAGTAGGTAAATAGGGCCGGTCCTAATTCAAAACGCGACAGACGTATTTTCCATGTGTAAAATACGTCTGTCACGTTTTGAATTAGGATCGGCCCTATATAATTTCAATGTAAAATAGTTGTGAAAACATTTGAATGTAAAATAGTTGTGAAAACATGAATTCTTCTATACTTTCAATGTAAAAATACGTCTGTCACGTTTTGAATTAGGACCGGCTTTATATTACTTTCAATGAAACACACACGTATGTTGAAAAAATGTAAGTGCAGAGAAGAATGTGTAGCTGTTTTGAATTCGGTTTTCTAGCGAGAAGTTACACGTGCACCGTTTTGAATTAGGATCGGCGTTATATACTTTTAATGTAAAATGTGAAAACCTGAATTCTTTTCAAATGTAAAATACTTGTGGGCACGTTTTGAATTAGGATCGTCTTTATATTACTTTCAATGTAACATACGTATGTTGAAAAATGTAAGTGCAGAGAAAATGTGTGTAGATGTTTTGAATTTGGTTTTCTAGCGAGACAGTATGACAGATGCAAAAATATCTCATTCAAGTCAATTGTGTTTTTAATTAAAGTGGATTCTGATTTATGTTTAGAGGCTGCAAATACACATGGGCCGGTTTTAATTCAAAATGAGTTCACTCTTGTGATAGGTTGAAAAGTGGGTTGGCAAAGTACGCAGATGGTGGTAATCTGCTATATAAGGAGATTGCTCATAATATTAATTTAATTAGTCGAAGTTTACTGCATATATTTACATACAAACATGTATATAATTGATATTCAGGGATTTAAATACAAGAAAAACGAGTTTGTGTGTAAAGAAATTGCGGTTTTGGACTTGTTGAAAGGTGATGTTTGGCATCAAATTTTTAAACTGCCAATGCAGTCAAGTTGTTTGAGTCAAGATCATATAAAACATAACGACTGGGTGACAAGGAATATTCATGGTATTTCTTGGGATGAATCTTCAACGGCTGGAATGGTGTCATCATATATAGCGCTTTATTTGAAGCAAATTATCCGACCCGGTGAAGAAGTATTTGTGAAGGGTCTAGAAAAGAAGAAATTGATTGAAACATATATAATGCAAAACTTTGTAACTGATATGCTTGCACTAGGTTGTCCTAAGCTATCGGAGTTAAAATCAACAATCGTTTAAAATATAACATCCATTGTTGTAGACACAGCAATAATAATTTGCAATGCGCAAAACAAAATATCTTTTATTAAAAGAATGGCTTGATAATAATAAAAAACAATAGAAAGATTTTGTCTGTATTATTTATTTTAATATAATTTTACAATGTTAGTCTTACAAAATTCCTTTATAATAATAATAAAAAACAATAGAAAGATTTTGTCTGTATTATTTATTTTAATATAATTTTACAATGTTAGCCTTATTAACTATTATTATAACAACTTCTAGCAAACATTATTTTTATCGATCCAGCTATTGTGTACGTTAGAGAAGCCTAACCATTTTACAAATACTTTATTTCCACTCATTCTTAGTACTTTTTCTACCAGGTAAATTCCTGGATGTTTAACCTTTTGCAACTCCGTTTCATAAAATGCACCTTTGATTTCTTTCTCATCTTGATCTTCTAATATATATGTTGTAGGATTAATCTTAAAAATTTCATTTGACCAGTTTGGCGTGTAACATTTTGTAAATGCTTCCCTGTGTTTACTAATCCTCACACTGTCTTTTATTGAATATTTTGGTATTTTGGTTGCAAGTTTGATGTGGGTAAATGATGATTTAAGAATAGTTTTTTCATTTGATTTATCAACTTTTACAGGTTTGACTCCGATAGTATTGTGAACTGTATTGTTGTATTGTTTCACAATATCGCTTAAATTTTTTATCCAATTGTAAGAACCGTTCAGGTTAAACAAGCGCCACATTTTTCCCTTTAAAGTTCTAATTACACGTTCTACAATGCATACTTTCTTTGTAGAAAAAACACTATAATGGTTTATGCCATATGTCTGCATTAAGGATTGAAAGTGTTTGTTATAATATTCTTTACCAAAATCAGACTGCAAATTTCTTGGCGGATTTTTAAATTTATTTAAAATTGTTTTCATTGCAGCAGTAACATCATTACCTGTTTTACTTTTAAGTGGTACAGCCCATACGTATTTGGAGAAACAATCAATAACTACTAAAATGTATTTAAATCCTTTGTTTGTTTGCGAATATGGTAGCATTTCAATCAAATCGGTCTGAAGAAGGTCATTTAAACCTTTTACTATCACTTTGCGTCTCTTGAAATTTATTCTTGCTGGTTTATGAAGTTCATTTACGATATCCTCTTTCACTTTTGATTGAGCAACTATCATAATACTTTTTTTATAATCAGGATTTATTAAATACAATTAATGAAATACTTCTATGTTTGAATGTCGTGGGCTCCACTTGCTTTGAAAGGAACTTTTAATATAAAATCAAGAAACATTGTGGTATTGTTTATGATAGCACCGCTGTCACGAAAGCTGATTACATCCATACGTTTAAGCAAAATCCTTGTAACTGTGCAATTACATAACTTTTTCGTTTATAAGAATTTCAATGTCTTGCGGGTATCCTTTAATATTCTCAATGACTGCTTCCTCATAAGGAAATTCATAATTATGTTTAATGTTGAAAATAAGGAATGTCTTGTCACCGTCAAGAAATGTATTAGAGTAAAACGTTGCTACTACCGTGTAATGTAGCATATGTAACTTGTACTCAATCAAGGTTTCAAAACCTTCACTTTTATTTTCATATTCCTGTTCAGTTATATCTATTTTACGGTTATGTATGTGCCTTCCAAATTTGTCAATTGTCATATCATCTAATTACTTTCGCCTCACGCAATTCTTCAATGATCGAATTTATTTCGTTGCCGTGACCTGTGTGTCCAGCAGTCTGAGATGAAACTAAAAGTCGTAATCTATCAACAAGTTCATTGGGATCATTCCAATATAAATAATCTATAGCGTTATTTGATACTTCCATTGTCATACCGTCTCCAAGACGCTTTCTATAGGGTAATGTTCTAGGTCTACGGGTGTTTGGGGAAGTATGTTTAATGTAGATATTATATTTTGTACTTATATGAAGTATTACCCTGAATTTGTTCTGTTTCAGAATAATATCTTCTATTAGCATTTGTTCTTTTTACAATATCAAGGTACGACTTTAGATCTTGATGACTGTACCCGACAGGATATTTTTTAAACAGTAGATCGTATAATCCAGGAGTACCTCTATATTTCAAATCATTTATTAGAACATTTTCATCATCCAACGCGAAATTCGAATTGCCTATCATAAGACCATTTGAATCAGGGTTAAACCTAATACCATATTTATGATCAAATTCGTTCTTAACATCTTTAAACATATTGTAAATATATTCTCGAGGTAGCGGATGTAGCTGTTCGAGATTATGTGTCATACCAGGTGAATCGGCAAAGCTTTGAATATATTCTTGTGCATTTCGATTAATTTCTGCTTCATATTCATTCTCAACATCGTCATCATCATCATCTACCTCTATGGCATCATTTTTTATATTTGGTATATGCTGAGCAATAACCGGGGAATCAATATAGTCAACGTTCCTTTCTAGCAATTTAGGTTTAATTTTTTTTACACCGCTATGAGGCAGTTCTTCTTCTTCTTTAAATTTTTCTTTCTTTACCGCACTTTCCCCATCCAGTTTATTAGCAATAGTTTCTAATCGTGATGTTATGGGTAAGATTGATTCCACTTGGACGACTTCATTATCTTTTAACTGACGCAATTTGTTTTTACAATGTTTCTTTTCTTAATTAAAATTCTTTTAAGTTTTATCGCCTCCTTGTTCATTGCGTAAAAGTTTATTGTAGTAAAAAAATTCTTCGATACTAACGATACTTGCGTCTCTCAAGGTTTAAATATGTATAAAGTGATCAAAACCTATTCGGTACCTTCCTTGATCTGGATCACTATCTTTGTCTACAACTAAGAAACCGTATTTGTCTTGCCAACAAGCAGCACATATTTCACGGAATTTATCATACTTCATGTCAGTATTGACGTGATCGTCATATATGTGTTTTAAGTTTAAATCATCTTGTTTAAATAATACTAAAAGATTAGCATTATCACGTAGTAAGTGCTTAGGTATACGAGTATAACTTTGACAAATGTAAAAACTGTCTACTTGTTTATGACGTCCCATACTAAAGTATTCCCTAATGATACCTTGTTTATCGCAAGCTACATCATCAAAAACAAATATAGAATTATTTCGAGCATCAGATGGTGATATAATATTATCAGAACTGGAAAATGTATAATATTTGATCCCTTTATTGGTTGCAGTAGACTTTCAAGGTATTGATACTTTGGTTGATAAAGTGATTTAGAATAAACATATACGTTTTCAAACTTTAAACCATTAGGATGTTCTATCAGCCCAATCATAACGTTGGTTTTACCGCAATTTGATGGACCAACAACTAGACATCGAATAGATGAAGGCAGAAGAACACTATGTTTTTCTTTTTAGCTAAGGATTGCACGCCAATGTCATTATTGTTTATGGTTAAAGGTGTTGATTGTTTCACAACACGCATGTTTGCAAGTACTAAATTCGATTTGTAAAAAGTGGAATTATATATATATAAGAAACGGCGAGTATATAAAGAATCATTAATTCATAATATTTTATTTATTTACTGCACAGCTTGAGAGGATAGTTGTCCGCTAATGATTACATATAATAATAATTCTAAAACTACTGGGAACGGACTATTAAATACTGTAATTAACAATTTACCATTTGAAGCGCATATTCCGGGTTACAAATTTTGCGGTCCGGGTACAAAACTAATCGAACGGTTAGCTCGGGGAGACAAGGGAATAAACAAGTTAGACGAGGCTTGTAAGGAGCACGATATTGCATACACCAAAGAAAAGGATCTATCTAAACGTCATCAAGCAGATTCGAAGTTAGCTCAGTTAGCTACAGAAAGACTAAATTCTGGTGACTCGTCTTTAGGTGAAAAGTAGCAGCATTTGGAGTAGCTACCGCAATGAAAGCTAAAGTAAAACTTGGTATGGGTGCCTGTGCATCACTGAGAACAAAAATATCAATAAAATAAGAAAACTGATAAAGAAACGTAAAATAAGAAGTACGCTAGGTATTAAAAGTATTATCAAACAAGCACGTACAGCTTTAAAAAGACTAAAGGATCTAATATTATGGATGCAATCAACATAGCAATTAAGGCCGCCAATACAGCAAAACAAAAGAAGCATATTAAATCAGCTCGTATTATATCAATTCCTAAAACAGGAGGTTTTCTACCACTAATACCAATTTTGCAGGCCTAAGCGCTCTTGGTACTCTTACTGGAGGTGCAGCTGCTGTTGCAAAAGCAGTTTCAGATACTAAAATAGCTAAGGAACAACTAGCGGAAAAACAACGTCATAACAAGGCAATGGAGGACATTGCAGTCGGAAACGGCATGTACATCAAACCTTATAAAAAGGTTTTGGTCTTTTTAGCCCTGCAAAACCTCAAAGGAACGCAACTTGATTTTACCTAATCGAGCACTAAGCAATGTAGAATTAATAAAGTTTGTTAAGCAATTAGAAGTACCATATTTCCGTGGAGTGTTCATGAGAAACAATCTTCCCAAGAAAGTTAATTTAAAAGAATGTGGTATAATTAATTTAGATGGAATAGAAGGTTTAGGCACGCATTGGACCTCTTACAAAAGTACGGTAGTAGCGCTATTTACTATGACAGCTACGGAAACCTGCGACCGCCAACAGAGTTGATAAGTTATTTGAATAGCGGGGTAAATGTAAAATTCTTTATAACATTAACCAAGAACAATCGTACGGTACTGTGTTTTGCGGTCATTTATGCTTACAATTTCTAAGTAGTGCATAGAACTGCGTACGAAGTTGTTATGTCGTACACTTTTACTCTAACGGGAAACACTTCAGTTTTAACAAGCAATTTTAATCCGCCTATAAACTTGGATAATGATTCGGAGTACGTATTAGGATTAACAAATTTTGAGTCTTATAACACAATTCCAAACATAGAAAAAGGAATAAATAATAAATTTTATTATGGATCTAACGGAGAATTCATAGAAATACCTGAAGGTGCTTATGAGATTAGAGAAATTAATAAATATCTTCAAAAGCTTTAGGTGATAAAAGATGGCGTGGTCGTATGGATCAATCACGAAGCGCTAGAAAGACGCCAGTGTATATAGAAATTACAGCTGACAATAATACACTTAAATGTAGTATTAAATGTAGTCTAGATGTGGATTTTACCAAAAAGGATTCAATTGGTTCTCTACTTGGTTTCAATCCGCGAAAATTGCTAGCATTTGTCACGCAACAAGCAGACTACGCGATCAACATTTGTAAAGTGAATGCAGTTTTAATCGATTGTAATATTGCAAGTGGATCCTATTTAAATAGTAAACCAGCCCATGTAATACACGAATTTTTTTCTCAAGTACCTGCAGGTTTTAAAATTGTCGCGTGTCCACCTACGATTATATATCTACCAATCAGGTCACGTATAATAAATGAAATAATAGTAAAAGTGTTAGATCAAGATGGAAATTTAGTTAATTTCAGAGGAGAACTGCTAACTGTAAGGTTGCATTTAAAAAAAATCTGCAATAGCCATGGGTATTAAGTATAATGCACGCAACATGTCAAGAATTGATATAAATGCTGGAAATTTCAAAGCAATCGACACTCGATTGATTGTTTCAAGACCGCTAACAACACAAAACCGGCAGTTTCTACAATCGTTAGGACTGCATTTAATTAAAAAAAAGTAGAATGAATAGTGAAATACTGAACGTGCGTGAAAAAGTTTACTTCGACAATGCAATTGTTAATATTGAAAACATACTCATCAACCTTATGCTAACACATCTTTAAACAATAATGATGAAATTCGAATCCCTATACAACAACAAGATGTATACACCTTACCATCAAAGAGCATGCTGTACATAGAAGGCGAATTAATTAAAACAGATGGAACACCGTCTCAGACAGCAAAGTTTGTAAATAATGGAATTTTGCTGCTTTTTGATGAAATTAGATATGAGATTGGTGGTATCATTGTAGATCGTGTTTGGAATCCTGGATTAACGTCTATAATGAAGGGATATGTTTCATATAATAGCAATCAAAGTAAACATTTACAAAACGCTGGGTGGTTTCCTATGGATGATTCACAAATAGTTGATGCTAATGGGAATTTTAATGTTGCAATAAACCTTTCAATGGTTCTCGGATTATGCGAAGATTTTAAAAAAATTATTTTAAACCTCCGTCATGAGTTAGTCTTACTACGTTCTAGTTTTGATACTAATGCTATAATTAATCCTACACCCGATGAAGAAATAAAAGTTGTTTTAAATAAAGTTTTATGGAAAATGCCGCATGTAGCCGTTGATGATACTCAACGAATTAATTTAATAGAATGCGTTGCACAAAATCAGGATTTGCATATTCCGTTTAGAGGATGGGAGTTGCATGAATATCAACTTCTAAAAGAAACGCAACGTCATACATGGAACATTAAAACAACAACACAATTAGAAAAACCAAGATTTGTGATTGTTGGTTTCCAAACCAACCGAAAAAATAGATACATGAGCAACTACAGTCGTTTTGATCATTGCTATTTAACCAACATGAAACTATATTTAAATTCAGAAATTTTCCCGTACGATAACTTAAATTTGAGGTTCGAGAATAAACAGACTGCGTTGTTATATGAGATGTATGCTCAGTTTCAGCAATCATACTACGAAAAGGAAAATGAGCCACTTTTTAATCCTGAAGATTTACAGTATTGCACCATTAGTAGTCATAGATTGTTCTAGACAAAACGAAGCGTTAAAATCTGGTACTGTCGATATTAGATTAGAATTTGAAACTAGCAGAAACGTTTTGCCAAATACATCTTGTCATTGCCTTATACTTCATGATAAGATAGTCAAATACAATCCACTCTCAAACAGCATAAGAATATTATAATTACTTTATTATTATTATTATTACTGTACCTTTACAAATTATGGAAAAACAATAAATCATTTAGCAATCACAGTCTATTTATTAATATTTTTTACATGTTTTTACAATATCTTTTACATGTTTGAATTATTAAGTGATTTAGTAAACAGCCATAAACATTGACAATTTTAAATAAAAGTTTTGTTATACATTTCTCAAATAAACTAACTGGTATGTTAGTAACAAACTGGATTTTTTTAAACAGAACGGTTACTACTACTACTATATATAGTTCAAAACTCGGGCAGATTGAAAGGTATCCTATTTTTAGATACATCCAAAACGAAAATCGGTGTACTTGTGCAGGTATAAACATAACACTGAAGTTTTATAACTAAAAATATTATATGTTAATCTAGATAAAATAAATTGCATTCTTTATTTGAGCCAGTGGTTGAAGCTTTACAAGTCATCTCTATATGTATAGTTATACCCCCAAGGTTTAGTATCAGTGGTTAAGGTACTAAGAATTCTTTTATCATCACTTGGATTAAGAACAATTTTGTTTTGTTTAATAGTACAGACATCATGTGTGACTGATCTAATTAAACATTGCTGTTTCTGTACAGTCTGTTTATAAAACAAAACATTCTTATAATCATCAAAAGAAATTTGCTTAATACTTGCTAAGGAAGATCCTTCGACTTTTTATTATCCTATCCTGAACTCTATACGTGTACATTTTAGATCTAAGTCCAACAAACTCTAGCATGATGTCACCATTGTTTTCATCTTTCATAATACCAGGAACTTTTTTATTTGATAATGGAATATGATATTTGTTATGAGGGTCGTAATCGGAAGTATCAAATCTATGAATATCTTGTTTGATATAAGAGTAAATATCTTCAACGCTAAACTCGTATATCAAACTATCCGTATCTGTGTACAGCAGCTTTGCTTTGTTAGCAAATTGCGATTTTATATAACTATAGTGAAATTCATATAAATAGGTTTTGAAATATCTAGAATAGAGAAACCTACATAAATGGGTTTGTTTAAGTAAACCTCTAATTTATTCATTTCTATTAAGACTAGATCTTTGTCTAACACAGTGCAACTATGAAAATTAGGCTTCGCTATGTAACTACGAGCTCCAAACCGTCCTTCCCATTTGGTCACTAATTTCACATCTTTCCTTTTCCGTACGTTTTCCATCATCTTTCCATAAACCGAATTTATCATATTTTTATAAAAGCATATATCGAAACTGTTTTTGACTGTTGTCTTAATTTCGTATTCAAATCAATGTATTCTTTTAACCAAGGAGCTTGTTTAAACCGAAGAACCTTATGAATCTTTTCAGTTCTAAAGCGTAGCTTAAATACATTTTAAATTCTTGTAGTGAATAATATAGTTGAGTTTTGGATATAAAGTTGTAAGTAATTTCTTTAAGTTTGATTTATTAGAAGGTACTGGTGGTATCATATGTTCAGGCGCTAAAGGTAAGTCACTGTGAATTTCATGTAAAGATACTGGATAGTGTAAATCGCATTCAAAAATATATCCTACATCAGGATCATCGGGAATATTAAGTATGTCTAAACGTACTATATCTGGACTGGTACCATCTAAAAATTCAAATTCTCCATATGGAAGATATTCAGACATTGCAGCCCCATATAAATTATTAACATCAAAATACATTAAATATTTAGAACCGAAATTTGGATCATAATCTGCATTCATATATTTGTTATTTGCTTTAGCATATCTATTCGAACATTGAGAAACACCGCCACGAATTCCCCGTTCTAAAAACATTATTTTTTCAATATCAGTAAGCAGCTCGAGTTTAACGTTCGTCGTTTTTAACATCGCATCTAGAGCTAAACCAGGTGCCGTAAAGTAGTGAAGCGGATCTAACTTATACGTGAACATACAAGTTTTTCTAAAGTTTTCAAATATATCAGACAAGAGCAGTACATCTGTTTTTAAATATAGGTCTGAATAGTCCCCTAGTGTTTTTATATTAAATGTTTGCCAAACGTGTTTAGCATGATTGTAGTCTTCATCTGAGATTTCTTCATTGCGCAAACGATTAAAGAATGCTGTTTTACAGGGTAAATCGGTTTCATTGAGCCTATCCCAAGAGTTAATGTAATCATAGGAAATATACCTTTACGCGTAAGTAACTGAAACTCATTATCGGTGTTACAATTTTCCTGGTGATGGATTTTTATTATCATCTAAGTATGAAGCTAATTTTCGATGCTAGATGCCATAAACCTGAATGAATCGATAAATCTAAAAGTAACTTTCGTACCATTTACATATTTTGTAAAAGATATGTATTTTTCCTTATTTATTGGTAGAATTCTTACCAAACCTGAAAACCCTAACGCAATTTTTTTAATAATGAAATGCGAATCGTAGCCTGATAAGTTATGAAAAACTACCGGTATCATATAAAAATTATGATAATTGATGTTGCAATCTTGATGAGCCGCTCCTCGAAATTCACCTGTAAAGTGGCAGTGATCGCGAACTCTAATATCATCTATACTAAAAGGTTTATTGCAAATGTGACAGTGAAGGGCAAATTTAAATGCTAACTTTTGTTCTTCTGTTAAAGGATTCATAGGTTTTGGGTTACAGAAAATTTTATTAGTCGTTTCTGAAATCAGTTTCAATTGAGCAACAAACCATTCTATACAATCCTTTCCGCGATACAATTGAAATTTGGAATATTTATTATAATACGAGCATTTCAAATAATACGCTACACTAAAGGGTATATGCCTTTGGTAAGAGACTGTGTTTAGTATTACCTCCGACTCATTGCATGGTTCTAATATACATTCGAGATCTGCATAAACTACAAATGATACTTTTTCTTGATAGTGGAAATGTTTAAACGTTAGATACTTTTCAGATTCTTCGGGTAATCTTATTGAGCAAGTATTCTGTTTTTCGCAATAATTCGAATGACGCTTAAGTAATGCTGCTGTACTAAAATTATTTAAACATCTATAACAAAAATTTTCTATGTTCATGTGAAGACAACTGTTTTGCAAATAATTTTGACATATCCTTAATCCAAGTAAAATGAAAGTGATTCTCATCAGCATTTGTCGGACGAGAATATTGTAAGGAATCATTATTTAAAACTAACAGATTAATAGGTTCAATTTTTTTAAAATTTTCGCTTAAACAAAATGGTAGTATTTTAGTATTTTCTATACAATATAGGTTAATTGCGAGATTGTTAAGCTTCTCAATTTTTTTTATGTCTTTTAATGCGATTGGAAACTGAATTGAATTGTAGCGTAATACTGTATCAAAATGTGGATAGCTAAATATTCTCTGACTATTTTGATTAGCAGGATATAAAGCGGAAACCAAGCTCCAAAGAATGCAATGTTGATCGTTATTTATTACATTTACCACAGCTTTTTTCTTTTTTATAAAGTCCGGAACCGGTACAAACGTTGAACACCCTCCTTTAAGTGGATCATGATTGTTTATATTTACCTTCAAGTGTAAAACTTCTTGGATTGCCCAACCAGAATCTTTCTCGCAAAATTCTTCTAATCGCTTCGAAATCTTGTTCAATACGTTCTCCTTATACCACAGCTTGAGATTGGTATTTATATCGATGTGACGATTTGCAGTAGGAAACGTTTTCAAATCTATTTCACCAGTTGTAGGCTTAACAAAGTTAGCGGCAAATATTACATTAACTTTCAACATTGACTTTTTTAAGCAAGCAACAATCTTGCGTTTAAAACTAGCGAACGCCTTGTCTAAGAACACTAGAGGATCTCTATAATTTAAATTGGTAATAAGTCCCGTAATTATTCGACTTCCAAAACATGATTGTACATCATGCCAAATCAAATTTTTCGAGTATGACCTCTAGTAAGCGTTGCATCAACACCTTTACTACGATATTCCAAAGTACGTTTCAAGTGCCTCAATCGTACAAGGTAGCTTTTAAGATTTGCTAAATTAGATTCCAGCCTACTAGGATTTTCTTGTTGATTGTCTTCGTATACCTTATTTTTAATAGCAAGCTTCAATATACTAATATTTGCTTTGATAATTAAAATGTGTTTCGTTATTTCATTCACTGATTTAATTAGATTCACGCATTTTACAGTTAATCTCAAAATTGAGCTACTAATCTCGGATACGGTTTCAGCATTCATGATTCTATATAAAATCAAAATACACTACTTAATAATACAAGTATTTTTCTATTTATTATTTATATAAAATATCATCTGACGTAAGCAAAACAACTGCAAAAGGTTCATTCATCTGAGTTTTACGGAAAACGCGTAAGCAAAACAACTGTAAAAGAAAATAGCATACAAATCGAAATAATTGCATAACGAATTGCTTGAATGCAATTGTTAAAAATCGCCTTTATTTACGTTTTCTATTCAAGACGATTGTCAAGCTTGAGTTGTGCATGCAGTCTAAAAATTGCACAGTTGCATTCAGTACGTGTCTATAATAAATAAATTCGCTATGCAAGCAATTCCAATATTTACTTATTGAATGCAAACTCTGGCAAAACAACTGCAAAAGGAATGCATTCATCATCATTTTCATTTCCGTATGCGTTTACTACAAAAATGTTTTTATACGACCTTTGAGGAATGCATTCAACATCATTTTCATTTCCGTATGCGTTTACTACAAAAATGTTTTTATACGACCTTTGATTTATTATGTGTACAGAAAATACATTATCATTACAGAGCTATTTTTATGATTACATTGAAATATTTTTAAATAAAAACAAAGCAAATTTGAAAAAATGTCTCAGATTAAACCGTCTTGTTTAATAATGTACACGCACACATGGTTTTAAAACCCAGTATTAAAAAACATTCTGCAGTTTTATTATATAACAGTACCTTTAAAGAATTTTCACACAATTTACCTATATATATATATATATATATATATATATATATATATATATATATATGCATGTAAATTGTGTCAGCGGTAATCTAAAAAACTTATTCTATAAATATTACTACTTAAAGGATTTATTTGCATTGCATTATTTTTAAACGAAAAATTAATCTGAAGAAAAACATTTTCCAGTGCCTGAATTTTGTTAATTTTTATGGAAAATAAATTATGCTAGCAGTAATATAAAACGAAATTAATCTAATTTAGGTTTTTATTATGCGCCTTCTTGCAATTTTCTGTTTTCAGTCAATGAATGTAATTCATTATTTCTGCTGAGCAGTACCTTTAAAAAAATTTCTTATACAGCATATAAATTATATCAGCGGTAATCTAAAAAACGAAATTAATCTAATTTAGGTATTTTATTATGTGCATTCATTGCAATTTCTTTTTCAGTCAATGAATCTAATTCATTATTTCTGCTGAGCAGTACCTTTAAAAAAATTTCTTATACAGCATAAGTTATGTCAGCGGTAATCTAAAACGAAATTAATCTAATTTAGGTTTTTTATTATGTGCATTCATTGCAATTTCTTTTTCAGTCAATGAATCTAATTCATTATTTCTGCTGAGCAGTACCTTTAAAAAAATTTCTTATACAGCATAAGTTATGTCAGCGGTAATCTAAAACGAAATTAATTAATTTTAGGGTTTTATTATTATGTGCATTCATTTCAATTTCTTTTTCAGACAATGAAACTAATTCATTATTTCTGCTGAGGTATAATTATATTCGCTTACATACTGTTTTGTTCATTAGAATAGATTACAGAGCTGAATTTTTTTCAGAAAACGATGCAAATTTTTATTTTTTCTAACAGATCAGTTTATTATTTAATATAAATACTTCACGTAGATTTTTACCAACAGTATTCAATCAGATCTCTTGTATAATTATTAGTTACTATTACTAGCAACTTTTAAAAAAATGAGTAACTTGTCATCAATCAAAATTGTAATAATACCAACGTAAAAGTTCTAGAGCAATTTATATTACATTCTGACGAAGACGTGATTAAAGAAGTTTTCGGCTGTTCTTCACCTCAATTCAACACTGATGCTATTTTTGATAGTGACGTAATAGATATATCACGGTAAGTGCTTTTTTCACATTTATACATGTGTTTTTAAAACAGTACTAATTTATAAGTTACATTAGATCAAAAAACCATTCTGGAAATTCTGAGGCTATCGTAGGATCGTTGACACACTCTGGTCCTCTCAGAAACATCAGGTAGTATACAAAAGAAAAGGTGAACCTACAATAATCTTTTATGTTATGCTCACAGATCAGGCAAAAACATGTTGACTATGAAAAAGTTATGTACAGAATCTAATATGGCTGTTTGCGGTGAAGATGACAAATCCTACGAAGATGACACAGTAGAGTTGCTTAACGCATTTAAAAAGCGTGGAGAGAAGCTACTGCGTCGTATAGATTTGGAACTAGAAATAATAAAGCAAAAAAGAGAGGAACTAACAGCGAGGGAGCAGCAGATACTTCAAGAACGGGGAGTTAATAAATACTTTTTCATTTATAAATAGTTAGATCAATATATTCAACAATTTGTAAAATAAAAAAGTATTTTATAAAAGTTTCTCTTTTGAAACAAGACTTTCTATAAACAAGGTAGTAAACTCAAAGTAAAACGCACATAAATCAGAACCCACTTTAATTTGATGATACATCATTCTTTATACAATCGACTTAGATGTGTTATAATAATAAACTAATTTCTTAAATTAGTGACATATTATTCTGAAAATTCTATGTGTGACAGTTAGACCGATCCATCCCTTACTAGTTATGTATACGTGTTTGTTCGAGCCAATACTTTCATTTAATTGTTTCACTCCATGTGCTTGAAGGTATTCAAAATATCTCAATGGCAATATACTCTTGAACTCTTCTGTTTCCACTAATACTCTTTCTCCATATTTTGTCTTGATTGTTTCCACTTTTAAAACTTCAAACTTCTTATTCACTACAAGATCTTTTGAATTTACATAAGGTTTGCGATATGTGGTTTTATTAAGAGTATTAAAATCCATATTGCTTTTCTTTGACTAATTAAATTAATATTAGGAGCAATCTCCTTATATAGCAGATTACCACCATCTGCGTACTTTGCCAACCCACTTTTCAACCTATCACAAGAGTGAACTCATTTTTGAATTAAAACCGGCCCATGTGTATTTGCAGCCTCTAAACATAAATCAGAATCCACTTTAATTAAAAAACACAATTGACTTGAATGCGATATTTTTTTTTGCATCTGTCATACTGTCTCGCTAGAAAACCAAATTCAAAACATCTACACACATTTTCTCTGCACTTACATTTTTCAACACACGTGTGTTACATTGAAAGTGTTATAAAGACGATCCTAATTCAAAACGTGCCCACAAGTATTTTACATTTGAAAAGAATTCAGGTTTTCACATTTTACATTAAAAGTATATAACGCCGATCCTAATTCAAAACGGTGCACGTGTAACTTCTCGCTAGAAAACCGAATTCAAAACAGCTACACACATTCTTCTCTGCACTTACATTTTTTTTTTTCAACATACGTGTGTGTTTCATTGAAAGTAATATAAAGCCGGTCCTAATTCAAAACGTGACAGACGTATTTTTACATTGAAAGTATAGAAGAATTCATGTTTTCACAACTATTTTACATTCAAATGTTTTCACAACTATTTTACATTGAAATTATATAGGGCCGATCCTAATTCAAAACGTGACAGACGTATTTTACACATGGAAAATACGTCTGTCGCGTTTTGAATTAGGACCGGCCCTATTTACCTACTCACGTTTATTTAATAATGGAATTCTGTGACGTCGGCGATGAGCGGAAAAGTGCAAGTTAGAAAAATGCCTTTTGCGAAGACAAGCTACCGTAATTAGGTATGTCTATTTCTCAGTGTAATTAGATTAATGTATGTCTATCTCTCACACACTCATATATAGCCCATATAGAGATGATCCCAATGTATTTCTTATGAGAGAGAGTTTCTTCTCCTACACATTGGATTAAATGGGAGGAAATTTTGACCCAATTTCGGCTTATTCGTACTACTTATGTTTCCCGTATAACAACAAGTAGAACATAACGATTCTTTTACTCTACAAAAATTGACATTACGTTAAACAAGAAGTCGTTGTTTATTAAAAATATTCAACCTCAACATAAAAGGAAATAAGTTACTAACCTTTTCCTATACATTCAATATTGAACGGAATTGACCTACTCACAAGTTGACAACTGATAACACGTGTTAGTGTTTCGAAATAGTTGACCACGAAGCAACGCTAATCTTCAACCAGATGTTTTCTCTTCCAACCTTATCTCAGGACAACATAAAGTTATTTTCCATCGAATCCGACCATAATTTCGCTCTAATTACGATGTTTAATTTGCAAAAATTGCTGATTTACTCGATATTAATTCCAACGCAAGATTTCTAGTGATCAATTTATGTGGTAGTAGGTTTAGTGTAACCCTCGTTTGTTGCACATTAAAAGTTGAGGATAGGGAACTTATTTGTTGTCCATCACGCAAAAAGAGTCTGGACATCTGGCACTTTTACGCAAATATTCGGTCCCAATCCATCCTACTCTTTCAAGAAATCGCCTAGAAGTGCCCGGAGTATGCGGTTGTATAAAATCGACAATTCAAAACGTGCATGTGCAGGTGCATACGACTCTGAACGACCTCCGCTTTCACTAACAACTTGGATAAACCCAACAAATTTCGTTTTAAAACATGCAAAATTATCTATGTTAAATATGACATTCGTGAAGCGTCTTCTATTTACAAGTACAAGGATAATTTTCTATGCTAAAACCTGCTATTTTAAATAAAATACAGGATGATGCTAAATAACGTATCTAAAATTTATTCATGTTACAGTGCAACATTTGAAAAACTTTTAGGTTTCTATATCTTTAAACGCCTTCAACGCTTTTATTTACAAAGCTGAAACAATAACTAGATCAAGTCTAATTTTTCTTTATTTTTACAGTATTTCAAATACTTTAAGTTCAAAATTACTGGTACGAGTAACACATTTTTAATGAAATTTTTCTGGCAGAGTGGACTTGAAGATGGTAGAACTGTTTATCCAACTCTCCTTAATTACTATCCAATAGAGTGAAGTGGGATAAGTGTAATCGTTGGGCAGATGTAATCAGGCCGTCGCTAAGTTTTGAATTATTGGTTTTTAATATTGTTCTGCCCAAAGTTTGAGTTGTCTTGTGTTTTGTTAGGGTTTTCAGTGCTCCATAAATTACACTTTTTTCATCCAAGGTAATATTTTCTTTAGCATTGTTACCTGAATTACTAAATGGAACAACTGCAGACCCGTTACCAAAAGCAGATAAATGTTAAGTCAGGAATTCTGTAAAGAGATTAAAGTCGATCAAATAATCTTTTACGATCCTTTTGAATACCGTTATTGTGACAGTTTCCATTTGCTTTTTTGTTAGTGTTTTACAACAAATTGGAAAGAAAGTCACGGAATATATCAAAGCGATTGACTCAATAAAAGCTTTTTACGTATATACTGGTTAGAAACTGGTGACTCAAATAATGTTGTTAGCTTTTGCTACAAGTATGAAAAGTTAAAGTATGATTTTTAGTAACGCAGTTTGTGGTACAATATAATGCAGATCAGCTAAGCAGTTAATTTGAAGACGAGAAATTACAAAACTGATTGTTGAGGGGTTACGTTTGTATTAATGAATGAAATTTCGAAATATGGAAATAGGAGAGTACAAAAAATGATTACACTAAAACTAAAATTGGAAGCAGCTGGTATACAAGCTACGGCTTGCATCGTTTGAAGTTGCGACCACGCATTTTATGCTACTGTTTCACGCTATTTGTTGGTTTGTTAAATGAAGGGTATTCAACCCTGGATTTTTATTTTCTAATTAAGTTAAATTTTCTTAGATAACGCATTTTATATTCAAGTGGGACAAGAGAAAATTACTTATTTTTGAGTTTTTGGTACTATAACAAGAGTTTGTTAAAAGTCACAGGAGCTTAATTATTTACTGTACATGACTTATTGTAATAATTGATTAATTATATATTGAGATGTGGCATTTAAGAACGGCGACTTTACTGTATTTGTTCTTGAAGGGTGGAATGAACAATATTTATTAACGTTGTAAAAAGATAATATTTTTTGGTTTTGTAAATAAGTTTTATTTTGTGTTTCTAAATAACAGTTTTTGCTTTTGTACATACTGAAGTGATCCGTAGTATTTCTAAATCTTTTTCTCATTGGTCGATAATTATTACAAATATTATTGTGTACATTTCGATATTCGAAGGTATTTGTTAGTAGCTCAGTAACCACTTGCAGGTATCTGAACGCATTCTGGGATGTCAGAATTCAGAGTAGAAGGGGCGCATGCGTATGAGTAATCGAACTAGAATCGACAGGTTTGAAAAGCACTTGGTCTTTTAGTTTTTCGAAAATGGTAGGTCGAAAGAGCTTCCACTTGGCTGGTTTTATTAAAGGTAATGTTTTATAAATTAATAATGCAGTTGATATTCAAGGTAATCCGATTACATCTTTGTAATCAGAGCCTTGCTTTGAATGGTTGTTGATGTTTAGTGTAAAACCGTTAGATAGTTAACCATTGAAGTGAATATTTTTTTATGATTACCTGTTGCTTTTGTTTCTGAATTTGTCGTTTGCTTTACCCATCAGGTGTAATCTATACTGTTCCTGTCGATTTCCGATTTTCTTGAAATTATTTATGTATGAATGAGTATTTGGTTGGACGACCAAAAATAATGTTTGTTTATTTGAAATAATGTTTATTTAGTATTTAATAATCTGTTTTGATTTACAATAGTAATTGAATTTAACCATAACGATGTTGTGTATATTTTTTGTTTGTAACTTTACAATGTCATGATGTTGTTTAATTGTTCAAAAGGTATGTTTTAACCCATGCAATCATAATGAACAATTTTTAACGTTTGCTCAGTAGATTTCATGTATATTATTAACTAGCATGCTTTTATATATAAACATTTAACGCCTGAATCTGGGCTTGTTTTTATGCTGTAAGCTTTTGGTATGTTTTGCTGTCTACATATTTTATGTTTGATATTTGTGATGCCTTTGACCTTTTTATTTCATGTGTAATTGTTTTATTTCAGCTTATTAACCACATATTCCACTGCATCTCTCATATCTCGGTTTAAACTTAATTATATATTTTGTTGTTTTTGTATATCCTATTATCTAGCCGATGTTCCTATATAATTAACTAGTATTTAACGTTTGTGATAATTGTTGTGATGTAATTAACTTGAACCTCTGGTATGACCCACCTTCACGTGCCTTACGCGTTTGCATTTATGACTATGTTGGAGATAGTCTATTAAATAACCAGCGCCTTTTTAAATATGCGCAATCATACCATAAGTTCATTTCAGCGATTCATGTCATCTTTGTCATTGTAGTTGTACTCTTACAAATAATAGGAAGTCGGCTAGCTTTTGTGAAATATTTTGTAACACGGACTGGAAAATGTTAATATATGTATGTGGGCGCGTGTGATCGAGCCTTGTTGAATATTACTAACATTTTATGTCCGTGCAGGGGGAGAACATTGGTAGTCAAGGCAGATTTTACCTTCCTGGTGTTCCCCTCTTTCAACTTTAGCTGGGTAGTATTGGTTATCCGACCTCAGTACCTACCAGAAAAGACTAGCTGGTTTACACTAACGTTTCTTCAGTTGTCAAGTGTGGTATGCCTGGGTAACAGTTGACATTCCGTGAAATTCAATGTTGGTGAACTGGGTATTTGTACGTTGCCCGTCCCTGTCGAGATGTGTAAAATGCAGTTGGAAGTGTGAGGGCAGTTTGGGGTTTTCTCTGCCGTGCTCTTTCCCCAATCGCCCAGGTTGAGTACGGCACTGTTTGCTTTGAATTTCAATTTTATTAACTCTCATGCCAATGACCTATTTAGGGGTTATTATTTTGATTAAAATTCAGTTAGAAAAATACTGTAGTTTTATTTCAAACCTTCCCGCCTTAACGCCATCTTCTCAGTGTGATTTTGGGTTACATTATAACAACACAACGTAGGTGTCGTCGAGCTACTGCCACTAGATGTTAGATCATGGAGCCCGGTGTACCGTTCATAGAGGGCGTTTGGTCAGACTTCAGGTCGGTTACACTACAATACATTTCAGAATTTGGGAGATGTTTTTCTTTGATGATATTATTAGGTGTATAAAATTGTAAATAAATGACGCATCGCAGCTGTACTTTAAAAATTGCATGCAACACAGCGTATCAAAAATCCATAAGGTATCTCAAGTGAACCTGTTGAACGAATTCATATTGATTGATTGCCTATTTCGCCGATCGAGGTACTGCCGGACATTGCGATGGTAATGTGGTGTTACTCCATCTTGCTGGAACCATATCGTATTTGCTGGAACTCGAAGTTGGCACGACATTATTCAGGAGTAATGCTAAATAATTATCGCCATTCAAATTGCCCTGAATGAAAAAAGGACAAATGGTGTCTGGTGCCTCACTAAAGACCCTACTAATTTGGTTTAACCTATAGTTCGGTTCTTTATATCACTGGACGCGCAAGCCATTCCATCCGTTCTAGTAATCTAGAACTTTTTCAAGGTGCAGGTCCATTCGGAACGGAAAGTGGATGTGTATTGATTGAAAATGGTTTAGTATTTTATAAATAAAGTATTTTCTTTTTGACAATAATATTAACAGTTGGATTCGTTAGGTAGTTTAACATAAAAATGTATGTAGTATTAACAAAAATAGAATACAATCCGATGGCACACCGATTGACATCTGTTCTGTAAAAAATTTATTCTCCAGAAAATAAATTTGGCGATAATGGAATAGAATCAAAAATTCTAGCAAACGTCAACTAAAAGTTAAAAAGCATTTTGACGTGATAGTTTCTGATTACTGTTCTCTCAACCAAAATAATTAATTTAAAATCATTGTTTTTTATTTTATATTAGACATTGTAATAGAACGCTTGAAAAATTATTAAAAAATTTTCAATTCTTACAACTCAAAATATTTTTAAAATTCAAGAACATTGATAGGTTGGTGTGATAACCTTTAGAAAAGTATTTGGATACCTTTATCAGACATCTGACTATTCATATTATTTTGATATGTGTTTGTTAAAACAGAATGTAAGTAATGGTACAGGTGTTGTAGCGCTTTGACGACACGTTAATAAAACCAGAGGCACAAAGAAGGAAATTAATCTCAAACGGACAAACTTAATATGTATATTTATATCCTCTATATTCTGATTTTATATATAGCAGTGTTCAGTAAGCAAGGCATTGTAATAAATTGTGTTAGTTCTATTAAAATCAAAACTTAGAAAATTATAAAAGCTTTTTTTTATCTCTATTATATACATATTAGAACGGAACTTAGGTTCATAGATTATATTAAATCACAAAATAGGGCAAACAAAATATTTATTTTAGTCAATTTTTATTGCGAATCACATTTAAAAGAGCTTTAGAATATGGAAGTAAGTAACAGTGAATTCATTAATATGCATATCAAATATAGGAAAACTTTTAGAAATTTTATTTAAGCAAATTAAATCCATGTTCTGGTATATAATTGCAATACAATGTAAAAACGTAGAATCTGAGTAAAAGAAATTTACGGATATCAGATTGTAACCACAATTTAATCATTTCGTACAATATGTTAAAATGTATTCATCTTATAGTGCCCAAAAAAGCAAACACAAACGTTAATCTAAGTAAATTACATGTTATCATCAGTGCTTTGTCCAAAATTCATTCTATAAACCCAATAGGAAGACCGTTCCATGACAAAACCACTGACTAAATATATAAAAGAGAGAAGGGGGAAGGGGCAGGGAGGTAATTAAATGACAATTGGATCTGACGAAAAAACGAAATAATTATTCGCAAGCGAGTAATAAGAGTAGGTAAAAATGTAATCGACAAATTTTGCGTGTAAACACACGAGCACTACAAAATATTATCTTTTACAGATTAAAATCGATCGACAGCTTCATAAAACACTGCGATCGCAACCGGAGATTGAGCAAGGTTTCGAGCGCGTAATATAGCGGTAGAATCGCCCAGTAGCAAGATCGGTATGGAGAGGAGTTAAAATTTGAAAAGTAAAGCTCGGAGAGTAAAATTTAGAGAAGTTAATTTGGAACGTAAAAATGTAATAATACGATCAAGTAGTGGAGAGTTGAAGGAAACCAGCGTCAAGATGTAATTTGGCTTTCTCAGAAGGATACGGTACGCAAGCTTTTATGGAACTTTGCTTGCAGCTTTGGCATGGCGGGTTTTTTTCGGGGTAGGGGATCTTAACAGATCATGCGTGCCTTAATAAAAGGGTCACCTGCGAAAATGACTCAAATGAATGGGTTGTGTTGAATTAAGGGAATTGTGTTAGTTAAAATTGAAACACTGAAGGTCTCTGGACATTCTGAGATTTAAGAATTGGAAATAAAGCCGTTAGTAATACATGAGCTTTTATGTTCAGATTTATTAATTTTGTATTCGTGAACTGAAGGGGTTATGGGATTGTCTTTAAGTAATAGGAAATTAATCAAAGTAAAAATAATTTTTTTGTTGGACTTATTAGCGATGGAATTTTCCTATCCGGACTTTAAAAGAAACCTTAGTGAAATTAAGTATTACTTAAAGCATAAAATGCAGTACTTTAGAATAAAAAAGGCGGGTATTTAATTGTTTTCAATGTTTGTTATTAACAACATTTTTTGAAATTGGGATTTATAAATGTCATGTAATTTAATATGGGAAACGTGCAAATTTGGTGTGATGGGAAAATTGATAGATTATATTAAACGTCTATTTATGATTTCATTTAGCAATACATGGCCAGAATAAGGTTATGTAATTTAAGTTCTATATATATATATATATATATATATATAAGTTTTTTATTGTTAAGAGCGTAAGTTTAGATTGAATTTGATTTAAATCTATTTAAAAAGTAGTTAAAGAAATATATTTGTAAAGATATCCAGTTACCCTAGTGATGGAGTCTTATTTGGAAGAGGTATTTTATTTTACAATTTTATTTAATTATGACAAACTTTAATAAGGTATTTTAGAGACGGTAGAGTATAATGAGAAAAGCTTATTGTACCATAAGAAAGAAGACCTATGTAGAATAACCGTCTTCTGTGTAGGGATAATATTTAAGAAATTTCTGTGACAGATGGTTTGGCGTCGCTCAGTTATGACAGGCAAAACACTTTTTACGGTAAGTGGTAGTGAAACGTACTTTTTTGTATTTCAACCATTTTATTTATAATTTTTATTTTGTTGTTACTTTTGTTTCAATTTTTTTACTTTCTTTATTAATATTTTCCATAATAACCCACACCCGCAACACTACAGTTAACCAACGTACCCTTATATTGTTACGGGTTCCCGCCCCTTCAGGACAAATCAAAATTTAGTAACATAACGCTCATTTTACCTGTAGCGATGTACAAGATTTTGCAGATTCGTTTTTACAAAAACACTGTGTTCTCGAAAGTGAATTTAATGAAGTTGTTACTGTATTACTTTTTTCTTAACTTTGCATGTGGCAGTTGGTGCAGTAAAGAAACCATTTATTATATTAAAAATAACTGAAAACTAATTAAGAAATTTATGTGGTCATAGCCCAGTTTTAAATTTCTATTTATTTTTATTTTTGATTTTGTTTTTTGTCTTTTTATTCAATGCGAATATTTTACATTATTTGACATTTGATATTCTTCTATTCTTCACAGCTTAATTTTAATTCAAAGAGGCATTAATTATTAATTCATTGGGTAATCTCATAACAAGGAGATTGAGACACGTTTTTCCTTATGAGTCTGAGATACAGTTGTACCGTTACTAGATAGGTCTATGGCCAGATACAATATTGTATGTGATGCTGGGGATTTATAACAGTGTGAATTAGACCCACTAAAAAATGCTATTTTTCTATAAAATGCCTATTAAAAACATTTCGAATGGACCTGCAACTTGCCAAAGTTCTAGATTACTAGAACAGGTGAAATGGCTTGCGTGTTCTAATGAGCTAAAGAGCCAAACTATGGGTCCAACCCAAGTAGTAGGGTCGATAGTGATGAACCAGACTAAGACAGGTCCCCGAAAGAGGGTAGCGGCTGTTTTGGTACTTAGATCGGCAGAGACCATAGGGGTCGGTATGGCAGTCTAAGACACGTTAACGTGAGGTGCAAGGCAACTGGAAACCACCACACTACCTCCCAAGTACACACTACATGTGATTTTCCAATGCTCCACCCGAAAGTACTACATTGGCCAAAAAGCGAGTTTTTTTACCTGAAAATTTTTGAATTCTGTCGAACCCTTACTTTTCCAAGCAATGTAGAGATCTTTAACGTGCGTGACAACACTCAGACACGGGACCTTCATTTTACCTCTCATCCGAACGAGGTCGTATTTTTGTGGAAAAAATGCTCGCCTAACATTTTACAAAGCGAACCGTGTCGGGATTCGACCCCGATACCTTGGGCGTAGTAGTCACACGCATACCAACTATGCCACGGAGCCGTCTTCCCAAGTACACAGCGTACTTAAATTGTAATAAATATGATGGCATTCTCTGGGGTAAAAGGTTCCGGAGTTAAAATAGTTCCCTATTCGGATTTTCGGCAGGGAACTACTTCTGAGGATATGATTGGAAAGTTCAAAATAAGAGTCAGAGCGTGGAATGTTACAAGTATGAAGCAAGTAGGTAAGCTAGAGAACTTGAAAATTGAAATGAAAAGTTTAGCACTAGAAATAGTAGGGATCAGCGAAGTTCGGTGGCCAGAGGGTGGCAATTTTTGGAAAGGAGATTTCAGGGTAATTCATACATGAGCAGAGGAATGAAATTTGGGGGTGGGGATAGTTATGCGGAAAAACTGTGTACAAAATTACTTACAAAAGAACGAAAAAGTACTCATGGTTAGACTATAATCCAAACTGGTAAACATAATAATAATTTAATCGTCACAAACACATTATTTCAACATCATGCTAGAAGATGATATACGTGGAAGGAGATATAGGAAGATATCAAATAGATGACATTCTTATTAGACAACGGTTTAGGAATCAAGTAAAAGACTGTAGAGGCTGCTCAGAAACAGATATAGACACTGACCACAACATCGTAATTATGAACGCCGCACTTAAATTTAAAAATTTGAAGAAGAAAAACGGAAAAGGCACTTTGACTTTGAGAAACTAAAAGATAAAGATATTCAAGAAAGATTTGAATAAAAGTCAAATAAATTGCTGAAAGATATCGGGAAAATATCTGATACTAAGGAAGTAGAAAGAAAATGGAATAACATTAAATCCAGCTCAGACATGGCGGCCAGAGATATTCTAGGGTGTACACAAAAGAAAATAAGAAACCATGGATAACAAAGGATATTCTGTATTTAATAGAAGAAATACGAAAATACAAAAATAAATCAGATGAAACAGGAAAACAGAGATACATAGTCATAAAATGGGAAACTATTCGCAAATGCAGGAAAGCTAAAGAACAATAGATTGATGAAAAGTGCAAAGAGGTACAAACTAAGATGGAAATATGAAAGACAGATGGAGCATACAAACTAATTAGAATCAATTTTAGGGATATAAAACCGTATAGCAAAAATATATTTGACGTGGGACGAAACGTCATTATAGAAAATGTAGAGAAAGTGGGTAGGTGGTAAAAATATATAGGTTATGTATATGCAGGAGAGGAACTAGCTGCATTAGAACAGGAATCAGTCATTGAAAATGATGACTTGGGATATCCTATTCTTAGAGATGCGTTTCAATTAGCATTAAAGGGTCTGCGAAATGGTAGGGTACCTGGTATAGATAAGATGCAAGCAGAAACTCTATAAGCTGCTAGATAAGCAGTAACAAAACGTTTCTTCCAACTAGTAACTATATGTATGAGACAGGCGAGATACCCAAGGACTTCAAACGTAACATCATAGTCACTATACCAAAAAAGAGAGGCGTGGATAGATCTGAAACTTTTCTAACAATGACAGCACATGTGTCAAGAATATTAACTAGAATTATACAAAGACGGATGGCAAAACGGGCTAAAGAAGTACTAGTAGAAGATCAATTTGAGTGTAGGCGAAACAGAGGAACACGGGAGGCTGTTTTGGTTCTGAGGGCGATAATGAAGAAGACAATAGAAAAAAGAGAAAATGTGTATATAGGGGTCGTAGATCTGGAAAAAGCATTCGCTAATGTAAAATGAAAAAAAAAAGTTCGAAATACTCAAAACGATTAGAATGAGTTATAGGGATAGACGAATAGTACATAACTTATACAAAGAGCAAACAGCAGTAATAGAATTAGAGCAGAAACGTAGAGAAGTAAACACTAGAAAAGGGGCGAGACAGGGATGTGCCCTATCCCCATTAATTTTTAACTTGTACATTGAAGAGGCAATGAATACTGTCAAATGCATGAAGACATTTGGAATTACTATGCAGGGAAAAAAAATTGATATGCCTAGATTTGCAGATGATATAGCGGTATTGGCATCTAGCAAGGAAAAGTTAGAAGCTGCTCTTAATGAAATAAAAACAGTTCTAACAGTGAGATACGGTATGAAAATTAAAAAAAAAATAAAACTAAAGTACTAGTCTGCAAAGAAGGGGAAATAAATCAAAAACAAGAATCCAAATTGGTAACAAGAACTTACAAGACGTTAAAAATTTCTGCTACCTAGGAAGTCAAATAACGCAAGTTAAAACATATGTGTGGAGCACTGTATGGCCGTGAAGAGGAGGAGAAGAGGACAAGAAAAAGGTAGAAGTCTTTGAAATGTGGTGTTACAGGCGTATGATGAAGATATCATGCACAGACAAAGTTAAGAACGAAGAGGTACTAAAAATGGTACGGGAAGTAAGAAATATGTGGAAAACGATAAAAAATAGGAGAGATAGGGTGATAGGTTACATACTGCGGCATGAGGGAATAGTGCGGAATATATTAGAAGCAAAGATAGGAAAAAAGAGAAGTAGAGGTAGACCTAGGTTAGACTATTGCACACAGATAGTGAAAGATGTAGGCTGTGGGTTTTTCAGAGAAATGTGTAGGCTAGCTTAGAACAGAAATCAATGGAGGTACGCATCCAACCAGTCCCAAAATGGATAAACTAATTACGAAAAGAATAACTGTACTTAAACATGATGTTATTATAAGAAACTACAGGTATTGATTGTGCAATATTCTCGAATAAAGTTAATGGTGTGAAAGGATTTACTGGAAAACTATTAATTCGGCAAATGCCTAAGTGTTGGGGATCTTGGCAGCCACATACTACTGAATCTCGGTGAAATAGGGTATATAATTAGAAAACAATAGAAGTGGAACCGAGCTGTATATAAGCAGTGTGGGAATTTCAGGGAACTGTGTAGGCTAGCGCAGAATATAAATAAGTGGAGGTACGTGTGCAAGCAGTTTTGAGACGGAAAACCTAATGACGAAAAAATAAGCGCAGATAAATCTGATGATTATTGTAAACACTACACGTGTTGGTTTGAAATATTTGCAAGTAATGTTGAGTGTGCGAAAAGTTATATTAGAAAAAACATTAAACAGGCCAATGTGCAAGTGCTGGGACAACTTGGCAGCCACAGGCTGCTTACTCCTTTACAACCACTGAATGTCGGAGAAATATGGTAATATAATTGCAAAACAATAGAAAGGGATCGAACTGCATTTAACAAGAAAGAACAGCGCGACAAACATAGAAACAAGAAGAAAATTGTTGAAAACATGTGTGGAGCACAGCAAGTATGCCTATGAAATACCGGCAGTAGGAAAAGCAGACAGAAAAACGGTAGCAGCTTTTTGGAATATTGTGCTTCAGATGTATGAGGATAACGGCATGGACAGACAAAGTTAATAACAAATAGGTTATAGAAATGGTAGGGGAGTTAAGATATCTGAGGAAAAAAATAGGAGAAATAGAAGGGTAGAATACGTTCTAAGGAATTTTTGGGGAATTGTATGGGTCATATTACAAGCAGAGATAGGAAAAAGGAGGTAGATGTAGACCTAGATCAGATAGTGATAGATGGAGACTGTGCACATTTCAGGGAAATGTGTAGGTTAGTTCAGAATAGGAAACAATGAGGGTACGCGTCTAACCAGTTCCAAGACTGAAGACCTAATGATGATGATGCCTATTAATAATACTTATAATCTTTCTAAACAAGACAATTTAATAACCATCCACAAAAACGAATCCTTGGTTAAGAAAAGAGGCTATAAGTAGTATTTACCAATAGAGAGATACTGTCAATTTTCGATTTCCCGCATATTTGTAGTGCAAAATGGACCTGCATGGTCTATGCGCGGCATTTTATTGTAGTTAAATATAAGTAAACTGGTAATCCACCAAATATTGTTTCGTATTGGGTTTCTCGAAACATTCAGTTTTGACAACCATTCATTTACATTCTTATACCTGGTGCTAAAATGAGGTCTTTGAGGATTAAATAGCAATCAAATTTTTAATAGCTTGCGGCTAAAATACTTAACTATATTGAAATATAAATTAAAAGATAATTTGTTAATACTAAAGTTAGCGTTTAGAAAATAGAATTAAATTAAATAAACTATACCTACTTAAGACACATACCCATTAATAAGCATTTCAGGAAATAAAATAAATCAACCTTTAAGTATATCAGAACAAATACTAGACCTTTGGGATAAAATGTTCAAATCACGTCATGAGATGTCGCGTATAGCTTTCAAGAAAGTAATCTCCAGGTTTCTCATTCGAATCCAAGGATTGTCGGTGTACGGAGACACGCACAAGCTAATTGGTAATTGCATGTAATTGACATGATAGATGCAGGCTCTTTTTCTTCCTCCAATTATACGAATGCAACAGCAAAGTAGGAGGTTTGCAAATCACTAAATCACACATTGTAAAATAGGAACCTATGAATGGTACATCTGTGAAATGTGAGCATCTTGATTATTTCATCGCCGACACAAGCTACAAGTCTTTATGGCGCCACTTCAATGATGTAATACATCACCGCCTACACTGTGTTGTTTCACACTTAACTTCATTGTGAAAGAACCGCAAGCATCCGAATTTTCTTTAAAGCAAGCCGCCAGTTTCCGGTTGTTTTAATAAGATAGCAATGCCAAAAATTTTGAAATAACTAATGTTTTATGTTTAATTAAAACTAAACCTTCTTGGAATGTTGGTTAAAAATAACATCCTGTCGATCACCGATCAATTAGAGGTTTAATCGAGTATGCTCATTAGCAATATGTAACTAGTTGGAGCCCGTTTACATTGAATAGAATTTTACCATCATGCAAAGATTACGGGTTTAATGTATTTTCAATTACAATATCCTCGATAAATTACTGCATTAACAATTGTTGATAATGAATATTCCGCTGTCAAATACTGTACTGTAAAACAATTACTGCAGTCTATTAACTGTGTATATCGTTGGAGCGATCTCACTACTTTATAATTCACAATCATAATCCCTGCTTTTAAGTGTCAATTTACAACCAACCAAGTTGAAAAATTTAAATATAATATTTTACTGATTTCTTTGTTAATAACTAGTTTACAATTACGTGCAATGGATCTACAAAAACGTTTTTGATAAATCTCAGAGCATTAAATATATTGATGAGAAAAAGAGACCATCTTGGTTAATAAAAGCAAAGTCCTAATTTGCGAAAATTAATTACAAAAGCGTAAACGCTCGGTGCATGAGGTTAGGTTTTCAATTAATTAAAAGGGTGGACATTTTAGTCATATCGTTCATGTAGTATCTAGGAAAAATTTCAACAAGAAAAAGTTATTTATTTCGCTTAAATAGATTTGCATTAAATCTCTAAAAAGTATTACAGGGAACTAGTCACGTACTTACTCGTTAGTCCGTTCAATAAGAGCCAACATTTACACGATAAAAACAAATATTCTGTGTATGAAGGAAACACTTGAAGATTAATAATAAAATGATTGGAATTTACGTATAGCAAGTGAAGTCGATTTTGCATTAAGAGTGCTCGACGAACGCAATATTTTGTTATAAACTGAAACGTTTGTTATTGGTCTAAATTACGTAATAAGTAGCGAGTCTCATACTTGGGTAATACAGCGGATTTTTGTAGAGATATCGTTGTTTATAATCTGAATCTAGTTCTACTAGAGAAACGTTAAAAGGATTGTTTCTGTTATTCTGCGAACCAGTAAAGTAATTTAAAAATTATAGCGTTCGATAAAAAATGGTGCGTGTGAAATATTGTGAGTTATAAAGTATTTTGCAGTTAATTTGATTCTCGCTGATTTTGAGTAATCGCAAATAAACCTAGGTATGTAAATTAATTTAGTTAAACAAAGTATTTTAGGTTTTGAAATACTACTTTAAATTCTGTTCATATACAATTTCAAATTATTTGTTTCAAATTTTAGTGCAAGTTTAAATTCTCTTCAAATAATTAATTAATTAATTAATATCTATTAAAGTTAATTCTACTAGGATTGTTGTCGCAAATTGTTTTTCTTTTTTGGCTTTGTAGTGAAAAAGTCGTGTGTAATTTTGTTCAAGAAACTATCACGTCATGAAGAAAGTTTGTGTCAAGTCTAAAGTATTGAGAACAGGAAAGTCAGAAAACATCTCACCCTAGAGTTTAGAAATCCGATTAGTTTTTAACATTTGTGTTTTCTTTTTGTATAAGAGACTTTATAAGAATATTTAATCAGTTTTTAGTATTTAATAGTTCTATTGTGAGAAGTAACTTTAAGGTTTAATTTATTCAAATTTATACTTAGAAAATTATTTATATATCAAAAAGTAATTTACACGGATCATTCTAAAAAGTATACTTTTAAATGAATACGTACGGCAGTAAAAAAACTCTGACACTGTAAGTTTAACATTAGTTTATTCTGGGTGTAACTTGAAACCTTGGTACTTCTCTTTTACATTTTTTATGTGATTTATATTGCACAAATTTTCATTTTCTCTTTTATTATTTGTAAATATTGTAATATAAAAATTTTAGTTAAATTTGTTACAATCCATCCTGCACTTAAATAATTTGGCATATATATAATTTAAAATTTTATATTGCATACAGTATTTAAGGTTATTTGTGTGTATTAGCTAGTCCGGGAGTCTTTGGTCAACTAAATTGGTCGCTTATTCATAATCCTGTAGAATCCTATTAAATATTCAGTTTTCAAATTTAATAAACTTTAAATTTATTTAGAGTTATTAACAAAATTAAATATTTTGAATCTATCCTATTATGATAACGTGAAAAACCTAAAATTTTATTATAACAAAGTACGGAAATTATTTTATTTTAAATATAACAAAAGCTGGTATTTACTTATCAAAAACTTTTTCTTCGAAAATATTATAATAAAGTATGAAATGTGCTATTTGGTGTCAAAACATTTGTTCTCGAAGATTGTAAGGTGTTTCCGCAAAGGTTAAATATATGCACTTCTTCTATAGGTTTTATTAGTATTAGTATATGCAATTATAATTTAAATACAGTAAATTACTCCTTCAATATAATATTAAAAGCTGGTATCTATATATCAAAACGCTTGCTTCAGAAATGATTACAATACATTCAAGAACGTGGTTTTCGATTGTTAACGCATTTGTTTCGGAAATATTACATTCATTTTAGTGACATGTTTTATCAAATGGGTTTTCCGTTGTCAGTTGGTGTTGGTTTTGGGATTTCAAGTGTGGGTTATTCGAGGCATTTGTTGCAAAACTTTTATTGTAGATCGATCTAATGACTATAACAATCCGAATTAAGAGATATTTTTATAAAAATTCACTGATAGGTGTATATCAAAGAATTCCGAAATTAGTTTGTACGAAGGTGTTACTTCGAAATATGGAATTTTTCCAATACCGAAATGATTCACGACGATCGGTGCTAAATTTCTTTCAACTACTGCTATCCATCTCTACATCAAGAATAATTTATTTCGTGGGAAACGCTCATAATTCAATTCCAATAATTTCTAACAAAACGAAAATAACAGATATAAATTTTTATCTGTACAGACATTTGTGAAAAAATAACTTGTTTTTACATCTAGTCCAGCGCACATTACATTTAACTTCGATTCCCAAAGCAAAAGAACAAACATTTTGCTATTTTTTAAAAGTCACGTTCAGTGAATGTTTTCTATTATTCAGATATGAGGCTAATAAAAGTGAAAACTATTGAAAACTGTATACTACATTAGTCTTTACAAGCTTTGATAAATGTCCTTATTAGTCTGGTAATTTTAAATATTCTACATGCTTGGAAAGTTTCAATGCATCTGATAATCCAAAAATCCCACGAATAAAAAGGACATAAGTAGGCGGGACCATAAATCTTAAAGGAAATTTTGTTCTGTGACAAACGAGTGAAAATAAGTCGTCAGCACGTCAATTTGCATGAAAATTAATTAAAATTGGTGATAATAATGTAAAAGTTAAATGTAAACAAATGAAGTTAGAAAATTCAACGTAAAGGTGTTTAATTAAACGTAGGGGTAACAATTTAATTTAACTCTTACTTAAACAAATTTTATAGAGCTTATTGTGACATGTACATAAATTTTTGCTTCACTGGAAAATAATTTTGGTTTTATAGTAATTTTAGGTTTGACTATTTCGTATTTGGTCAATATCGGTTCAATTCTACATATTTCAATTTTACAAAATATTTTATATTCTACATTATTAACACTACGCCTGAGAGGAACTCATTGATGATAGATGCTGCTGCTGTGCAGAACATAATCCACACTAACGCTTCATTTTACTTATCAAACTATCAAAGCCAACAGCTGATTGTACAACACACAACAAACAAAAGTCTAGGATTGCTCTAATTAATATTTAAAGAACTTTAGTGTTTTATTGTGGTACTCGAAAAACTATAGATGACTTATGAATATAAATTGTTTTATGTTAGGTGAATTTTACACTAAACTGATGCAAATATTATTATTATTAGGGGAGTTCTTTGTGCACAAACAATTTTCTGTACTTTGACAAAAGTTTTCAAGTGAAGCAAGTTATAAGTTACAGTGTAAACACACCAGTTGTATTAATACAAATTTATAAAACCTGATCATTGAATTCAGTTATAACTTGTTTCAACATTACATTTTTATTCTTTTGTAAATATTTGGCGCTCATCAAAAATATCGATTACTAATGACTTATTTAGTTACACATTTTATTCTTATGTACATATTTCACGCTCATAAAAATTTTATTATTACGAACATAGCTTTCACCTAAAGAACGAGCAACCAGGGGATTCCACAAAATCCGCAGAAGAAATCTACCGGCAGAGAGAGCTATAACTCGACGACATTTTAACTGTAAGTGTTTACTTCATGTATATTGCAAAAATCTGTAGCACCCGGTTCACGGAATTAATATATTGGCGTCCAACGTATACGCTTGGTTTCTTTATAGACACACGCAGGTATATATATATATATATATATATATATATATATTGTTATATATACTGTGATCCTACCTTATTAGTGATAGGCGTAATATATCTATCTGTCACTCCTTGTCTTATTTTAGAGCCTTGTTGAGTTATGCCACACAATTTATCTTTAAATATTTTACACGGCTGCTGCACTTAAATATTTTACAGGGCCGTCAAACACGTGGCGGAATCTACCTAGGGTGGGTCCGTCCTAAGCAAACACCTCTCAACTAGACACCTAAACAAATATTCAAGGATTTTTTTCAAAATAATTTTAAAAGCCAAAAGTATTCCCAAACACTAGTTCCACTTTTATAAATTTGATTAAAGCACTGCGTAGATATTAAATACTAATACCTGGAATCCAGATACAAGCGCCGCCTTCCAGCCGTCCTGAAGCCAAGTGACCAACTGCAGGCACCTCCTGTAAATAATAAGTAACTCGAGCAACTGGTAATCTCCAGACTATAAAACTACTAATATTTCTACAAATTTTATGTTATACAAATACTCAGATAACTCCAATTCCACTATGCGTTCGTCTTCAAACAATAACGGTACAGACCAGCACTCCTCTTTAATTAACTTTTATTCGCCGTAAAACTGCTACTATTTGCTATCTCCAGGTACAACTTGACTTTCAAAACTTTCTCGTAACTTTTAAATGTAATAAAACTCATAACAGTACAAAAACACGTCTATTTTTCAGTAATATAAAATTTGAAGTCCATTATAAAATAAATTCCGTCTTCTTTTGTTTCCGTTGCCATAACAACTATCTCTACGCACACTATGTAATTTATAATTATTAATAATTGATTAATAATACAGTTGTTTCTCTAGATACATTCATTTTCTAGATGGTTTGCAATCCAGTGATTTATGTATATTGAACTTTTTACAATATTGAAAATAGCTAACAAACTTTGATGGTTCAGCTTTTAAATTGTACGTAACAGACATTTATGTCTTATTCGGTAAACGTCCTGTCATTACATAACCAATCTTTAATTGTTACAAACATATTCAAACTGAACTTCATTTACAAATTTTTTAGTAGTATCACTTAACTCCTTAAAATTTTAAAAGCGTACAGTATACCACACAATTTTGATATTTGTTTTTACATTCAAAAGATTCTGAAAACGCTAACTCCAAATTAAATTTCATATACGTGCAACCATAACAATTAAAATACGTATACAATGCAAACTTATAACTAGCTTAGCCTGGTCTATGGCCGGTATATGTTGTTGAATGCAATGCAGTTTCAAAAGCTTTATAAATTTATAAACGTGGAATAGTTGTTGTTAATTTATAAACCAAAAATACCTGAAAGAAAATACTCAAACAAAACCAAATATACCCCATTCTAGCAAAGTCGTTTCGAAGCCCTATTTAAACATTTTATAAGCCCACCCCTTCTTGACAGTATATAAGGCCCCACTGATTTTAAATAAAATGAAAATTTACTTCCTGGATATAAGTAATTCTTTTAATGGTTGAGAAATTTTAAATTTTAGTTAAAATCACTATAGTTTTTTTCTTTATGTATGAGGATTAAGTGTTAGTTTCTGTATATTCTGTATAGTTTTAAGCTCGTTAGTATTATTTACAGTGTTAATTCTATTCTTGCGATACTTTACTTTCCACATGGAAATATGGATACAAATTTTCTATATGAAAACGTCCCCGACATTCACCCTGTCATTCTCCAATTCGTAAGTATTCCCTTCTGCAAAATTCTTCTCACTCGATAAGGACCTTCGTATGGAAATAACAACTTGGCACAAATATTTCTTTCCCAATTTGACATTCTCAATCTTTTAACAATAACAAGATCCCCAACTGAAAAAACCACTTGCTTCTTGATTTTCTTGTTACGTTTCTCCAACTCCCTTCTTTGTATCGTTTCGACTTGTTGTTTGGCTTTATGCAACAACTCCGTTATATTTTCCACTTTTTGTTCAGCTCTCCACGGTCTTGCTGGAATCACCTTCTTCATCAATGTCACAGGACACATTCCTGTCACTGAACTTGGTACAAAATTAATATATTCTTCTATTCGCGGTAAATACCTTACCCACCGATCATGTTGTTCCTGCGTTATTAACCTCAAAACTTTATTACTTCTCGAATATATCTTTCACACGGATTTCCTTGAGGATGTCTGATACTACAGAATGTCATCTTTATTCCATCCTTCCTTAATTTACTTTCAACCCTTCGATTACGAAAATACGTTGCATTGTCCAACAATACCCTATTCATCTTACCTATTCGTTCTACAAACTTTCTTACAGAACTCAATACATGCCTAGAATTACATCTCCTCGCTGGATAAAGCTGCACAAACTTTGTAAAAATATCAACTACAACTAAAATATGCTGATATCCGTTCCTACTCGGTATCAAATTACTCAAGTAATCCATTGCCACAATATCTAATGGACCTTCCGCTCTTATACATCTAACTTGATTCTGCAACACCACATTCTTATCCTTTCCTAACAAACACGTCTCACACAGATTTATGCAATTTTTCACCAATTTTCTATCGTTTCGTGCATAGAAAGCTTCCTAAATATCAAGAACGTCTTACGAATCCCTATATGACCAAACGTAGTATGAATTTCCTGGATCAGCTCAACGGCTACCTGTGTCGTTAACACTAATAATTCATCATCCCATAACCTTTTCACCAAAACTCCCTCGACCATATAAAACCTCTGTCTTGTTCTAAATTCTCTCTGAATAATTTTCTCTGATCACCCTTATTTCTTCGTGTGCTTGCATCCGATGAAATCTGGCATTCGACCATCTTCCCAGATCTTCAAACACTTGCAATGCAATCAAAATCCATTCCTACTATCCGTTAGCAACCCTTCATCCTTCCTACTAAAGAAATCAGCCGTAACATTTTCTTTACCAGGTTTATGTCTAATCTCAAAATCATACTCCTGCAATACTAACGCCCATCTATACAATCGACTGTTCAAAAACTCTTTCTTCTTCAGAAACGTGACCACTGTGTTATCCGATTCAACCAGAAATTTATTACCCAATAAATAAAATCTTAACTTCTTCACAGCATATACGATTGCCAGCATCTCTTTTCCGCTGTCGAATACCTAGTCTCGCAGTCTTTCAGAGCCCTCGAAATAAAACAAATTGGCACTTCTCCCTTCTTGAACCTGCACCAACTCAGCCCCTATTGCAAAACTCGAAGCGTCCGTCCTTAAAATAAATGGATCCGTAAAATTGGGATATTTTAATGACAGTTCCTATAAAATACCGCCTTCAACTCCCGAAATGCCTGCTCCTTTGCTCGTTCCATTTCCACCTTTCGTTCTTTTTTAACAACTCCAACAATGGAATGCACAACTCCGAATATTTTGGTATGAATCGACGATAATAATTTAATACACCTAAAAATCCTCTTAAACCTTTCAAATTTCTTGGCTGTTTCAAATTCTTTAACTCGTCCAAGCGTTTTTCACAAATTCTAATTCCTTCGCTGCCAACGACAAACCCCAAATACTTTACCTGGTCCTTAAAAAACTCACACTTCTTCGAATTCAACCTCAAACCTCCCTTGTCTAACCTTCGGATCACTTTTCTTAAATGTTCTAAATGTTCTAACTCGTTCTTAGAAAAAATCAAAATATCATCGACATAGTGCGTACAGAAGTCTTCGTACTCATCTAATAACTTCTGCATGGCTCGAATTAATGCAGCGGATGACGTTGAAAGACCAAATGGAACAACTCTGTACTGATAAATCTCCCCTTCAATGCTAAATCCAGTATACTTCCGACTTTCCTCATGCAAAGGAATTAGCCAAAAGAATTCTTTAAGTCCAGTTTGCTAAAATTTTCATCTCGCTTACCTTGTATAACAAATTATCTAGTGATTTTGGTTGTTCAAATTGTGGTTTAGTAATCGCATTCAATCTCCTAGCATCTAAACATATTCTTAATTCTAAATTATCAGATTTAGGCACAACCACTACCGGATTGATATAGGGTGTTCTCGCTGATTCAATAATTCCTCTTTTAACATCTTTTAATCTCATTTTTACTCGACCCCTTAATGCAAATGGTATTGGATATACCCTAGTACGAAAACTTCCCTCGTCTGTGACCTCTAACTTATGCGTATACTCCTTCGCAAACCTAGGCTCATTACTAAAACTCCTGCATGTCTATTAAACACCTCATATAACATTTCCTTCATATCCACCCTATTAATCCTATCTGTTCCTCATCAAATACCTTCTCAAATATATTACATAACCGTAACTCATCAATTCCATCATAAATTCTATTCTTAGTCTTTCCTGATCCTATACTATCTGTATTTATCTCATCCCTAGTATCCCGATTATCCTTAGGCACCACCCATTTCTTCTCTAAATTTAATACCTTTACCATTCGTGCTTTACCATCTATAACCAGTCCAAATTCCTCAATTACATCTATCCCTACAATAAAATCTAAATATAATCCTCTTGCTATCCAAAACTCTACTTCACCTAGTCTGGTACTTCCTAATACAATCGATACTCGTACAACTTTGTCTATCGTAGTTAACTTCCTCTTAATCGCAGACCATAAATTAATACTCTTAACCCTACAAATTTTCCTTTGAATAATTCTGCATGTTTCAAAACTATTTCCTCTCTCACCAGCGATAACTGCGACCCTGTATCTATCAATGCCGTGTAAACAGAATCCCCTAAACTAATATGAATAAATGGTAACTCCCGCCTTCTTTCAAACTTATTATCTAACAACTTATCTACTAAACTAATACTATGCTGTGTCCCTAAATCTGATTTTCCTAACACTAATAAATCGACGTTTTTTTTGTACCGTTGGTTCATCGTGGACCTCCACTTTCTCTATCCTATCCTCCGATCTCTGTCGCGTGTCTCTTGTTGTTACGTGTTGGATCGTCAAGTTTCTATCTGTCTCCCGTTCCCGGTCTCTAATCCCTGTCGGTATTTCCCCCTGATCCGTTGATCTCTGCTCCCTTTCTCTCTGCCATCTCTGCCCAAAACCCGTCCTTTGCTGTCCAAAACCTCTGTCATTCCTATCCGTCCTGTTCCAGTCATTGTTCCCCCTATAATTATCGTCTCTATTAAAACGTTGTTCCCAATTATTATTCGTTCTCCTTTGATTTCCCTGATATTGCTTTCTGTAATTGTCCTGTCCATTCTCCTATAATTGTATCCTTGCACCCCAGTCCTCTGGTAGTCTGTGCTATTCCTATTCCTATCCCAATTCCTATTATCACTATTTTCCTGGTATTCGTTTCAAACGTCCTAGCTACGTCATAATTTCGCATCATTTCCAAAAAGTCTCTTAAAGTCCGAACGTTTTGTATCGCTACGGCCCTAGTTATTTCCGCCTCCATATGCCTTGACAACAATAATATAATTTCATCTTCTCTTAATTTAGGAATCAGGTGATGCGCCTGGTTATACTTTTCAATCACATAATTTTCTCTCGATCACTGGTATGACCTATAGTTCCCAGTGTTTAAATCCGTTCGAATATTAGCCTGATGCGTGTTTCCCCAATATTGTTCTATGAATAGCCTTCGAAATTCCTCGTACGAACTATATTGCCTCCTCACGATACAGTGCCATTTCTCTGCACAACCCCCCAATGTCACGCTCACCATCTGCATCTTCACCCTCTCAGGCTCACTCTCTACCATCTCGTCCAACTTGCTAAGATAGACCATCGGCTGCTCATTCTTTCTGCCTTCAAACCTCGGCAAGGTCTCTTTCCTAGCCTATACTGGTATCCTGCATCACAAACAACTCTTCCCCTTTCCAATTCAACCAACTGTTCTCTCATCTGTCTAACATTCCCTTCAAGACCAGACAATCCATTTACCGTATTCCCCAGAACCGTCGTATCCCTTCTCAGCTTCTCTGCCACCTCCTGACTCGCCCGCAATTTGCCTATAATTTCGTTTTTAGAGTTAATATTGTCCTCCGTCTGAATCCGAATTATTTCACCTAAATTCTGCAATTTTTCTGTCTGTCTAACTTCGACCATGTACAGCTCTTCCCTTAATTCATTTAAACCTGTTGTTACCTTCCTTCTACAACCTGGACTCTATCCTCTACGTCCTTCAGAACTTCATCCTTAAATGAACACAAACTGCTCTGTATTGATACATTAATTCCTTCAATTTTGATTTCCATCATATCAAATTTTTCCTTAACTTCCGCTTGTGAATTTCTAACTTCGGCCAACAATGATCCTCTCAATTCTTCATGCGACTTAGTTAACGACCCTTTTAATTCCAACAAAACCATCATCACATCTTGGATCTGCATATTCTCTTTTCCCTTATCAATTTCATTTTCTCCCGATGTACCCCCTGAATTCACAATAATCACCTCCGGCTCCACATATCCCCCAGCTTCATCCCTAGCATCCCCTGCCGCTACAGTCTTAACCACCGGTTGCCCTCTCACACCAGTCTCAACTCCATAAACTTTCCCTGACCTCGTGATTCTCTCCTCATCAGACATGTCCCTTTAATTTTCAAAATAAACTTCAATGATGTGCCCCACTAAGCTACACAACCTCTGCAAATCTGAATCAGCCCTATCGAGCCCCACCTTTAGGCGAACAAATATTTTGTTGCGAAGTTATTTACCTATTCGAGCCCCACCTAATGTTTTACCGCCGCTAAAATTGACCAAAGTGTGAATATCAAATTACGTCTTAGCCTACTACAATAAATCCAAAAACCTTCAACAACTGTCAAATAAATATATATGAAACGTCAATCAAATATTAATTTTCACTTTTAAATAGAATATATGCAACGTACAACTAACAAATCTACTCTGCCTCACGTTGGGCGCCATCTGTTATATATACTGTGATCCTACCTTATTAGTGATAGGCGTAATATATCTATCTGTCACTCCTTGTCTTATTTTAGAGCCTTGTTGAGTTATGCCACACAATTTATCTTTAAATATTTTACACGGCTGCTGCACTTAAATATTTTACAGGGCCGTCAAACACGTGGCGGAATCTACCTAGGGTGGGTCCGTCCTAAGCAAACACCTCTCAACTAGACACCTAAACAAATATTCAAGGATTTTTTTCAAAATAATTTTAAAAGCCAAAAGTATTCCCAAACACTAGTTCCACTTTTATAAATTTGATTAAAGCACTGCGTAGATATTAAATACTAATACCTGAATCCAGATACAAGCGCCGCCTTCCAGCCGTCCTGAAGCCAAGTGACCAACTGCAGGCACCTCCTGTAAATAATAAGTAACTCGAGCAACTGGTAATCTCCAGACTATAAAACTACTAATATTTCTACAAATTTTATGTTATACAAATACTCAGATAACTCCAATTCCACTATGCTTTCGTCTTCAAACAATAACGGTACAGACCAGCACTCCCTCTTTTAATTAACTTTTATTCGCCGTAAAACTGCTACTATTTGCTATCTCCAGGTACAACTTGACTTTCAAAACTTTCTCGTAACTTTTAAATGTAATAAAACTCATAACAGTACAAAAAACACGTCTATTTTTCAGTAATATAAAATTTGAAGTCCATTATAAAATAAATTCCGTCTTCTTTTGTTTCCGTTGCCATAACAACTATCTCTACGCACACTATGTAATTTATAATTATTAATAATTGATTAATAATACAGTTGTTTTCTCTAGATACATTCATTTTCTAGATGGTTTGCAATCCAGTGATTTATGTATATTGAACTTTTTACAATATTGAAAATAGCTAACAAACTTTGATGGTTCAGCTTTTAAATTGTACGTAACAGACATTTATGTCTTATTCGGTAAACGTCCTGTCATTACATAACCAATCTTTAATTGTTACAAACATATTCAAACTGAACTTCATTTACAAATTTTTTAGTAGTATCACTTAACTCCTTAAAATTTTAAAAGCGTACAGTATACCACACAATTTTGATATTTGTTTTTACATTCAAAAGATTCTGAAAACGCTAACTCCAAATTAAATTTCATATACGTGCAACCATAACAATTAAAATACGTATACAATGCAAACTTATAACTAGCTTAGCCTGGTCTATGGCCGGTATATGTTGTTGAATGCAATGCAGTTTCAAAAGCTTTATAAATTTATAAACGTGGAATAGTTGTTGTTAATTTATAAACCAAAAATACCTGAAAGAAAATACTCAAACAAAACCAAATGTACCCCCATTCTAGCAAAGTCGTTTCGAAGCCCTATTTAAACATTTTATAAGCCCACCCCCTTCTTGACAGTATAATATATATATATGTATATATATAAATATATATTGCTGTGACAACGCCAAATGTTGAGGCGTCAATAAAGGGGTGCTTTGACAACGTTTCACGTTGAGAGTATCGCTAAAAGAGTGCTGTGCTTTACTTTGCCTGGCTAGCTCAACGAAAATTTTGGAATTTATAAAATGAACTCAAACACAGCAATATTAAAACATTTATACGGTATGAAATTTTTTTCTCATACAAAACCATATAGAACATTTACAACATCGTTTCTTTCAAACATTAAATAATTTCTAAGAAGTATTTATTTACTTAGTTATCACAATGTTCCTTACCTTATCCAGGTTTAAATTTACAGAACTCAAATTTCTTTCTTGTAGATAGTTTACCTGGCTTTTAATCCAACGCTTGTAAGATTTGTTTGGCCAAAAATCCTTGACAGATAGTCTATTTAAAAAGTCAGAGTGTTTCGAACAAACTTTACCGGTAAATACCTGTACAAAAAGAAATATTATATGATTAAGACTTAGTCAACCTTAAATTAAAATGACAAATACTTAAATATCAGTTACAAACAAAAGATTTTGTAAGTTTACATTTATGGTTATGTGTTAAAAGAGTGCTCGTCCAAATCTTCCTTCCTGGTTTAACTTTTGATTGACGTCAAAATTAGCATACAAGGTGTCCATATTATTTAAATCTTTATTTAGAAACCAAAATGCATCCTCGGTTTAATTCATTAATTAAATTTGAAAGTAGCTTTTTGCCTCTAAAAATTTTCCATCTTTATTGTATATTACAAAATCAAATAACTGCATTTAACAACTTTCATATTTATGCAGAGTTACATTTTTACGAATTACTTCTTTATTCACTGTTAAATGTTGTATGATTCCTGTATACTCCAAAACAACTCGACATGTTCGCGGCTTAATCAAGTAGAATGAATGACATCGAATCCATTCATTGAATGCATACATGTCGCATTTTTATGATAATTAATAAGTGAACGTAAATGGCTTTGTATTTACGCTTGAAATTGATTGATTTTTATAAGGTATACAGTTCGCATTTCATGCGTTTTTACGTTATTTCGTAACGATTAATTATTTTTACATATACGGCTTACACGGCTGAATTATTGATATAAAATTGGTATGTATTCCTGACGTATCAAACTCGTTTTTTGATCTTTTTCGAAGGCTAAAGTGGTGACACAGTTAAAATACAATTACTTATTACATATAAATTTACACTAGCATACCAACATTAACTAGCAAAATCTTCATTGATATAAACTTTAATAACATTAAAACTATAGAAAAGATTAAAAATAAATATTAACTATTAACGTAAAAAATTTTGGTTAAAACTTATTGAAAAATAACACAAAATGTCAAATTTCGAATCACGCATGCGCCTTCTAAAGAATCAAAATTACTGTCTATTTGTTAAACAAAGTTTGCTCCTCTTTAACTATAGAATTTATAAAACGAAGTGTGAACCGCACCTAAGTTGTATATATCACTTTTAGAATTTAGTTTCTTACTTATCTTTCTTTCTATCTTTTCTTTGCCTGGCTGGCTCAACGGAAATAATGAAGTTAACAAAATCAAATCAAACACAGCAACATGAAAAAACATTTGTACAGTCGAAAATATTTTCTCTCATACAAGAAAATATAGAGCATTTATAACCTAGTAGCTTTTAAACATAATATTATTCGTAATAAGTACCTATTTTCGTAATTATTAAAATGTTGCTCACCTTATATAGGTTAAAATTTACAGAACTCAAATTTTTTCTCTTGTGGACAGCTTACTTTGCTTTAATCCCACACTTGTAAGGTTTGTTTTGACCAAAAAAATCATTCATAAATAGTCTATTTAATAAGTCAGCGTGTTTCGAACTCTGACCACAAACTTTCCTGGTAAACACCTTTCAAAAAAATATATGCTTTAGACTTAGTCTAGCTTAAGTTCAAATGACAAATACTCAAATATCAGTTACAACAAAATAATCTAAAAGTTCTACTTGTAAAAGTCCAAAACGCACTAATCCAATTGTAATTAACAGTATTGAATATCTTCTGCTTCTATGTTTAGATTGACATTCAAGTCCCAGTTTAACAAATCATGCATATTCGCTTAAATCTTCCTTCTAAATAATTATTTTAAAGTAGCGTTGTATCGAACAATTTTCCCTCTTTATTGTATATTACAATAATTACATTTAAGAACTTCCATATTCATATGTAAACTTTGCATGTAATTTTGGCTTTATAATCAACATTACATTAAATATTAAATACTGTATGCACACTGCACAATTTTATTTGGTTGATGTGAAATTACATTGTCGATCGCGTAAATCAAATAAATTTAATGTCGATTGCTTCTGCTTATATATAAAAATTATCTCTATTCTAGAGCTTTCGAGCTGCGTATGGAACATAAAAACAGTAATGATGTAAGATTTCGAGAATTTCTCATTAACGTCGACTCGCTGCGGTCATTTGTCGTCCAACAAATAAAGCTAATGGTTGCGTCGCATCGATCCTGTAGTAATGCGAAAAATAATAAATAATTCTTCTTAATGTTTCTGCAACTTCCTAGAATAAATGTTTATTTATTAATTAAGTATTTTCATAGTTCTAAGTATAGATAGAGCGTCCTTTCTCCATTCCTCTCGAAAATTCGAGAACATGTTTTATTTAAAATGTTATACGGATATTTTACACACAGTTAGTTATTTATTACATAAATAACCAATGCTTTTAATTGCTGTAAAATGCAAGCAAAACGTGTTTTTAATACACATAATTATTTATTTTTATGCACTGAAAGTGCATTCATTATTATTACACACGAACGACTGTATTTATTTTAGAGTTACTATTTACAAATAGGAAATTGTGTCTTTTGCTTTCTACATTAATGGTTATGTATTAACAATACGATTATATTATACAGGGTGTAACCATGAATTTTTGGAAGTTTCAATTTTTCGGGGTTTTTTCTTTTGTGAGTTTTATTTGTAGAATTTGGCTGTCGATGACCTCTGGTGACCTCCTTATCACGTTTATATATATATATATATATTGCTGTGTTAATAAAGTCATTTAGGGGTAGATACAACTACTAGTATGCACTTCATTAAAACAACGTGAGGGCGCAGAAAACTAGACATTTCTACGAAGAAAATAAGAAATACAACGATTAGGCAGGAAAGTAAATGACAACACCCTGTATATAAACCATAGTCGTAATTAATTTAAGAAATGAAAAATACTTTAGAAGATTTGATTAAATAAACGATTTGGCAAGTCATAAGACAACGTGAATGGAAGTTGAAACACGATACGCGTGAATAATGCATCATCATTACGCTATAAATCTCAATTGGACAAGCAGGTTTAAAAATGCGTAATAGAAAACGCATGTAATTTAATAAATTATATTAAGAATACGTGACCAGGAAAGTAAAATTCAACACCTGATAGATTACAAATAAACACGGCAGGGTGATAAAAGCAAAGTTCATCAAATTTATTGTCCAAACAGTAATTTACGTGAGCTTGAAATGAGAAAATCCAATAGAACCAATGCATTAACTTGAAGTATTACGTGTTGAAAGTAGCGCATCAGTTTTATGTAGACGGCAAAAATCCATAGAAATACTCAAAACTTGGTATGTGAGAATCAGGTACAATAGCGAACTCTGCGCTTGTCAATAGATAGGCGACCCTTTTAAATACGACCGAATTAAGGCTTAGTCCACATCACTTAAAAAAATATTTACGTAAAAGTATTAGAAATGATGATGATGAATAAATAGTACAATGGTAATTGTGAAGAATTAAAAGAGGTTCGTCGTTTTAACACTTTAAAACCGTGAGTAACTAAAGGTTGTTTTAATTTAAATTCTAATATTAGCATTAATAAAAAAGATTCTGAGTAATTTCCGGATACAATGAGGTAATTCAACAATCATTTAATTCAATTATTAATACTGGATATGACCAGGAAGTGTAACAAAAGACGCTAAAATAATTTAAATATATGCTAAGGAAAATGAAGACCATATCTAAAGCAGATCTGGATTCAATGTTGAGACTATTAAATCACTAAGCTAAATACGAGAGCAGTTGGTGCAGGGACTGATTCGAGATGAAAACAACAGGTTAGCCAATCTGAATGTTTTGTTATTTTTATTTGATAATATTTCGTTGTGTATTTCTAATTTGAATAATTTAAAAACTGCTTTCATGAAAACTTTATGTTAGGGCCAACAAAGATCGTTTTTTTATACACATTATAAATTACTTAAATTTTAAAGGAAGTGTAATGAACGTTTATGGGGTTTCAGATTATAATAATAAGAGTGATTTTTGCTGACTTTTTGATTAATTTTGGGAATGTTAATTATTGAAAGAATTTTTATTCAATTATTAAAAGAAAGTTCTATTTAGAGAATTCTTAAACATTTCATGCATTGTAAATATTTTTGAGAATATTATAGTAATTGTGCTTAGTGGGGTTTTGGATGTAACGAACACTAGAAAGCTGTTTAAGCTATGTTGATTTGTTTATTAATAGTTATCGGGCATTGGTAATAGCGTTATAACTAATAATTTGGTTTGTTATATTTTTTTAATTAATATATATGCCAAAATAGATTTTTTTACGGTATCAGAGATAAATTTGTTCTAATATAATTTTTACTTATGTTTTTCGTTTAGTATAAAAATTGGGCTTACTATGTACTTCATAAGAACGAGTAGGCTAAAATGTTAAAACGATCAGGTTTTGAATTACTGCTCTGAGCTCATGTTAGCAAAAATTCACCATCAGACATTAATAAATAGCATTTTAACAGCAAATGAATTAAAATAACAGAAAAGAAGAAACTAAGCTTCAAAAAGAACACTGCACCCTACATCGTACCATGAACAGAGTGTCCGAAATTGGATGCGGTTAATAGGTAACTCTGTTTCTATTAAAGATACAAAAACTGCACGTTTAAATGCCACTTTACCGATATCAATTCAATGGTATAATCATATTTTTGTTTACGAACTACAATCATATATTCATATTTTTAACAATCCTATTGTTTCGTATAAATCGCTTGTTTATAAATATATCCAGAAATTTCCGAGAAATTTTGCTTTTCTGCTTTAACTTGAAAGAAAAAAATGCAGCTGAAGTACGTCATCTTAAGTTCAATAATCATTCATTTGACCCTGAAGATAGTAAACTGATTCACCACATTACTTCGAATAATCTAACTAGATTACAATTACTGGAAAACCTTGGAAACCAATACAATGTACCAAAAAAATCCTTCCAACTTAAACGTTCAAACTATTCTAAATAATAATTTTTCCAACTCTATAAAAGATTGTGACTTTATATTGCTTTTCCTCTACCGTGTGTTGACTAGGACACCCGAACATACGTATTTAACAAATAAAATCAGACATGTGCTTTCCTACTTCCTAAATTATTTTACAAAAAAGTTCTTCAAATAAACGTTTTAGGGTACATTTTATTACATCCCAATCAATTAATTGACATTTTTTTGGAACTTTCCTAATGTCAGGAATTAGGCATAAATTTAATAAAATGAATGAAAAATTGTAGTGGCCATGGAATTGGAACAAAAAATAAAACAAATGCTAAACGTATGTCACAATGATTTCTATTAGTTCTCTTGATTTTAGAGCTATATTATGGCAAAAAAGGTTTAAGGGAAGTGTGCTATCTGTTTGCGGGTTTATATCCTGAAAGACCAATTCCGCCAGTGTCGACAAGTCAAAGTATTGTACAAAATTATGAGCTATACGTTTCAGTCGGTGTTACGTGCAAAATTTCCAAAACCAAGAATTTAAATATTGCACCTGTACCTGTGGAAGAAAACGAGAACATAATGGAAATAAATGTCTTAGTTGCGGTGGCGAACGATCCAAGAACTAGTGTAAGAGAAATTGGGTCTGGATTTGAGATTCAGCACACCACAGCTTTTAAAATACTTTAGAAATAGTATATTGTGTCACAAGGGCAGAAAGTGAGCATTAGCAGCCCGCAGCTATTAGATGCCTGAGCGAGCGAAGCGAGCGAGGGCTGCTGATAGCTAAGGACTGCTAATGCATTTTTGCCTGTGACATACAACTGTTTTTCGCCTAGCATTAAAAAAAATAATAAGAAAAATAACACAAAATAAAGAAGGTTAATAACATTTGACGTATTTATTTATTATAGTAATTGATATTAATTATCCCTTGAGCATTATTATGGTTAGTAATACCGATGCCGAGGTTAAATGAAAAATTATTTGAAACGTCAAAGTATCAATAAATGAATCTCAATGAGAGTCATAGGTGTCTAGATTGTGAAAAACCTACAAAATCATGCTGTTATGAGTTTAGCGGCCCTAGGGTCGCAAAGGTTTACTTTCAGTCTCATTTTTAGGGCAAATATGATTCATTTTCATATACGCTAGGCAAAAAAATATTTAAGTTCTTTAAATTTATAATTCATCAAGAAATATATGAAGAAGACAAAATTAAGCGAATGGTTTCTTTGTGAAATCATTATGGTTATTGCTAATCATAATAGAAAATTTAATAAAGGACATTTGTTTTTGGATGAAACAACATTCAATGTAAATGGAAAGCCAAATAAGCAAAACATTCGATATTGGAATTAAAACAACACATTTGGTTTCAAAAAATAATTCCTAATATAGAGAGACAGTTGAAGTTTGGCTTAGAATGTTGGAAACTAACCTGATAAAATTCTTTCTTATCGTTCAAAAACTTAATGGCGAAAAATATTTGGAGCTTCCAAGTCGAAATTGTGACTGCAATTGCAAACGTGACAAATGAAAGCGTTATTTAGTTCCATCAAGCCATATCATTTTACAAACGAAATTTTATTATTCCTAAATGTCGTTTAAAAACGTTTATTTGAAGAATTTTTTGTAAAATAATTTGAGAAGCAGGAAATGTCTTATCTTATATGTTAAATCCCCATGTTCGGGTGCCCTAGTCAACTCAACACACAGTATACTATAGGTACGCCAAATAAATAAAATACCCATGTTAACACCTTGTACCTATAAACTAAAGATCTAAATAAGTAGTAATTTCATCCCTTCTCAAGCCTCAATATATTTAAAATTATTTTTAAAACTAGAACTATATTAGTAGAAAACTTCAAAAGTGGTATAATAATTAAGTTCTGATGACGTTCAGAGTTTCCCCTAGCGTTTAGAAAATTTTATTACAAATTCTAGAACCATAAATAATGGAAGAAAAAAAACGCATATCGTATTCATAGATAGTATAGATCTTGTTTGAAATTCTATATCTTTGTAGTTCCTCATTTGGGCGGAATAGCGTTAAATTTGTTGAAGAATCTTGGAGTCGACGTCAAAATCATAATATAAATCAAAATTATCAAAATTCCTTATTTAATTCTTCAATTTAAATTAAATAATGTGAAGCACGATATTCAATGTGTGGAAATCCATTACTTTTGTACAATAATAGATTTGTATTTAAAACTAGTAATTACCTATATACAATCTTCAATTTGTCGTGTGACGCCCTCATAATAAAGCACAATAGTCATATTCTAATTATTTATAAAAAAAATGGGTAAAGTATGTCATGTTCGTGTTAAATCGTGTAGTAAATTTTTTTAATAAATTTATTCAAAAGGACCTTTCCTTTTTGAGGTTTACGGGTATCATAAATTTCAAAGAAAGCGAAAGTTAAGGCATTTATCGGATTATAAGGAGTATTGAACTTACACTGCACAAATTTTAAATATTCAGAAAGCGATGGTAAGGTTTGGCACTTGCAAATGCAGATATGGTCACAATAATATACTTACTAAACAAAAACCACCCTAAAAAGGTAATCATACCCATACGGTATTATAACCGTTAATCCTTCATTACAATATCTCCGGCTTGCTGCTAATTACGGTTCGTTACACCTAGCCTCACAAGCTTATTATTAAAATACAGAGTGTTTACTTCAACGTTTTTATTAATTATCTCTTTCTAGCACAAGGAAGATAAAGAAAATTTTTATGATGTAGTGGATTGGTTGGCAAGGAAATATTTGCCTTTTAATTTTTTCGGTGACGACGCAATACAAAATTTTTTTCACTATTTAAATCGAGCATACACTTATCCCCGAAGAAAATCACTGAAAGATAAGGTTACTGAAAGATCTGAAACAATGCAAAGCGCTGTAATGATAATCCTAAAAAAAAACAAGTCTAGAATATCTTTCACTATAGACGGCTGGCCGTCTATTGCTTCAAAATCTTACTACGGTATAACTGCCCACTTTATTGACGATAATTGGCTATTGCAATCCTTAGTATCAGATGTTGTGCCTTCAAAGGGTTTACATACTGGAAAAGACATTGCTAATTAATTTTTTAAAACGCTAACAGAATTTGGAATTCAGGATAAAATCCAGGGCATAACTATCGACAATGCATCCGCAAACACAACTTTCATGGACGAACTTTCAAAATGAATACCCACCTTTGAAAAAGAAAATAATCACTTTCGTGGTTTTGCCCATATTCTTAATTTAGCTGTCCAAGATGTTATGAATCTTTTAGTTGTAGATGAAACTAAAGTAAATAATGAGGATGTAAGCGATGATAATGAAGAATTATATACGCAGGAAAATACTGCTACCCCTAGTAATAAGATACGGACTCTCTTTGTGAAAATAAAACGATCCGAGCAATTAAAAAACAAATTAAAGCGTGCATGTGAAACTACCGGAATAAAAATGATTTCGCCTACGCTGGATATCAGAACGCGATGGAATAGCACGCATGATATGATCGGTATAACCCTACAACTGAAGCAATCTTTAAATATTTTATGCGATAACAACAATGATTTGAAAAACTGTCGTGTTTCAGATTTAGATTGGGATCTTCTTCAAAAATCTTCCTATTTTTGCAAAATTTTAAAACATTTTCAACTCGTTTGGGTGGTGACAAAATTTGCGACATTACCAATGGTAATAGTGTCATTCAATTTACTTTTAGATAAAGTCGAATCGACAATTAGGGAACTAGACCAAAACCCTGACAGAAACATTACCGATGAGACTCTTCCACTAGCATTTCAAGCTGCTCGGGACAAAATGCTTAAACATTATAAGCTTGCAAATTGGACATATTGCGCTGTTTTAATACTTGATCCACGGCATAAATTGGAAACATTTCAATTGACACAATGGGGTCGCGAGATGCGAGACGCCTCGTTGCAAAGAGTTAAATGTATATTTCTTGCTTATTCAGACTCACTAAAAAAACACTGCTATAACTTTAGAACAAAAACAATATGACCAACAGAAAATGGTAAGTCAAACCGGAGAAATTCTACAAGACTATCACGAGGAAAACAATATTTTAAACTGTAATCTACTTTTCCGACAGAAATTAAAACCTAGCGAAATTAAAGTGGAGACTGATTCTTGGAAACAGGAGCTGGAGGATTATACCTCAGTTGGACGTTATGACGCAAATGATGACATTTTAATGTGGTGGAAAAAGCATCAAGAAATGTATCCAATTCTATCTGCAACAGCTCGAGATTTATTTTCGGTGACTGCTACATTTGTCTCCTCTGAACCGTATGTTTTCAAAGGCTGCTACAATAATACGTAAGCATAGAAATAGACTTGATTCAGAAGTTTGAGTGAAAAACTTAAGAATATGGCTAAGACTCATCCCAAGTCCAATTTTGATGCTCAATAATTTAAAATAAAGACTAATAAATGATTAGTGTTTTTGTAATCTTCAAAGTGAAGTGTCGTTCTTAAAAAATATCTTTTATTTTATTCCGTTTTAATCTTGATCAAAAAAACTAGGATACCTTGCTTCAAAAGGTTTATTGCTTTGTTTACTGATCAAAATAATATATATATGTAATCATTTTTTACTTAGATTGGCAGAGACTATAGGGGTCGATATGGCAGTTGTGACGCTACAAAACAACACAACACAGGGACGTACTCGATATAGTTCAATACTAATCACAAAAGAGGAAAGGGCAAATAATACCTTTCCGGGAAGTCGGAGTCAACAGCGTCCATATGCCCTGGACCAACCCAGTACTGACGCCGGGGTGGGGTAGACCATAAACAACCAGCCAAATGAGCGCCACCTAAATCTATAACAGCTGTACTCCGACGGGACTGAAATAGGAAATCCTCACGCTTACCTGTAACACCCAAATCAGCAAAAATTCTCCTCACACCTCACACTCGAGTAATACAAAACTATCTTTTACATACAGTATTGACACTTTACTACAAACATATAATATATTTATAACAACAGTAAACATATAAAAGGCTCCAATTACCCACCCACTTGTTATGGTGTAATTTCCAATAAACAAACAGCAAATAACCTGATTGTATAACTCTTACTGCTACTTTTACTATTATATTTTACGCAATTCAGCCAACCTATTGAAACAAATCTGCGCCAAGATGGCAGAACAGAATGACTATTAAATAATGTTAAGGGTGGTATACCAGGATCCTCGTAGATTGACCCTTGAACGCTGAGGGCATTGGTATAGACTATAATTATACCTATAATGATCGGTGCATTGGCTAAACTTCACACACGTGTTAAAATTGTGAATAATGTAAATTACAAATTAGTAAATCTGAACCCACCCTATAATAAATGTGTAAACAAAACAGTCTTCAGTAAAGTGTTATTAAATGTAAAAAAAAAAAGAAAAAAAATCTTCAACAAGCAATATCAACCAGACGGTTGCAGTAGAAAAATTAAATGTGGAACGACTCACCCACAGCTGCACTAGTCGTTGTAAGCTGATCTTAGCATAAGCCAACTAAGGGTTGCGACGGCAAAATAACGACTGGAGCTATTATTGGGGCTAAACTGAAAACTGCAGATCGAGACTGAAAACTGCAAACTGGGATTTGAAGACTTAGAACTTGGAACTTGGCACCCTAAAATTTATAACCTATAACTTCCATTAATATATTCACGACTTCTTACCGGTCAATTCCGGGTCCAGTACAAAACAACAAACGAAAAATGTACAAGTGGTCACCAAATACAACGGTCGAGGATTCACTTTAGATCTACAATAGCATAAAAGTTATCTATTTGAAAGATTCTTCGATACTTACGAATCGCCGAAATCCCCAATAAGGAAATAAGAAAATTATTTCAAATCACAACGAATAATTTCCTTCAATTAATCCGCCAAAACCCTTTCAATAAAGGAGGAAATACAACGTTCCAACGGCGTAATTAAAATTGCTCGATTCGAATCAAGAGTGTAATCAAGAGTATTGTGTTGAGACCATCAAAGCTAGTCCGGGAACCGGTACCTGATAACACGGCGTGCTATCACTATTCGAATTCATACAATCTAATTTGGAAAGAATATACTTTTGAAGTACACTGCTAAATGCAAATGTCGTTATGAAAATTACGACCGTAACACAGTCTAAGACACGCTACCGCGATGTGGAAGGCAACGGAAAACCAGCACATTACCTCCCAAGTACACAGCGTACCTAAACTATAATAAAATGATGGCATTCTCTGGAGTAAAAGATTCCGAGTTAAAATAGTCCCCCATTCGGATCTACGGGAGGGGACTACTTCGGATGATGCGATCGGAAAGTTAAAAATAAAAGTCAGGAACATTCTGCAAGTCGGGACGTGGAATGTTAGAAGTATGAAGCAAGTAGATAAGCTAGAGAACCTAAAAATTGATATGAATAGGTTATCAACAGACATAGTAGGGATCAGCGAAGTTCAGTGGCTAGAGGCGGGTGATTTTTGGAGTGGAGACTTTAGGGTAACTCATACAGGAACAGAAGAAGAAAATTTGGGTGTGGGGATAGTTATGCGGAAAAAGATAGGATACTGTGTAGAAAACTACTTACAAAAGAACAATAGAGTACCCATGGTTAGATTAGAATCTATACCGGTAAACACAGTAATAATACAAGTATACATGTCCACCTCTAGCTACAGTGACGAAAAGGTAGAAGCGATCTACAAAGATATCGAAGACATATTAAGATATGTAAAAAGACATGGAAATTTAATAATTACGGAAGATTTTAATGCCGTGGTGGGTGAGGGTAGGGAAGAAGTGGTAGTAGGTTTATTTAGTTTAGGAACGAGAGACGACAGGGGAAATAGGCTGGTAGAATTTTGCGACAAGAACAATTTAATCATCATAAACACATTATTTCAACATCATGCTAGAAGACGATTTATATGGAAGATGCCAGGAGATATAGGAAGATATCAAATACATTATATACTTGTTAGACAACGGTTTAGAAATCAAGTAAAATACGGCAGAAGCTACCCAGAAGCAGATATAGATACTGACCACAACATCGTAATTATCAAGGCTGTCCTTAAATTTAAAATTTTGAAAAACAGAAACGGAAAAAGGCACTTGGACTTAGAGAAACTAAACGATAATGATATTCAAGAAAGATTCGAAAAAACGTCAAATGAATTGCTCAAAGATATCGGGAAAATATCTGATACTAAGGAAGTAGGAACAGAATGGAATAACATTAAATCCAGCCTAGACATGGCAGTCAGAGATGTTCTGGGGTATACACAAAAAGAAATTAAGAAACCATGGACAACAAAGGATATCCTGAATTTAATAGAAGAAAGACGAAAATACAAAAATAAATCAGACGAAACAGGAAAACAGAGATACAACGCCATAAAATGGGAAATTATTCGAAAATGCAGGAAAGCTAAAGGACAATGGATTGGTGAAAAGTGCAAAAAGGTACAAACTAAGATGGAAATACGAAAGACAGATGAAGCATACAAACTAATTAGAATCAATTTTAGGGATATAAAACCGTATAGCAAAAATATAAGGGACGCACAAAGAAACGTCATTATAAAAAATCTAGAGAAAGTGGGTAGATGGCAAGAATATATAGGGAATTTATATGCAGGAGAAGAACTAACAGTATTAGAACAGGAATCAGACATTGAAAATAAATGACTTGAGATATCCTATACTTAGAGATGAATTTGAATTAGCATTAAAGGGTATGAAAAATGGTAAGGCGCCGGGTACAAATAAGGTGCAAGCAAAAACTCTAAAAGCCGCTGGACAAGCAGTAACAGAACGTCTCTTCCAACTTGTAAGCTATATGTATGAGACAGGCGAGATACCCAAAGATTTCAAACGTAACATCATAGTTACTATACCAAAAAACAAAGGCGCAGACGGATGGGAAAATTTTCGAACAATAAGTTTGACAGCACACGTGTCAAAAATATTAACTAGGATTGTACAAAGACGAATGCAAAATCGTGCTGAAGAAATACTAGTAGAAGACAAATTTGGGTTTAGTCGAAACAGGGGAACACGGGAGGCTTTTTTAACTCTGAGAGTGATAATGGAGAAAACAGTAAAAAAGGGGGAAAGCGTGTATATAGGGTTTGTAGATCTGGAAAAAGCATTCGACAATGTAAAATAGAAAAAAGTGTTTGAAATACTCAAAAGGTTTGGAATGATTATAGGGATAGACGAATAGTACATAGCTTGTACAAAGAGCAAACTGCAGTAATAGAATTAAAGCAGGAACGTAGAGAAGTAAATATTAGGAAAGGGGTGAGACAGGGATGTGCCTAGAAGAGGCAACGAATACTATTAAATGTAGGAAGACATTTGAAATTACTATGCAGGGACAAAAAGTTGATATGCTTACATTTGCAGATGATATAGCGGTATTAGCGTCTAGCAAGGAAGAGTTAAAAGCTGTTCTTAATGAAATGAAAACTGTTCTAACAAAGAGATACGGTATAAAAATTAACAAAACTAAAACTAAAGTACTAGTTTGCAACAAATGTAGAAACAAGGAAGAGATTGCTTAAAACATATGTGTGGAGCACAGCACTCACTGCACGGCTGTGAAGCCTAGACAGTAGGAGAAGCGGACAAGAAAAACGTAGAAGCCTTTGAAATGTGGTGCTACAGACGTATGATGAAGATATCATGGACAGACAAAGTTAAGAACGAAGAGGTACTAAAAATGGTAGGGGAAGAAAGAAATATGTGGAAAATGGTAAAAAATAGGAGAGATAGAATGATAGGCCACATACTACGGCATGAGGGAATAGTGTGGAATATATTAGAAGCAGAGATAGGAAAAAAGAGAAGAAGAGGGGGACCTAGGCTAGACTACTGCACACAGATAGTGAAAGATGTAGGCTGTAGGAGTTTCAGGGAGATGTGTAGGCTACCTCAGAATAGAAATTAATGGAGGTACGCATCCAACCAGCCGCAAGATGGATAAATTAATGACGAAGAAAGTAACTGTACTTAAACATGAGGATTATTATAAGCAACTACAGGAATTGGTTGGGAAATATCCTCGAATAATGTTAATTGTGTGAAAGGATTTACTGGAAAACTATTATTTCGGCAAATGTCTAAGGGTCGGGAAATCTTGGCAGCCACAGGCTGCTTAACCCCTTCACTGAATCTCGGTAAAATAGGTCATAAAATTAGAAAACAATAGAAGGTAAATAAGTGCAGGTACGTGTCTAACCAGTTTTGAGACAGAAAACCTAATGACGAAAAAATAAGCGCAGATAAATCTGATGATTATTATAAACAACTACAGGTGTTGGTTGTGAAATATCTGCAACTAATGTTGACTGTGCCAAAAGATATATCGGAAAAAATTTTAAATCGGTAAATGTTTAAGTGCTGGGAGAACTGGCAGCCACAGGCTGCTTACCCCTCTTCACAACCACTGAATGTCGGAAAAATAGGGTATATATTTGTAAAGCAATAGAAGGTGACCGAACTGCATCTAACAAGAAAGAACAGCGCCTTTGATGAAAGACAACAAACACAGAACAAGAAGAAAATTGTTGAAAGCATATGTGTGGAGCACAGCACAGTATGCCTATGAAATACGGGCAGCCTGAAAAGCATACAGAAAAACGGTAGCAGCCATTTTGAAATGCTGTGCTTCAGATGTATGAGGATGATACCATGGACAGACAAAGTTAATAACAAATGGGTTATAGAAATAGTGGAGAACAAGGGTATCTGGGGAAAAAAATAGGAGAAATAGAAAGGCAGAATACGTTCTAAGGCATTTTTGGATAATAGTATGAGATATATTACAAGCAGAGATAGGAAAAAAGAGGTAGATGTAATCCTAAATCAGATAGTGATAGATGCAGACTGTGCAAATTTCAGGGAAATGTGTAGGTTTGTTCAGAATAGGAAACAATGATGGTATGCGTCTAACCAGTTCCAGGACTGAAGATCTAATGATGATGATGGTACGCTAAACCTGTTTATATCTTTTTGTTTTAGGTATTTGTAATAATAAATAATTTTTAAGTATTGCTTTCTGTTTTTCTAAATTCTGTTATAGAAACAAATAAAAATTGTTATACAGGGAATCTTCTGATACATCATGGACGTTCAAAGCAAATGCAATCTCATTTACAGCAAGAAGCTGAAGGAAAAATTGTCCTTTTTCTTACAAGTTCGAATTCAAAACTCTTCGCGAACCAAATAAATAAATACGCCGTTTTGTGTATATTTGTTAATAACCAAAATTTATAATGCAAATAATTGTCAATATAGATCAGTGCTACTGCTTAGACTACAATGTGTTATGAAGAATTCAATTCTTGAATTTGCTTTTTTAATCGTAAGACAAAGTTATTTATTTGCATATAAAACAATACATTTGTCTAGGATGATAGAAATTAACCGCATGAAGTCTTGGTCAGTATCCCACCAATTAATATTGTCAAAATTAAAAACGAAAGTTTTTCAAAATTTTATCGCCTTATACAAAATGTTGAAAGATTTGAAAATGTAAAAGTTTATTTGAACCTATTGAAATTAGGTGCGTCAGTTTACGTGTTTGAATTTATCTTTCTTTTTTGCGAACACACCTGGGTCAATCAAAACGGAAATCTCAAATTTTAGTAGCTATTTTCTATTCGATGCGCTACATATGTAAAACGTTGTTAGGAGGGTTCTGAATTGTCCAACCAGTTGAAATTTGTATTTTTGGACAGGTAGGTTTAGTGTAACTGTGTAATAAGTTTCCGTAGTAACGTTTTCTAAAGTTTTCAATAATAAACAGCTTATTTTAACAAAACTTGTCTATTTTTGAAATATAAATAGAAATCAAGTTAACAGATTAGCAATATTTGGTTGGTACTTGGGAGAATTTTATCACAATATCGAAATCAGAAATGTGAATAATATACGCAGATGACATTTTGAGAATATGTTGGGGAAAATGATGTTTTTACTCTAGAGCAAAATATTCTTCGCTTTCTCTTCTTTTGAATTAGGTGAGTTGTACATGGGAAACTCCGTGTTCCCAAATCAAATTCAGTGTGATATGTACAAAGTTTTTGATGCTATATACAATATCATTAAATCTATGTATATTTACAGCGTTTTTGGTAATTTATTTAGCTTGTTCTCATTAATGAATGATGGCTCTTTTTAATCTATCGTATTCAAATGCATAAATATAGGGGAACACCACTGAGTTTTATAGTGAAACGGTGTATTTATTAAAAAGTTTTCATAGTAGGTTTATATAGGTTCGAAAGGACTACATTTTAAAAATATTTTGAAAATATACAGTGTGTCCCAACAAAAAATAACAAATCAAAGTTTTGTTTTTTTTAGGAAACGCTCTATTTTTTGTCGCATTTTTTGAATTGTACGTGGAAAATAAATTAGACTTTCATAAGGGCTCCCTATACCTAAATACAGAGCGTTTTGATTTATTTCGCTTTTTCTAAAATTCCAAGGCTTTCGTAAAAATTAAATAACTCTAAAATTAATTCACCTACACAAATTCGTCTTTAACCCTTAATATTAGATTGTATCCTTCACTGATCAAGTAGCTAGCTGAAGGCAAATTCATTACAGGGTGTTCAGAAACTTCAGTTTCAGTATTGGCACTTTCAAAATATAATATCGTTGCTATTTTAAACGGGACACCCTATATTTTATCGGTTAATCTTATAGTAAATTTGAGTATTTTTATAACTGCATTAGGGTTGCCTATAACTTTCTCTTAGAACTTTGACGTAATTTGCAAATTTTTGAAATTTAACCTTTATTTTTACGCTATGCAATATTATTTTTGACTCAAAATGTCTAAATGGTAGCTATTATATGATTTTGAAGAGCAGATATTTAGTAAATGATTATTTATAAACGACAATTAAATCATTAAAGGTACATTTTTACGTAGAGTAGGAACTTTAGTGATATAAAAGAAAATTTTTAATATGGCTGTAGCTAGATCTAGTATGCTGCTGTGAGTAAGTAAAACCTTGAATTAATGTTAACTTCTTTTATATCACTAAAGTTCCTACCTTACGTATAAATACACCTATAATGATTTAATTTTTGTGTATAAATGATCATTGATTGAATATCTGATCCTCAAAATCGTATAATAGCTATTTAGCACTTACGCACTTTGGATCAAAATAATATTGCATAGCATGAAAATTCAGGTTAAATTTCAGAAATTTGCAAATTGCGTCAAAGTTCGAAGAGATAGGCTATATGAAGACATTGTATTGACGAATGATTATTATAATTAATGTTTGCACGTTTAATATTTATTTCTTATTTTGTCGATAATTTGCAATTTGATTTGTTTTATTAGTACGAAAAGTTTAGCGATGAAATTATGCGAAACTATGAAGCCATTAGAACCTCTTTTATATGTGCTATCCCTTTCTATGTAGAAGTTTACTTGAACTAGCTATAGCTTTGTTCCTAATACAGTATTTAGCGTAAGTGAAAAGGATTTTCTTAAGTAAATTTTAGGTAAGAAGATGCAGGTCGTGCGAAGTATAGAAATTCTTGAATATGAGTTTTCTTGCTTATTCCTTAACAGCGTATCAGGTAAATGATCAATTACCTAACAAGTCCCTAGTCCCTTAACACCAAACATTCATTATGACATAATTTATCATTAACCGATCGACCGTTGCAGAGTAATTAAAAAGCATAAATTTTTATGTTAAATAGCAGCTGATATACTGCTTAGCAGAAATTCATTTCACTCTCTTGCAATGTATATATTATAATAAATAGTTTTAAGTTCTTATTTAACTCTTCTGTAATTTAGATGCAGACGTTATTTATGTATGGGGCGTGTCCCATGCCCATAAAATCATATTTTCGCTTAGGTTTATATGAAGTGCAGCAATGTGCAACCGATTTTAAACCTTATTTATGAAGCATCACAAAGCACATTATTTAAACCATTCAAGAATTATGTTTTAAATACTTAATACAGTCTATTAATAAATTACAGCCTGAACAAATATAATAGTAGAATTATAATTTTAATGCATACGTAATCATCCACCCTGTTTAATAAATTATTTTCGTAGGTATTTCAAATTATTCTAAAATTGATTATAGTTTTTTTTCGTCGGTAAACTTTAGATTTGGATTTAGGTACTAAACCTGTGGTATTATAAGAGTTTAAGCAAATAAAATTAGAAGGCGTAAGGTTACAAGCGTCAATTATCCTTCCTAGCGGTATGTACTAATAACAGGGCAGAGAGCAGCTACCTAGTTCTAGACATCACGAAATGTTTAAAATTTACCTTTTTTTAGTGGTTTTTGACAAAAGTGATAACAACGAAATTGTATGCTGTTAGAATCATGTGGTTTTCTACCACCATCCATACACGTCAAAAATGAATTAACTGCAATGTAATGTGAACTAAAAGTGTTAGTACCTGTGGATTATATTATTATTCTGTTGTAATATCCATGGGAACAATAGTTTATGGTAATATTTACATTCTTTCACTATTTCCATCTTTAAATAATAAGTAAAAATATCTTCTATGTAACAATATTCTAAAGTGATAGCTTTGGTTGGCTCTATTTCCATCTACCCATCTTCAGTAGACTAAATAGTTTAGATAAATAATGAACTGGCAAGTTTTACGGTTTAAATAAACTTTGTAGGATTTATATTAACCCTTCACTGCATGATTTTTTAATTGAGATGAAAAAAATGAAGTTAGTTTTTGTGTTATATTTAAGGAAAAAAATTTTAAAAATTGAAACAACATTTTCAAAAAATAAGCAATTTTTGTATTGTAACATATACAGGGTGTTCCCGTTATCAGTGCAAATATTTTAGGTTGCGATAGGGGACACTTTTCTAAGAACAAAGTTTAAATAAAATTTTTTTCTTAGACTCACTTTAAAGGGGTGAGTCAATGTATAGTATTTTTGTGGGCGTCTCTCTCTGTAAATGGATATAGCATCGAAACTATTAACTTTAGCGTATTGATCATCTAAAACGATTTTAAAAGGTGTAAAATTTTCTACAAGTTTACATTTTATCATTTTTGTCTAAATTAAAGGATTCAGGAGTTATAGATATTTATATTGAAAAATGAAAAAAAATTTCAAAATTTCTTTTTTTGTAATATTTGAATACGCGATAACTTCCAAACGGCAAGAGTTAGAAAGAACGAATGGCCCATTCCGGATAGCAAGTTTTACGAGATATAACTTTGCCGTCATCATTATTAGGTCTTCAGTCCTAGAACTGGTTGGACGCGTACCCTCATTGTTTCCTAGTCTGAACCAACCTACACATTTCGCTGAAATTTGCTCCGTCTGCATCTATCCCTATCTGTGTGCGAAAGTCTGATCTCAGTCTATCCCTACCTATCTTTTCCTATCTCTGCTTGTAATATATCCCGTACTATTCCCCAGAAGTGCCTTAGAACGTATCCTGTCCTTCTATTTCTCCTATTTTTTCGTTTTCCACAGATATTTTTATTCCTCTACTATTTCTAAAATCAATTTGTTATTAACTTTGTTTGTCCATGCTAACATCCTCATACATTTGAACCACAACATTCCAGAAGGCTTCTATCTCTTTCTGTCTGCTTTTCCTACTGCCGCTATTTCATAGATGTACTATGTGCTGTGTTCCATACTACGCTTTGAACAGTTTTCTTCTTGTATCTATGTTCGTTGTCTTTGAACATAGCTGCTGTTATTTCTTGTTTGATGCAGTTTGGTCACCTTTTATTGTTTTACAGTTTATACCTTATTTTCCTGATATTCAGTGGTATGTGAAGGGGGGTAAGCAGCCTTTTGCTGCCAAGTTCCCCTAGCACTTGAACCTTTGTCGAATTAATAGTTTTTCCAATTTATCCTTTCGCACAATCAACATAAGTTAAAAAAAACGTTCTAAGACGCATGTACACCTTACAACCAAACTTACGGAAATTTTATAAAAGGAAATTATATATTTTAAATAAATTAAATAACTAGTACTTAAATGTTAAACAAAATTTTATTATTATAAATCTAATTTAATAAATATTATTGTTTTAATCAAGTTTGCGTCGGATTACTTAATGATATAAGCTCCCAGCACCACTCAAACAAACATAAATCTTAATTTAAACATGAATTATAATTATTATATAGGATATCTATTAAAGTTTATATTATTTTGTACTGTTAACATTTTTTCTCAAATAAATTCGATTATCTCGAAAGCTAAATGAGATATCGAAGTGTATAGCATACTTGTAAACAGCGTAAAAAACTAGACAAGGTACATATATATCATTTATTGTATCATTATGGGAATAAGACAACGGACGACGGCGGCGACGACGACGACGTAGCGATTATATTAACCTAACTTACTTCGTAAGTTTGATTGATATTTCACAACCAACACTTGTAGTTGTTAATAATAATCATCAGATATAAGAGCATTTATTATTTCGTCATTGGGTTTTACGTCTTGTCTTTAAACTGGTTGGACTTGTACCTCAGCTTATTTATGTTCTGGGATAGCCCACTCAGTTCCCTGCAATTCTCACAACAGCCTATATACTGCTCGATTCCCTTCTATTGTTTTCTAATTATATGCCCTAATTCACCGAAATTCAGTGGTATTTGAAGGGGGTTAAGCAGCCTGTGGCTGCCAAGGATCCCCCAACACTTAGACATTTGCCGTATTAATAGTTTTCCAAACTTTGCCGTAACAAAGTTTTTTATAAAATCATTCTATCTTCTAGAGAAATTAAAAATAGTCAAAAGTGGACAAGAATTGATAAAATGCAAAACTATTAAAGTTCATCTTCATTTAATTAATTTAATTTAATTAATCTCAAATTATTTTAATAAATTTCAAAGTGACCTCGCCCTTTTGCAGTACATAATCTGACCCTTTTTAAAAGATATCGAGTTGCATTTTGTATAAGATCTCCCCTCTCGTTGAGCTGACTAACTGCATTTGTTATTCTATTAAATAATTTGTCTCTAGTATATGGCTTTTCCCTATTACCATATACCATCGCTTCTAGTGTACCCCATAAAAAATAGTCTAGAGGATTGCAATCTGGGGATCTTGCTGGCCAATTAATGGGACCTCCTCTTCCTATCCATTTTCAGGGGAAAATTCTGTTTAAATGGGTTCAAACGTTCAACTCCAAATGTGCCAGTGCACCGTCATGTTGAAACCACATATTAATCCGCGTTGCTATTGGAATATCTTCTAACAGTGTTTGTAATTCATTTTCTAAGAATGATAAATATTCGGTAGCTGACAAGCGTTCGTTTTCGGGAAAAAAATAAGGACCCATTATTTTACTTCCTTACATTTCACACCAACAATTTACGCTAAACCCCTTTTGATGTCCAGTTTCTCTTGTTTTTCTAGGATTTTCGATAGCCCATTGATGTTCGCTTCTGCTGTTGTTTACACCATCTCTTGTCAATCGCGCTTCATCGGTATAAGAAATGTGCGAAGCAAATCTTTGTAAATTTCTCTTGCTTCTCAACCAATTGCAGAAAATAAGCCTTTGCTGATAGTCTGCATTTTGTAATACTTGTACCGAATATAAATGGTGTGGATAGTACTGATACCTATGCAATGTTTTCCAAATCTACTTAAATAAAATTGAGAATTAGTGAATGTATAAAAATGTTACAGTTAATTTTGACGAACTTTGTGCTTTGATATACCAAATTCAGCTTGCAGTCTTCTAAGACTGGTTGAAGGTTTATTTTCCACTCGTTCCACAATTTCTAGACTACTTGGTTGCTCGTTGTCATTGTAAATATGCCAACCACGTTCTTTATCTGAAATTAGAAATTTTTCAGTTTCTACTAAGCATCTACAAGCATTTACTATTAATAATCTTTAAATTAATACGTTCTCATAATAAAACTAAGCACATTATACAATACTCGAATATTCGGCAGTTCTCTTTGAGGATATCTTCTTTGATATTCCATTCTAGCAGCAGGTGCGAAACCATATACAAGGTGTATATCCGCATATTCTTGATTTGAAAAAAAAAGCACACTAACCGAATAACAATGCAGCTGACAGATGAGTAAAACAATTGAACTGTTGCTGATCTTCACGTGTTATGTTAACCATCAACATTGTTTTGATTTGTGTTTAATAATGCAACTTGAACGTAGTACAAATGAATTTAACGAGAGAGAATAAAACTGGACTTTTTAAAAAGAGAAAGATTATGTACTGCAAATGTAGGAGGTAATTTTCAAACAGTTATTAAATCAATTTTGAACAAATTAAAATAACTAAAATTATAATCGTGATGTTAATTGAATAATGATAAAATTCAATAGTTTTGCATTTTATCAATTATTGTCACTTTTGACTATTTTCAATTTTTCTACAAAATGAATGATTTTATAAAAAAACTTTGTTACGGCAAATTGGAACCTCATAAAATTTGCAATCCGGAATGGACCGTCCGCTTTTTTCTAACTCTTGCCATTTGAAAGTTATCGGGTAAATAAATATTACAAAAAAGAAATTGTGTAAATTTTTTTCATTTTTTTCATATAAATTTCTAGACAACTCCTGTATCCTTTAGTTCAGACAAAAAAAATTGTTTTAGACGATCAATACGCTAAAGTTAATAGTTTCGATGCCTATATTCAATTACAGAGAGACACCCACAAAAATGCTATAAATGACCCACCCTTTAGGGCGAGGACTTGGAAAAAAATTTTATTTAAACTTTGTTCTTAGAAAAGTGTCTCCTATCACCACCTAAAATATTTGCACCGATAACGGAGACACCCTGTATAATAAATCGTTTCAGTGCTTGTACATTTAATTAACATGAAAAGATTTAAAACAATTATTATTTTGTTCAAACATAAATGCATTCCATGTTCTTCACACTGTATATAAGATAAATGACTACATGTCGGCAACTCTTACTTTTCTGTCTTACTGGTTTCACTACTGAGATGTGGAAAATACCATCCATTCTTACATTCTTTGGTGGAACGTGCGCTGTTGATCCTTTTTTCTTTTTGACATCAAAAGTTGTCCACTGATTCAGCTGAGGACCTACCAGTCCTTTTTTTATTTTGTAACCCCCCTCATAAACATAGCGCAACCTACGATCTATACTCAAAAAAAAATAAAATATTTTCTCTTTCGTGCATCTCTACCTTGGTTTTCCTTATCCGCATGCACTTTTGTGTACTAAGCATTTGGAAGAACCATATTGATTATGTGATAGAATACCCAAAAATTTTTTTATCAACCCATTGTACTGTAACATAATTTTTGGCCGTTTCATAGAATAATGTATCAATGCTGTATCTAAAATAGTTCAGAATAAGCAGTTATAATTTCATTGGTGCGAAATTAAATAGAGAGAATATTATCACGGTTAAAAATAAAAATACGGAGTATTTCATAACGAAATCCTGAATCAGAACGCATTGATATTGGTACAATAGAGCTTGCGCGAGTTCATTACTAATGCTCAACGATTTCCGGTCGAACGGACAGTCACGTAGCTATTCGAAATGAGTAAGCTTGCTGATAAGAAAAAGCGATGTGACTTTCGTATTCCTTAGCTGCTTGTAGAGGGTCTCCAGGTACAGGGCATTTATCAATGGTATGTAATTAACGTTTAAGTTTCATCACATAAAGCCTTAAATTCTAGCGCAAAAAAAGAAAGAAAAATATCAATTGTTAAAATAAAATTATAAACTTGAATAACAGAATGTAAAAATTCCCACATTTAAAGAAAGTCCAGCTTAGCAACACAATATCGCGAAACCACATTAGGCGTTTTACACGAGGCATGAAAATGTATGATGGCAACAACTACTTGAGGATTTGTTTGGTGAAGCTTGAATATTGAATTTTGTGTCGACTGTTAGTTTTACATGCTATGAGGATGATGTAACAAATACAAAAAATTGAGAAGGATTTTTTATATCGGTAACGTACAATGATGATGAAGTTATTTTGTATTTTATGTTACGTTGCGATAATGTTTGTATTGATATTGGTTAGCTTGAAGATTTAATATCCTTTTTTATTATGTTCGGTTAGACAATTTTAAAAAATATTGCTAGAGCATTTCATTATGAAAATTTTGTTGAGTGAAGATATAAACTATTATATTAATACCAGTTCGGCTGTTATCGTAAATGTCAATCATACAAAAAGGAAAACAATGAGCGAAATTTAAATGAATAAATCTAAGCGCTTGTTTGCTTAACAAACAAGTTACATGTGTAATTAACAGATTTGAAATAATTTAACTTTCAGTGACCTGAATTTTTATTTGTTCAATGTTGCACTTATTTAGTAATTTGTTATTTCAACTAAAAGAACTATATAATTAATAGAAATATATGTGAACTAATTTGTCAGATCTGATTCTTGGGGTATTTGAAATTATTAGTTGTTAATTTATAAAAAGAAACTTAATCTTTGATTATTTAAAGAGTAGATAATTATAACTTTGAAAATTGCTTATGATACTAAAATATTTTGTACATATCTGTCTTATGAAACCGAGAGAATATTTATTCAGTTTTATTATAAATGATGAACTAATTTAGTAATTTTCATTTAGTGAGATTGATTTAAAAGGGATGAATGTAGTATGATGCTAAAATCCAGTGAATATCTTAACATAAGTACTCTTAGTTGGTTTTGAGACGCAAACAGCTGTCTCCATTAATTTGTTTTAATATATTTATGCATTTATTACAGGTACTAACTGTTACCCTAGAAACAACCAAGGTGTTATTACTTTGAAAGGTTTCTGCACTTTTCTTTCAGGTTTTTTTATCACAAAACGCTACATTTAAAGGTGTAGTGGCGCCTGGCAAATCCGTCCTTTTAGAAACACCCCTGTGTCTCATTGAAATCCGCTGAAGTTAGAGTTCAGAGTTAGACCGAGGACTCCATAAAGGACCTTTGACGGAAAACTTACATCTCATGTGTAATAAGAGTCTACGTAGTTATCTCTGCAAGTCCCTTTGCCTTTATTGGGGAGGGTATAATTTTTTTCTATAAGAGAAAATAATAATAATAAAATATACATTTCAGTACTATCAAGTAAATAGCCCCCATTCACCTCCCATATGCGTATTATATTCTTTTACAACAAAAGGCACATCGACTTTTTCTTTTTTAGATTTATTAAACCTTTTGATAGCACCACAAAAATTATAGTCTGCAAAATTTGAGACACATGTGACAATTTTATTGTCCTTCCATACAAGAGTCGAAATATCTACACAATCTAAGTCTCTAACATATTCAACACGGTGATCCCTGTTTTCTTCCTTCATATCTTTTTCTGCTAGTAACTTGTAACGTATTTAATTCTCGGCAAAATTAATATGTTTAGATTTTACATTCTTTGAATTTTGTCCTTTTTGAATAGTACTTAAATGTAGCTGCCTAACAGCATTTGTTTGTTACTCGCCATATCAACGTAAAGTTTATTTCTTTTGTTTCATTAGAAAATTATTATGTTTGGTAAGAGTCTGTATCTGTCGAAGTCTCTGTAGGTTGAAATTAAATGTTCCATGTTGTTACGCGCATAGAGATAACGCGTGCGGACAGAGAGAAAACGATAGTATTATCAACAGAAGGAATTTGTATCCACTTTTGTTGAGGACGTGCTGTGGATTAGCAGGGGAAGATGCTTAACAAAATTACGGTCTGTGGGCAGAGGATCCTTACTGAACAGACCTTATAATAAAGAGATGTCTGCTTTTTGTTAGTGATTAGTAGAAAATACAATTTTATTAACTCTTACTCTTTTCAGCGCAAACACAGAATTAGCTTAAAATTTAGAGCAAACAAGAATAATTTTAATTAAGGGGCAAACAAAAATTTATTTAATTATGGAGATTTATATTTAACGTGGTTGGTCAGGATATTAAGAATTGGTTACGTTTGTTATGCAGAAATAAAACAAGTCAACGACTTGAAGTTTTTATGAATTATATGGTTTATTAAGTTTATTTTATTGAAAGATGATGTTCATTAGAAGTACAAGTTTTGAAGCGAGGATTTGATGTTGGGCATTGTTCGTTGTTGGTTTTGGGTAAATGGTAGAAAATATACTTATTTGCTTTCGAGATTGTTCTGCAGAGTTTTGATAAAGTATCCAAAATCTTTTTTGGTTATGAAGAAATTTTTGAAGGTGAGTTATAAACTGAAATTTAATGTCAATCGTCAAAGCTTTAGTCGTTAGAAATGATGAGAAAGTTGATAGTGTTGAATACAATAAAAGAATTGTTTAATGGTCATTCTTGCAATTTAACTGTAAAATTAAAAACTTTAGCATTGCTTTTAATAGAAATCATTTTTTGTACTTTGAGATAATGCTTGTACATAATTTATTTTGAATTACCATTGAAAAAACCCATACGTTATTTGTTCAAAAACACACTTGCATTCCAAGTAATAATTCCAAAGGTGTGTTGCTTCACACCACATCAGTTGTAGCACAAAAAAATAAAAATAAAAATTCAAACTATAACAAAGCACCTAGGTGCGTGCTATTTAGAATAACTTCAATTACATATCTCCTGAAACTTGTAAAAGATATATAATCCCAAGATAGAATTAATAATGCTGGCGCTTAATGAATTAAATGGAGCCATAACACTTAATTAGCGAATTAAAATAAACATTTGTAGAAAACTTTTTAATAAAGAAAGGAAGGACCTTACTTGTGGTACATTGAAATTTAGCATTCGAATTATGTCTGGACAATCTATGTGATTATTACATACTTTATAAACAAACAATATATCAGCCAGCATTTTTGCTGGCTGACTAGAAGCATTTTATATTGCAACAATTCAGTTTGGTAACTTGTGTAATTGGCTCCATAACTATAGCAAAACATTTAATAAATTTCCTTTGAACCATCCTTATTCGCGATTTGTTCTGCCTAGTAAAAAGTAAACTGTTTATTATAAATCTTTATATTAATAATATATACATGAAGTATTTTTTTCTTGTTTAACATATTTTAGAGAAAGTGAACACGTGTGAACAAATACCAGTAGTGAATTTGACCTTCATTTAAACAATATGATTATATTTTTGAAATCGTTGTAAGTGAAAGTAAATTTTAAATAAACTTGATTTTAAGAATTAAGAGGTAGACTTGATTAATTTAACTGTTAACTTGTAAACAAGGACATTAACTTCACCATTGTTATGTTTAGTTGGACTGATCTTTTATTTATATCCGAAAAGAATAGACGAAATATTTTTGACAAGCTCATAACTTAATTAAAAGGGTAACACTAACAAGGTTAAAAGGCATTAGATACTTTGTGTTATAGAAAGTATATTTATAGTTTATAACTTTTGCGTTATTGAAGTAATACAAATAGTGACTTATTTTCAGAGTCAACGCTGACAACATGTTGTAGTACTCTAGTACTCAGACGGATATAAAAACATTTGTAGTAAATTGTTGATAATTTATTTATAGATCTTGAATTTGGAAGGTTTTTACATCTCCCTTCGGTCAAACTAATTTTTATTCACGTTTAAAAATGCGGCGGCGCTCTATTCTCTTCTGAAATTTTAGGTTACCTTATTCAACCCATGCCCAAACTGATGCTCTCCCGTGAATTAAACTTTAAGCTAGTCGTTGGTACAGTAGGTGGGCAGGTAATATAGCTCTTGCTCTCAATTGTTTGTTTCACTGGAGTCCCACACGTAGAGCATCTACTATTGTTTCACTGGCGCTCAACTCCAGAGCTCACGTAATATATTTTAAACTTACAATCGATAATTCTATTTTTACGTATAGTACCCAAACACAGTACTTTTTCTTTAAATAAATAAGATACTAATGGTACTGTACTATAATAGTTATCAAAATACAGACGATAATTTTTACCACGTTTAATATTTTTACAAGGCGTTACGACCACATTTGCAGCAGAACCTTCATTTGACAGGACTACATTTTCTTTTCTAGAATTATAAGCAAAGCCTGATACTCCACAAGTAACAAAATTGAAACCCCATTTGCGTGGCTGAAGTAGTAAGAATTGCTTGAGAAAATGACGAGACTTGCTAGAATACAAATGTTCATCAACTGAACAGCTTGTTTGCTTTAATAAGCAAGGGTCTGATTTTATGTACCAGGTAATGGTTCGGATTATTTACTGCAGCATTCGTTGTCATTAAAGTGGATGAATTGGCGTATTTTTTCGAATTTGTTTAAACGCATATAGTTTTGAATAATCTCATTGTCAATAACTTAACGCCTATAAGATCCTATATTAGGTACATGTACCAAAGATATAATGCAAAATCCAATATGGCTTCTTTTTCATCACTGGTCAACAGCGTTGGTTTGTTAGGGCCTTTCTAAATTCTGAATAAGTTAAAATGTTCAACAATGCTAAAAATTATATCGGGTGTAAAAAGGTAGTTGAAAAAGTTATAAGGCGTACTCAACTCTAGAATGGCTGTATATAATCTATCATTTCCTTAAAATTTCATTTGCTCTTTGTTCAACTATATATTTTCATTACTCTTTGTTGAAGATTTTTCGAAATCTCTTAGTCAGCTACAGTAGCATACACTTTTACACTACTTGCACCTGGTGGATATGAGTCATCTACCGGTTCATCAGTAGTCACATTTATTTCTGGAAGATGATTTTCGTCTATTTGAGAGCTAAAGCTGGAATCGCATAAGCTATAATCATCATCTTCTTCAAAATCATATTCATATTCACAAGTGCGTTTATCATTATATATTTGACTTCCTTTTCAATCTCTGCTGTCAGAGGTTGTTTGTGACTCATTCTTTGCTAAAAGTAAAAAAAGGACTAAGTAAATGACAATACCATGTAAGCATGAAAATGTTTGAAAACAATATTCATATTACATGAAATATGTTCACATATCAGATATAATTTGAAAAATGTACACAACGACATCGGTATAACTTTTATTAAATCAAGAATGAAATATGAAAGTTACATAGCTGTTTTATCCTTCACTAATATTCGATTATAGTATTATACCTAAAGTAGTTCAAAATATGGATCTTATGTAAACGCTCTATAAACTTCAAATCGTATCTCCAGAATGGAAAACAAACAACTGTATTTACGAGGAACACTATTTATGTATGAGGACTGGCAACACTGGTATTGCCAGGTGAAATCTGAAATTGCCATCGTAAAGTTTGACATTTTTGAGGTTATAGGTACTCAGAACGTTTTGACGTGCGAGCACTATTTGTGTTTTTTACAGTGTTTAAAATTTCATCTCAGCCAAAATATGGGATTAGCTCGTGAAAACTTTTGAGCTATGATTTATTATGACCTTCGACGGGGTCTAACTCAAGAACAATGCATCAATCAACTGAATTCAACTTTTGACGATGAAGCGCCATCCACATCCACTGAATATCGCTGGTACACTGACTTCAAACGTGGACGTAGTTCACTCACGGACGAAGTTAAAGATATTCGTCCTAAATCGGTCGTTGTGCCGGAGAATATCGATGCTGTGCGAAAACTAATTGAAGAAGATCGTCATTTGACATATCAAGAAATCGAGAGATGTTTAAGCATTAGTATGACCAGTATACATAAGATTTTGCACGAACATTTGTGTGTTCGGAAGCTGTGTGCACGTTGGATTTCACATTTGTTGACAGATGCTCAAAAAAAAAGCTCGTGTCGATTGGTGCCGTAAAATGATTTCAAAATACAACTGTGGTGCATCCAAAGCGGTATACAAAATCGTCACAGGTGACGAGTCGTAGATTTATGCGTATGAACCAAAACGAAAAGGCCAGTCGGCAGTTTGGGAGTTTCAATGTGAAGCAAAGTCAAAAAAAGTTGTTCGTTCACGAAGCGTTAAGAAGCAAATTGTGGCGTTTTTCTTCACGAAAACCAGTCCTATGGCAACTGTGGCTCTCAAAAATCAAAAGACCGTAATTCAGCGTGGTATACGACCATTTGTTTGCCTGAAGTTTTCGGTAAATTGAGAGAAACCAACCCAAAACAACAAATCATTTTTCATCATGTCAATGCGAGCTCACACACATTACATGCAACAAACGAGTATTTGGACACACAAAAGATCGAATTGATGGGTCATCCGCCTTATAGCCCCGACTTGGCACCCAATGACTTCTTCTTGTTTTCAGTAATTAAAGATAAACTGCGTGGACAACGATTTTCATTGCCCGAAGAAGCGGTTGAGACCTTCAAAACGCATGCTTTAAAGCTACCATCTTCTAACTGGACAAAGTGCTTTGAAGGGCGGTTCAATCGTATGCAAAAGTGTATAGATCTTAAAGGCGATTATTTTGAAAAGCAATAAAAGTATTTTTCATCAAACTCATTTGTTCATTGTTTCTATTCTTAATACATAAATAGTGTCCCTCGTATAGTGAGGAGTTATCTAGCGGAATAATTTTGAACTAGATGTATTTTTTATTTTGTATTAAATAAGATGCAATGTGCAGAATGGTAAGAAAACACTTTCTTAGTTTGCTATACATCAGATTTGTTATCTGTATCAGATATGATTGACGTTGCAGCGAAAAGGGTTAATTTGCGCGAAATCAAACACCATCTAAGAATTACACAACTAATTATAATACTTTTATGTCAACCATGTGCACTTCCAGCTGCTTAGTAAAATTAACGTAGGGTTGAACTTGTTTCCAAGCAATCAACCTTGCTCACATTATTGGGCAGTTATTTGTTGACTTCCTTGGCCTAAATATTTACGGACAATATGAGACAGATATGAATAATCAACAGGCAAATATTTAGAAATCAATCAATGATTCCGTTACGTTGACGACTGTTTCTGTTTTATATACGGAACCGCTGATACCACAGTTGTTACGGGTAACACTAGCGGTATGTTATAAATTTAGATTTGGCTTTCAGGTGCAAGGACACCAGAACAGTTCCGAAGGTGTCCAGGCTTTTTTTTTACAGTACGTCAGAAGTGAGTTCCAAAAATCAATTGATAAAAATAATAAAAAATAAGCATCTGAAATGGCTGAAATTCAAAACTATATTACAATAACCCCTTACCTTGAAAGATTTGTATTCTTGTCATAATTAAGGAACGCCGAAATGCCTTGTTTCAGCAATCCTTTTCGATATTTTTTATACACGGAAGACGATTACTCCGAATAGGTGCCCTTTACTTATGGTTTTCAAAATCTAACACCTCATACTTTCTCTACTATACCTTAAAAACACTCACTAAATTTTGTCATATCGAGGAAATTTTTAAAATAATGGTCCTCACCGGAATATGACTTCATCGCTGAGGGAACTGAATATTCTTTTACAAATTAATCAATATTTACCTAGTTCGTAAATAAGTCCAACTAAAATTTAACATAAATTTAATTTCTTTTTATTGCATAAGTGCAATACGAATACAAATATTTTCCTAAAAAACCTAATTTTCTGAAATCAAACTGGCCAGATAGTATTAAAAGAAATACTAAATGATTAAGTACACTAAAAATACTAACAGCCAATTTCTCCAATTTCCAATATTGCTATACATGGCATTCTAAATCGCATTTCTGGAAATTGCCTTACTAACAATACATAGAAAACAGTGCAGTGCCAACTTTTCCTTACATCATCCCTAAGAAAATACTTTAAAGTTAATACACATCTATTTCCTAATTTTTCGTTCAACCCTCATTTCCCGATTGTTATACTTAATTTTAAAACAATATGAGTTCCGTCGCTATTCCAAAGTCCTGTATGAATTACCCTAAGGTCTCCACTCCAAAAATCCCCCGCCTCTGACCAACCGAACGTTGGTGATCTCTACAATGTCTAGTGCTAACCTATCCATTTCAATTTTTATGTTCTCTAGCTTACCTACTTGCTTCATACTTCTCACATTCCACGCTCCGACTCGTAGAATGTTCCCCATTCTTTTTCTAAGTTTTTCGTCACATTCGGGGGACTATTTTACCTCCGGTATCTTTTATTTCAGAGGCTGACATCAGTTTACATACAATTTAGGTACGCTTTGTACTTGGGAGGTAATGTGGTGGTTTCCGTTGCCTTTCACATCGCGGTAGTCTGTTTTAGAATGCCATACCGACCCCTTTGGTCTCTGCCAATCTAAGTACCGAAAGAGCCGCTGCCCTCCCTCGGGGACATGTCTTAGTCTGGTTCCTCACTAAAGACCCTACTAATTTGGTTGAAGCTGGAGTTTGGCTCTTTACAACGCGGAAACCACTCCACCTGTTCTAGTAATCTAGATCTTCGTCAAGGCGCAGGTCCATTCGAAATGGAATAAAAATATTTATTGAAAATATGTTTTGTATTTAAATAAAAGTAATTAAAAAGATCAATAAAAAAACGGTCTTAATAAATACATATACGCCTTAAACTCTAAAACAAAGAATACACTTAAGTACAAACAGCAACAAAATAACAAAATATAGTTATAGAAATGACTAAAAATACTTACAACAAATACCAACTCTAAATTATTGGATCATAAAATATAGAACAACAAAATATCGTGAAAACTCGAAAATAACTCAACTAAAATGAACAACAATGTAAATAGGTGTAATGCAATTAAGAACGAATTAAACAAATGCCTTTTTTACTAGCAACTATCCATAGCGTCTCTAATCAAATCGTTGCCACAAGCAGAACGCTGTAAAATTACTTTTTTAGTAGTTTCATACTCATTGGTAATTCCATTATGTTTGACAGATTTTTTTTTATCTTATTGCCTTTTCTCGATTTTCAGCCTGAGTTTCTTTCTTTTCCCTTTTCCTTTTTGTTTGACTTATTTTTGAGTCATTCCTTGTTCTTTCATAGCAAGTTCCGTTCCAAGTCTTTAGTGAAATGGCACTAGGAAATTTATCTTTTTTTCTCTTGTTTTTAGATGTAGATTCGAATAGTTGTGAAAGAACCAAGTAATTATCTAGAATTGATTGCAAATGATTTTTTTTAGCAAATAGTAACGGGACGGCTTCAAGCTATTTGGAGTGTTCTCATCTGTTTATTGTACACTGGAGTCTAATGTAGGAAAGGATGGTTGATCATTCGAAGGGATTTGATCTGTATCTTGAAGACGGGATTCTATTACGGGTGATAGTTAATAATTGGCAAATTTTTTATTCGTTTCTTGGAGCTTATACTTTAACGCAAGTGCAAATGGTCGATCATTTGGAGAGTTTTTCTCCGTCCCTTTGAGAAAATATTTTGTCGTAGGTATGAATGATTGATCAGTTGAAGGGTTCTCTGAGCTTTCCTGGAATCTACATTCTGATAAAGGAAAGGATGTTTAAGCGGTATATAGTTCCAACCATATAGTTTCGATTAGGATAACTATAAGATCTTGCAAAAGGAGAGTCGTTCCTAAATGAAGTCCTACTTTGTGGCTAATGACGATAGGTTGGTGCATTTATTGATTTCGTTCAATATCACCTCTGTATTTGCCATACTCTCTCAATGTGCGAGCAATTATTCTTTTTTCGCTGCTGCCCATTCGTCAGGCAAAATCACTTCCTTGTCATTATTTTACTGATATGAATTTCCTGAAAATTCTTAATATATTTTGTGCAATCAACGTTATTTTGGTTGAATGGACACAGCCCACGCTTCCGATAACCATTAACTATGCGATCTTTCAAATTGCTATCACATAGTGCTTCGTGGAATACTTGACAGAAGTTTGACTTTGTTACGCACTTGTAAATAATCTCTGGTCGATTTTGCCATTTATAACAGTAGTTTTGCAATTCATTTTTAGCGGTTTAAAGACACTTACATCGGCTGGCTATAAGATGTGAGTGGTATTAGGTAGCAAAACATACAAAAATTTTTTTTTGGAATCGCAAAATTCAGATAAACCTTGTTACGTTAAATCCTGGCAATTGATCTATTTCTGCATTCTTTATAAAATTTTTAAATTCCAACTACAACAACAACACTTAACAAGTTCGATTACATTTCAATTGAAATAATTACTTATTCAAGTGTCTTATAAAACCTCATTAACTACTTAGTATAACGTTACATATCTGGAAATTGCTTTAGTTTGCAAAGGTTAAAAATCCTTGCATTTCAAAAATTCTCTGAAATAAGACAAACACCTGCATCGCTTAAATAAATACTTTTAATGGTTTGCTTTTAATATTTGTTATCAATACTGGTACTACGAAATAATAAACGCGGTATTTCGTTATCGCGCAGGTGTTTACGGATTCGGTGTACGAGTAATAAAATTGTCCTTCCGTTCTGTTACCGGTATTGTATTTCGAAGAAGTATATCGCTATGGTTTTATATGAGAATATAGGCCACTCGTACTACAATTTGCTAATGTAATTCTGCAATGCGGATTGCAAATATACCTAACACAAGGAACAGACGACGCTGTTTTCTCACGCGGACAAATTCGTGGAAGTTATATCGTTTCGAGACTTTTGTTAATTGCACTTGTTTGCAGACCGTGTTCTGAGAAAACTTTACAGTTGTTATCTTGAAAATACTTGCAGGTGGTGTTCTGAGAATATTTCGTTATTATGTCTTGCAGGTGGTATTTCTGTCGATGGGAATTGTTTTTGAAACAAGAGCACGTTACCACCTGCTACCTTTTCTCTCTATAAATACAGACTGAGTTTTGAAAGGAGAGCTATTCTATACAGCGTCCTTTCCCGTAATGAGACACTGTACAGCCGCGGTGTTATGTAAGATGCTTTCTTTTAAGAGGTATTTCTTCACTCCAGTTGTGTTAAAATCAAACTTGGACAAGTGAAACTGTTTCCTAGAAGTATTCAGCTACGATGGTACCAGAGGTTGGCTTGCGCGGTACAGTGAGGTACGAATACTCTACTTCTTTTTCAATGTTTCTATGAAGTCCAATAACTTCTTTTTCTTTGATGCTTTATTTTTTATTACTCGTGGTTATGGCACAATAAATTACAGACTGCCATGCTAAAATCCACTTTCACACGATAGTGCACACAGTGATTACGCGACTGTTTTTCAAGTCACAAATAAAATCAGATGCTCGTATTGAAGCAATTTAACTTACTGTAACTTAAGACTTAGGAATTGCTATCATCAACAATTGGCTACTAAATATAATCTACATTCTTTAACTCTTAGTTAATTTTAATTTAGGGTCACACTATTGTTTTTCAGGAAGTGCACTTCGGTAAGGATCACATAAACAAATTTTGTAGAAGTGTATATATTATGCCTACTTTTCTTCTTTTATTCATTTAGAGCTGGAAATAGTGTAAGTATACATGTACTTGTTCTTTAGACTTTAAGATTTTACATAACTCTGAAATAGTCGCTAACTGATATTTGTTTAAATGTATATTTTGAAGTTAAGTTATGTTATATGCGAGTTCACACCTTTGCTTACATCATCTTTTAACATGACGATTACGTAAATGTTCGATTTGGTTATTGTAAATATTCTTTTTGATACCATGTTTTTTAACTAACGGTTTATAATAAATCCACTCAATGAGGTTCCCAATTTTTCTTTCTGCGTGACCCACCTCACTCTACAACGTTTTTAGCTAGCATGGCATTAGTTCTTTTGGGTTCTTTCCATGCTTTTGTTGCGGTATTCGATGCGGGCAACTTTCTTTGCTTACTTTACGTTTCTTTCTTGTTTGCACGGGAACCGTAATAGCCTAAAGCATGTGAGACTAATGGCCATCTATAGACAATATAGTGAGACTTTGTATTTGTTTCTCGGCGAGACATCGGTTAAAGTCGTTGACGATATAAAGTAGTATTAGTAGTAATCTTTATTTATAACCATGCATAGACCGTTATCTCGACCTGGCTGTATATGTCTAACATATTTGAAATATTTAGCAGAAAAAACACAATGCAATAAATCTATTAAGAAACTGTAATATACAGAATAATTCAAATATTGAAAAACAAAAACAAAATCATAAAGAGGGCAAAATAAACATTATTTACGTAGCATATAATGACATTTCACATTTACTTGGTAAGGGTTTAGCTCTGCAGGTAAAGTTCTATCTTCTGCTTATGTCCTGACAATGTATTCGAAAAAGGCGTCGTTTGTCATTTACCCATTTTTCTGACCTCCGAAAAATTCAATTAGGTGGCCTACTTTCAACCAATACCCCCGGCGATTGAATGTACGAGAATACGACAAGGGGAGGACATACAAGTCCGACATTATTATAATGTAATTAAGGGCCGCTGTGCTTGCGGCCACGTCCCCAATGCTCCACCCGAAGGTACTACATTGGGTTTAAACGTAAAAAATAAACGTGCTCCAAATTTAATCTAACTTCAGGTTAATCATTACTAAATAAAAATCTAACAAACTGAAACTAAAAATAGGGTTTAAAGAATGGTATCCCTAGCGTTGATTCTGGAGTTAGCCCGACCCACAAGATACAAGCAAAAATGAATGGGGAGAATCCGTAATACCGGATAGCAGCTGCCAACTCTGCTTACCGGTTCGACCTGAAGGGTCGTCTTAAAACCATCTAAATCTAGCTAGCTAATATTAAAAATGGATTCATATTTTTTAAGCATTCGCCAAATGTTAAATAATGAATCCAGCTATTTTGCCTGTTCTATATATTTACAAATTCGTCCTCCCTGGTTTAAGTATTTATTCAAATTTCATTCTAAATTTATCCCTAGCGTTTCCTATCATTCCCTAACTGACATATTATAAGTACAATCTTCTCTTCTATATATACTGCCACCAAAAATTGGCGGCAAAACGTCTAGCAACTAAAATCAAGCCACAGAACAAAAATACAGGCAAAAATATAAATATAAAATAAGTATAAATATATAAATATGCATAAAATAAATATATAAATAAATTAATAAATATCTAAATAAGCAAAAGCATGCAACAGTGCATAAATTAGCAAAAGCCCAAATTACCAGTTGCACTCGCATAAGCATTATGATGGCTAGCGCCATTACGCACAAAACATGCTCCTTAGATTATTTCCAAATCTCCTTATTAATATAAGTCAATGCTTATGCGAGAACAGCCGCCAGAATTTTAATCCTACCTCGTATATAAATTTCCCAAGCATCCGAAGATCTGGTCATCTTATTACGTCTATTGGTATTTTACTGCTAAAGGGAGATGATGCACTGTTAAAGTTCTGGTGGGTATGCACTAAACGTTCTAGGGGGATCACAATCATTATCACTTTTAAGTCCTGGGGGGATGCGCGGTTTCACTCTATTTTATCTTCTTTATTTATTTGCTGATTTAAGTTAATTAGGGTTTACTAATTTATTTTGTTGTTATTTATTTGTTTTAGTTTATTCCCGGTTCCTATTTTTCCGCTCGTATAAGGTGGGACAGTGATTGTTTTAGTGGTGTGGGGTTTGTCGTGCATATTAGATTTTGGTTATTAATTTTTGCTTTTCATTTTTCTTTTTTATTTTTTTTTATAAAATTTTTTTTTATACAGGTTTTGTTTATATCATGCTCATGTCCGTTTCTCATGCCAAGTCAAAATAAAAAATTTTCAATCCTCCCCTACCCCCTCCGATTTACACGCGGTTATCACCGTCTAATCTAGAGACCCTTCCCGAAAATTTTTTAAAGACTGTCAGAACGCCTTCTGGTTAGCCACTTCCCTGACTTTCTCTAGGTTCTTTGGCCATGTTAGTCCTGCGATAGCTAATTTCATATCAGCTAACCCTCAATTTGCCACCGCGAGTGGGCAGTCGAAGAGCACATGCTCTGCGCTTTCTGCGCCCTCACCGCATTCACAGCGGTCGTTGTAGGTTAAACCAAACCTTTGTAAATACGCTTTCAGGGCGCCGTGCCCTGTTATCAGTTGCACCATTTTATGATCGAGTTTCACTTCGATCTTACCTCTAGCTTCTATGCTCGGTATGAATTTGTGGGTCAACCTGCCCGTGGCAGCGTTGTTCCACCTCTCTTCCCATTGTCAGATTGATTTTTCGCGCAGCTTTCTTTTAATTATAGACTTCGGTATCGACAAATGTGATATCCGAAAGTCGCCCGTCGCGGCCTCTCTAGCTAATTCATCAGCCCTATCGTTTCCTACGTTACCATCGTGCGACCTAACCCAACAGAACTTTAAATGCCTAAACTCGAGCGCCGTATGCGCTATCCCCCAGCCGTCTGCTTGGAGGTCTGTCGAGGTATTCATGTTTGTTAAATCCGTCAGCGCCGATTTACTATCACTGATTATATAATATTCGTCTCTGCCCGTATGGTTTATTACGTAGTCGATAGCCTCTCGTATGGCTACCAATTCGCATTGGAAGATAGTGCTCCAGCCCGCCGCGCCTGCTTGCCCGTCATCCATGCGTGACCTGTCCGTGTAAATTCTGATACCCGTCGCGTCCCCATCACCTTCGACAAACTCGATTCCTCTAATATCGGCCGGGTGCCCCAACTCTAATACAACGATCTTTCTCTCTACCTCCCTATCACTAAGATTAATATCTTCGATAATTTCGCGCCCTTTCCCTATATTTATTAATCTCCTATTTCTAATCTCCCTAACGACATAGTCGACAGGAAGAGTCCTACTGATCACCAGGATCGCCTCAGTGGAGGTGGTCCTGTATGCCACCGCCGCCTTGAGCGCGGTTATGCGTTGCACGCTCGTCAATCGACGCATCTCCCAGACTTCCGCCCATACAGAAGCTGCGTACAGCATTGCCGGCTCAATTGCTCCGGCATAAATCGTTCTCAGCGATTCGTCTCTGAAACCCCAGTTTATTTTCGCCGCCGCCATCATTTTCCTTGATATTTTGCTGCCTTTGCTTTTAACGTACTGCACGTGAGCTTTCCAATTTAACTTCTCGTCAATCTTTACGCCGAGGTATGTAATTGCTTACTTAAACGGTATTCTCTCCCCTCCCAGCTCTAGTTTAGGGGGTCGCTGTCCCCGTTTCTTTCCGAATAAAGCGCCTGTGACTTTGCCGTGTTAAATTTTAATTTTACCGCCTGCGACCATTCGTGTAGTTTATTAAGCGCCTCGTTCGGTTTTGTGCGCATATTTATTAACAATCGCGATCTGACAATTAAAAGCGTATCATCCGCAAACCCAACGATTGAGCATCCTAAAGATTCTCTCATACAACAACTTCCAAAATGTGGGACCAGAGCATGACCCCTGCGGACATCCCCTTTCCACCTCGCACGACAAAACTTCACTCGAAATTTCAACCTGTGGTAATCGCCCCGAGAAATAAGTCTTGACCAAGGACATCAAGTTTCGAGGACAACCCCTATTTTCCAACTCGCAAACAATCAATGGTCACCAGGCAGCATCAAATGCTCCTGAAATGTCCAAAACAACAACAACACAGTAGTCTTTAGCGTCTCTCGCCTGTTTAATTTCCCCGACAACGAACTCTAATGCATCGATAGTCGACTTTCCCTCCATAAAACCGAACTGTCGGGTTTTAAAACCGCCGCTGTCGCGCACCAAGTGCTCAACTCGCGTAGTCATAACGCGATCCAAAACTTTCCCCAGCACCGGTAGCAAGCTAATTCGACGAGAGCTGCTCGGGTCTGACGCATCCGCCTTTTTAGGTTTAGGAATGAATTTCACGTTCTGGACCTTCCAGCAACGCGGAAAGACGCCCTTTTCTAGACAAAGATTAAACAACCCGACAAAGACACGCGGAGCTAACAGGCACGCCTTCAGAGCTGCGTCTAAAGTGATTCCGTCATGCCCCTATGCCTTCTTAGGGTCCATCCTCGTAAGAGCCCTGACGACCTCGTAAACTAGGGTTGCCTTATCGGCACCTGTTCCTTGCGCCTCTGTAGCTTTCCGACGTACTAAATTGTGCGACCCCTCATCCTCCTCGGGATTATCCGAAGGGAAGAATTTCTCTAATAAATATTCCGCCGTGGTTTTAAAAGCTTCCGTATATTCGCCATTTGTCTTTCTTATGTTAGCGAGCGCGATTTTCTGTTGTTCACCCCTTATTACGCGGTAAGCGGTTCCTCAAGGTTCTTTCTGTGAGTTTCGCGTGCAGAATTCTTTGAGTTTATTTGTTCGCGTTTCTTCTATTAATATTTTATATTCGCGGTAACTTTAATTATATTCTACACTTCGTTGTTCTCTTATATCTCCCGCGGCGCGTTGATAGCGGCGCCTTAGGTTACGCGTTTTTCTGCCCGCTTGGTGGTTAGTTCCCGGGTCCACCAGGGTACACTGTCTTTAAATGTTTTCTTTCGCGGCATGGAGTACGATGACGCTGCTACCACTACGTCGTTTAAGTTTTCCGTGAGTGTTTCTATTTCGTCTGCCTCTCGGCAGTTAAATAGCTCGTTTTCGAGCGCAGGGATACTTTCGCCAAATTTTTGTTCAAACCGCTCCCAATTTGCTTTTTTTAATACACAACCGCGGAAATATAGTTAGCTGCTCGTTTGCGCTTGTTTTGGTCAACGTCCCATCTTATTAATTTATGATCAAAGAGCGTTTCCTCTTCCGACCTTAATTTCCAATCACAAATGATTTCTAACATCTCGTGCGAGGCTGCAGTAATATCAATAAAACTGCTGCCTCTATGCCCTTCAAACGTAAGTGAATCCTTATTGTTTATCACATTAAAATCCCATTCCGTTAAAAGATCAGCAACCTGCGAACCCCTATTGTCTTCTATAGGGCTACCCCATAACGGTGACTTAGCATTGAAGTCTCCCCCAATTATTAGTTTTTTATTCCTTCCAATTTGGCGAAAAATGCCTTCGATGTGATTTATTAAGTCCTCGGTTTGACGATTTTCCCACCGGGAGTCGACTGGTGGAAGGTACACGCTTATCACGTAGAACGTGTTTGTCCCTGTTTTTATTTCCGCGGTGGTTATAAACTCGTTGGACAAATTGTTTAATATTATCCCGGCGCACGTTCCATTATTTATTATTATACCGCTGCGCGGCCGTTCCCTATTCGCGTTTAAGACGGTAACTCCCCTACCAAAACCTGTTATTTTGTGGCTATACAGGTGCGGTTCCTGTATAAGCCCGATGTCGATATTTTCTTCGCATAATAACTTTACGAAAGTTATTTGTTGCTCTTTTCCCTTTCCCGAGTTTTAGTTGCACGAATTTAATTTTCTTGCTCGATTTGGCGTCGTGGCGCGTATCGACCTTCGCGCCATCGCCAGTTCTGTCGTTTGCTATTGCGCAAACCACACAGCAGGGGACTGTCTTCCGGCAATTCTTGAAATCGTGCCCGACCTCGGCACAGTTACCGCACCACTGTACCTTCTCCCTGCACCCCATCGATCTATGACCGTACTTGTAGCACCGGTAACACTAGGTCATCGAGAAATGGTTCCGGGCCCATACTCTTGGCCAGTTGAGGTTGATAGGGTCAGCTAATATGCGCCTTTGCAGTGTGGGAGTCACTTTGAAAACTACGTTGGCGACAGGATCCCTAGGACCCTTTCCGCCAAACCTGAACTTCTCTCTCAGGTGGTTTTCCAGCTTTAAATTGCCGAAGCGGGGATTCTGGCTCACGATCAACCGCACCACTTCTTCCGCATTCATCCCCGCTTCAACCCCCGGAAGAACGACCCGTGGACGCTTCTTTTCGATGGTCTTCGCTACTAATTCTTCGCAGTGCCCGCCGACCTTCGACTGCAGTTTCTTGGCGTCGTCACAATCCGCGCACTCAACTATTACATCGCCCCTACGTGTCCTTCGAGCTCCGACTACAACAAACCCATGACGTGCTGGGTCGACCTTCTTCTTCAGGGTCGCCATAACGTCGCTCTTCTGGCCTGGTTTGGCGTCGACCCTAACGGCAAACGTAGGCTTCACATCTGCGGGAACTGCTGTGTAGGAAGTACGCAGCAACGACACTTCCTGTCTCCGCAGATCCTGGACCCCTGAAACAACAAAATCCGCCGCAGGACTTTTCCCGACAACACTAGCTTTCCCAGAGTTATCTAAGCAAAGACGCAGCGCCCTAACCATACCTATTAGTTGGTTCGTCACGTCGCGGATATCATCCACGGTGTTCCGAACCATCTTCCTATCTTCTACGACGATAGTGGCGGAGGTAGTCGGCACCTTCCCGTAGGCGGCCGCGTACGCCTTCCTCACACTGAACTTCAAGAGTTCCAGCTCATCGAAGTCGCTGCCGTTGCTGCTAGTCGACATCTTACGCTGGGACCTCAAAGTCGAGGGTAATTCAGGCGCCGCAGTCACCACAAGAGGCTCCGATTACCCAGACACCACCGCCGCAGACACAGGCTCCTTCACTACCTCCTCAACCTCCTCCTGTGTCCCTAACCTAACGTCGTTCAAGACGACCCTATGCTGTTTCCCCCCAACAACGCCTTCAGCCTCCGACCTAGCTGACTAGGACCGATCGCCCCTCTTCTTCTTTGGCAACGGCTCCTCATCCCGGTGGACCACCATGATAACAAAACTAATGACAAAAGAATAACGAACGGGAAACTCAACTCAAAAACAACAACCTGATCGTTACGACTCTAAAAGAACACAAACGTTGGTCCAGTAAAAACACTTTGATAAGATAAACCGTAAATAACCCTATATTTATTATTTAAACTTCGAAACGTCAAATTAAATTTCAAATTTAGCAAAAATACAAGAAACACTAAACATCAAAATAACAACTAGAACCAAATAACAACACTATATTTTTAAATTTTTAAACCCTCAAATCAAATTTAAATAAGCTAATTACTTGAAAATATTATTTATAAAATACTGTACTTTAAATTTAACTGTGGAAATAAACAAATATTGCAATGCGGTACCGGAAACGCACTTACCCCCTGTTTACTCGAGCTTTAAATGTTACACCACTAATTACACTGAAAACTCGACTTAGAACGTTTAAGTACGCGTGTACTTAAAATATGGAATATTTATATTTAATTTATTTCGAAATTTACTGTTTTTGAGCTATTTATTTGATTTAAAAGAGTCTAAATTTTGGTTTTTAGGTTGTTATTTTATTATACGCGCACAATAAAATTTTTACACATTTTTAGATGGTTTTAGGCGGTCTTTTATACGATTTACGCGGTATTTGTTTTAAATTTTTTAAAAACGCCTTTTAAATTATTTTGAAATTATTATGGGGTGTTTGTTTATCAGTTTTTTACTTTATTAGCCCAAAATTTAATTTAGTTTATTTTTAAACGCGGATGTTAGTTTAAATTCAAAGAAAAACGCGATTTATTTATTATTTAACGGATTAAATTATTATTCTTAATTTTATTTCACTGTCCTGAGTTTAAAAATTAATGCCGCACAATAATAAAAATAAAATACAATAAAAAGCAAAGCTTAAAATACAATAAAAGTAATGAAAACCCTATATAAACACTTGCTTGTAGCCTTGTATGCGGGAGCTCCGCGAAACACGTCCGCTCACTTCAAGCGCTAACTAGAAAGTTATACAAGTCCAACAGCAAAAAACACGATTAATACTGTTTTCTTTTTCGATACCTAACTTAATTTGGTACAGATTCTTCCAGCGTCTTCCCTGTTTTCGAACACCAAGGAATGCTACTTTCATCGTTATTGAAAACTTTGTTTGAATCATTTAGATCATTGTGACCATTTTCTGTCAAAAATATTTCCAGTTCACTAAATTAAGCTTTAATAAACTTCTCAGTTATAACATTACACGCTTTATTTTTTATATCCTCAGCTTATCTAAAAAACAACTCTGCATATCCTTTCCTAAATTGTTTATACCACTTATGTCCCGGTCTTTCTCCTTTAACCACCAGTTTCAGTTGCACTTTTCTGCTCTGTATTAAAAAGAACTGTTCTCTTCGATGGAAAACCGCATTTGACGATTTTTTTTCATTACATACTCAACAATTTTATTTTCAGCTTCGACTATCAGGACGGATTCTGGTCCAGTTTTTGTTCGAACCACTAGCACTCTAACTAACATTCAGCCTGTCAATTATTTTTGTTTTTAGTATGCCAAAATTTACTAGCCCCCATAACTCCCAATTGAGTTTCCTTTATAGATTCCAGTGCCAACTGCAGTTCTTTTTTCGTATTTTTCTTAAGCTTGTGAGAATTCTTATTCAACCTTTTTTGTGGCGGCATCTGCAGAAAATAGAATACTTTGGTTTATTACATATACAGACATGTATGTAGATAAAATAGAAGGAAAATGGTGAGAACTATATAAAACATGCGCAAAAGGCAATCGAGCGTGTCACTGCCTTCGAATAAACATCGGGTTCAGTGATTGTTTAATCCAGAGTATTTTATGCATAAATGGTTGACAACTGGCACTTGTGGAAAACTGGCGCATTTGCCATATCCTGGCTGGTAAATTAACAAGTATTATAACTTAAATTACATGATTAGGATAAGCGAAAATTCTTCATCGCCCATTTATGCTGCGTAGACGATGATACGAATGAAAGTTCGATGGGAAACAAATTAAGATTTTAAACAGTATTTTAATTTCAGAGTTATGTTTATCATTAAAATTCCGAGGCGCCAACCAAAATGTTTCGATAATATATTAATATAAAGGTGGGAGGACCGGCATGGTTACTATAAATCTTCACACCCGACATCAAGGAACCCGACCAACTAAATTACTATCATAACCTCTATTTAAAACAAACACCCGGAGATGATATATTCTCAAACATACATAATTCATTTATAATTTCTATATTCCAATTTGTCTGCTAAATAGTGTAGGTTTTGATTTGAATAAACGTGTGGGCGAACGAAGCCGTAAGATATACAGGGTGGTGTGGCTAATCATTTATAGCTCGTTAGCAATCATTAAAGGTTCTTCAGGCTACTAAGTCTCGCGATTTTAATTAATCTATTTTCTAATCTCAATTTTGACGGTTAAAATACCACTGCATGGCGCGAGCTGAAAGAATTATGTTAATGTCGATAGAACGTATACACCCAAGAACGACTTTATAAAAAATTCAGCAGTTGCAGCGATAAAATTAGAATACGCAGCTGATTGTAAAACATTTTTCTTTAAAGCTGAAAAAAAGTTAGCTTCTTTACTGCCAAAGAGGGGTGGCGTTATATTTTGCGGAGCGATGTGCGAAATAGAGAAGCCTGGTCTATCTCAGTTATAATAAGTATACGCATTTAAAAAATTTGCCTCTAATAATTTCGTTAATTTTTTTATTTTGGTATGAACATAAACTTCTAAAAACAAAAACAGAGACATCAAAAAATAAATACAACGCATGCATTATATAGTCCATTCGCTTTAACTTTAGGATGGCGTCAAATGTAGTAATTAAGTGTTGGCAACTGTATACAAATGAATACCTAGAATTGCGCTTAAAGGATACTCTGTCATGTAACACACTAAAGGTTGGCAGTTCTGTACGATGTTGCTACCAATTCCTCTTGCAAATTGAAACACATGTTATTAGAAATCTGCCATTTTGTTGTTCTGCTGGTTCTTATTTATTTTTGTATTTACTGCTTAAGTTCCTGTATTTTTTATAAAAAGAGTTATTTTCAGAAGTTATAACTGTTTTTCTTTCTTTTATGTGAGTCGAACACACCAATACTATGATGTTGAGGTTGGGCGTCAGTGAAATGATTTTTACTAAGTAAGGCTTTATTCTTAAAATTGTTACTTCCAATAGACTCACGAGCGTCACAATATTCACGGCTTAGTCTGGGAATTACTCAAAGGATGAGCAATGAGAATGGGCGTGGATGTACAGTAAACTCGACTACAAACAGGAATCAAAAAGGGGGAAGATTGAGCGCCACTGCATCTATATGGACGATAAATATCTAAAATATCCTGTGAGAAGATGCAGAAACCCACAGGCTATGATGACTATCAAAAAATATATACAAGCTAAACAAAGCAATATTGCTGCTGTGAAGATCCTGAAACACAATAGTACACAATAAATTTTAATTTAGAGACACTTTTTGTGTCTTATTAAAGAAATATAACAATACTCGTTTGTTAAACAGTATGAAATTACCACTCTAAAAGTGTTATACCTAAAAATGGGTTTAAAAAAAATCCTTTTCATTATTACTATGACATAACTCTGCTTAGACGTCTCTCAAGTTTCATTACTCAAATTTTATATGTTAAATACTCAGAAATAAAAAGACTTAGTATTTTGAAACAAAAATATAATTTAAAATAACTTTTTTCTTTCCTTCTAGTAAATGTTGACAAAAACCTCAAGTATATTATTCAAAAGTAAAATAATTCTTTTAGTATGAAATACAGATTCATAACTTTTCTCTCTAAATAATGAAATTTTGATATTCATAACTATTTTTAAAAACAAAAAAATCAATAGTAACCCCAATTGACAGATCTGTTATACTGGTTCACAATAATCTTCAAATAAATCTCATACGTAGTATTTGTTACGGAAATAGTGTTCAAAATCAGAAAAATTGAATAAATTTAAATAGTCTAATTTGACATGGTACAGGAATAACATAATAACACAACTAATCATCAGACATAGTATACTTAGATAGAGTTTGCTAAAATTGGAATTTATAAACTTTTTATAAAGACCACATGCATGCTTCACATGTGTCCCTAACTTTAATTTCCATCAAACAATGAAATTAATTTGATATGCAACTATCGAAACATGATTATTTTTACGATTTTTTATACTAGATCCTAAATGCAAAATTTATATTTTCACTAAATGTAATATATCAAACAACTTTACGAGAATTTCTATAAGTTTATAATCTTGGTATCAATCAATCATATCCATACAACGAATTGAAACACTCACCGTGAATAAATTCTTGCAGTCATTAGGGCTGTAAATACCTGAATTTCGTACGTATGACAAAAACTCCAACTCCATAAAAATTTCCCAACTAAAAGCCTACGTCATGGTTTCTACTAGATAAACACCATATGAGCGACCTCCAATTCTTTTTATTAGTAAAATTTATTCGTTATCCCTCGATGTGCGTTAATGGATTCCGATGGCCGATCACCACGTTGTCATTTCATTCTGCGTTCAGGTCGCCTGGGCGGAATCCGAAGAAAAGTTCCAATCTTGGCCCCTTGCAGGACAACCATGAACACACCCTCGACTCAGATGGCTATGCGGAGGCATCAGACGGCACGTAAAAATACCATCGTCCTCTTCTGCTCTTAACAACAGCTCGGTACTGGTACAAAACGGCGAATCCCTTTCGATACTGTATATCTAATAGAACAGTTGATCTGTCAGCAGTGTAACTTCGTAGCTCTCTGCGCAAGCGTTATATTAACTCAACAATCCTACAAAGTGAATGCAGACAGCTACAAATTAAGCAACACAAATGACTGGCTTATAAAATAATCTTAGGAATAAATTATTACGGTAAATCCAAAGCGAATTAAATGATAATAACATTCACTTCTATTATGAAATTGTTTATTTTGAGGTTATTATGCAAAACAAAAGGATCAGATACCACAGAGTAGTAACAAATAGAAACGACTTTAGAGTTCGATACCACAGAATTTGTATATGTTACAAAGTATGATGTATTATCTAAATATTAAGTTTTCACAATGCCTAGGCCGTTGGATGCACATGCACAAGAAATGTTATCTTCACTAATAAATTATTACTTCTGTAGGAGACACAAGTAATTTCTATATTTACGCATTTGATTCCACTTGAATAATTTCAAAATGACAGTTGTTTTGTTAAGTTATAAACAGTTTTATTAAAAGTTGTTTGTTTTAGCGAGTCGCATCAGGGTTAAATATTAGTATAGTGTTACGTGTGAAATTGACTCTTGATCTTTGAAATTTACTTTACCACAGAGATGCAACAGAAAAATGCAAAGGCTAGCTTTTAATGGTGAAAGGTGCATTTTATGAAAACAAAAGCACTCCTTTTTGAGGTATACAAATTTTAACACTTTCACATACCTGGAAAGGCCTCTAAACTTTCAGTGCAATTAAATATTAGGCGCCAACCCAGCTGAAATTTTCCAATCTCGCTAGGCGATGGGTGGCCTACGAGATAACTAAATGGTTATTTCTGCTACGCAGGTTATCGAACCCTGTGTAGACCTTGTCTTTCTACCTACTGATTTAAACTATGCACGAATAATAATAAAATTTTACGCTGTTCACTAAACCTATGTTAAAGCATGAATATCTCATGACCAAAACAAATAAACTAAACTCTACCCTAATTGGCCAAATTGCGTGTATTTAAAAGAAAGGGAACATCTTAAATTTATTCCAGTATAATTATCCATCAGGTTTGACTTGTGTATGTAAATTTCTACGATTACAATTGTGGCGTTTATTTTACTAATTACTCTTACAAAGCGTGCACCAACGTAACAGTCTATGCCTAATAAATTGTATATAAACAGGGGAAAATATTTCAACAGAATATTAAGCAAGTAGGAAGGCTAAAATTCTACCACTTATAGTTTTTGGTTGGAGTAAAAAGTTCAACCAACCCCTTTAGCGTAGCAAAAACATGGGTGTCAGTAATCCATATATCCAACTTCTGCTGTCGGAAAGTATTCACCACAGATACTTTCATTTGAAAACCGTGAGTACTTTCGCATTTACGGCTTATTTCTATAACATTGATTTCAATATTATTCGAATTTCTGTAAACCGGTTTGTTCGCCCAACGATCCTGCATGCCACTCATCTGAAACTAAAAGCTTCTATTCAAAGATTAGAATGACTCGGAAAGAATGAATTACCCGTTCCATTATGCTATGTTGATATTTATTAGCTATACTATTTTAGGGGATTCTCAATGCTCTATATTGTACTATTTAAACCGAACATACCATTGAGGTCAAAGATTTCTAGGTTAATGGGATTATTATGTAGAGTTGTTGTTTAGTATTGATATCTGCGTCATTTTCTGAGGTCAGTCACGTTTTTAATTTTATTTAATTGTATGGGCTTCTGTCTCTGAACTTTCACAATAAATTGCTGGGCGTCAACCCGTCTGGAATTTTTCAATCTCGCTAGAAGGTGGGTGGTGTACGAGATGACTAAATGGCTATTTATGCTACGCAGGATGATGAAAACCTGCGTAATCCTTGTTTTCGTATCTACTGATATAAACTAAGCACGAATAATAAAAGTCCATGCTACTTACGTTACTTATATTAAAACATTACCAAATATAACCAAAACAAATAAACTAAACTCTACTCTAGTTGACTAACTTGCGTGTATCTAAAACAAAAGGAATATCCTAAATTTATTCTAGTATAATTATCTAGCAGATTTGACTGGAGTGGGGGGGAGATGGAGGAATTCCAATTCCAATTTCCTTTATTCACACGGTTTGTACGATTTAAACTGAATTTGCTGTTGAGACCGATGGTTTTTCGGTGCATGAGAATATTATGTACTTCCTCAGTTGCTATTTAATATTGACATCTGCGTCATTAGATGGGTCCGATACGTCTTAAATTTTATTTTATTTTTGAGTAATTTACAATTATTTGGTTCCTTCCCGTGCGTTAGATTGTTTTTGAAATACACGTTCGTAGAATTATTATTCATTGAAAATATGTTGGTGTTTTTCTAATTTCATGTGTCTGTTGTGAGCGGTTTTTAATTGTTGGTTGGAGAGGAATCTACTAAATACGTTGTCATTTTATTTCTGTAATTTACTTTAAGGATATAATTGAATAGTCCCATTATGAACTTTCTGCTACCCAACTTTTATAAAACTTTAAGGTTATTTTTTTTACTAAAGCTCTTGAACCAGCTAAATTTGATAAATGCTTTACTATTTACGAATGTATACTGTATATTGTTTTATTAATATTGCAAGAGAAACACACATAAATCACCTTCTGTAATAAAATACATCTAAAGTCAAACCGCACTTATGGAGCTATCAGAGGATTACTGTAAGACAAGACTACTCAAAGAGCTTGCCGTTTTAAACTCTTACCAATATAAAAACCAAGTAGTGTTACTGACCAAACTTGATAAGAAACAACTTGCACTTTCCTTTCTTTTTATCCCCTAAGATGTTGGGTGAAAGCAACTGTCCAATTTACGTAGCAGAACGTAAAAGGGAAAATGAATATCTTCCGTACTAGTCAAGGGTCTATTCCTGCAGTGGCATGATATGGCAAGGGTGGGTCTATATCAAAAATATAATTCTTGTAACTCTAAAGCTTGATGAACAGGCACCATGGCTTTTAATATAAATTTTAAAGGATATCGCAAAAAACCCTTTGACCAAAACAATTACGTTGTACTTCTAATCAAACTTACATATATATATAGACATGATAATGGGTCGCGAGAGGTCATTGAAACCCGAATTCTACAAACAAATTCCACCGAAATATAAAAGAATCCTGAAAAAACAGAAATTTTCGTAAATTCATGGTTACACCCTATATAATACAACCGAAATTTCATTCATTGATGTACAAACAAAAACTACAATTGCGTGTGTATAAATAATCACCCTGTATGATATAAGCATTTTGTAAATACATAGCAAGTAAAGTAAGTTGTATACGTAAAATAATTAATTGTAAGATACCGTAAAACGCATTCAATGCGAACGCAAATCGATTGCTTTAAGATAAATACAAAGCCATTTATTGTCACTCATTAATTATCAATACATTTCTGATAAATAATACTTTCTCCCTACCTTAGCCGTAAGTGACACTTACGTCACTGAAACGACCTTCCGTGAGTTACATTTACTAGGATGGCTGCAAAGCGGGATGTAAATTTTTACTTACTTTCCTTGGGACGTAAGTGATTGTCATCCAAATGCTTACAAATCCATGGTTACGGGTCTAAGCCCATACTAAATAATTCTCAATGCTTATTTGAATTTTAAACTTAATTTAAGGGCATTTTTAATGATCTAGAATTTGGAGGCAGAAACAAAAATAACATACATTTCGCGGGACGTAAGGAATTTCGGTGCCTCGACATTTTACAGCACTCGCTTCGCTCGGGCTGCAAACCATCTCGTCATCGTAATTCCTACTTACGTCCCATAGTATGTAATATACTATTCATTTGTTGTAAATGGCATAGAATAGTACTAATTTTACGCATTTAGCTTAAGAAACTACAATCAACGTGTATTTTAAACCCCAATGTTAGTAAATTTTGTGTACGAAAACACGAAAGCAAATATTTTTATAAAATGCATCCCCGTTTGCATTAAAAACAATTAAAGTTTAAATTAATTACCCCGTGGATTACAGAAACTTATTTTGAATAAAGAATTTTCTAAAATATTAGGAATATAAAAAGATGAGTCATCGGTATTTAGAACTACGTAAATATCTAATTTATAAATGAAACATTTTATTCCAAGAAGCGGCCCGATCATTGAAAAACCCACAAAATCCAAGAAATATCCGATAACATTGATTACCTTTCGTATTAGTATACGTCGCCACAATAATAGTATATGTGTTAAACAAGAAGAGGCAACGCGCGTCACGAATAACTGGAACCAAAAGTCGTTGCATACTAAACACGTGCTACGCCATATCGATACTATATATCTCAATTTTCAACCAACGCGCACGATTAGCACATCAAAGCTCCGTTCCAACTAAACAAATGTATAATGATAGTAAAATCTCCTGCAAGGCGCACAACCAACTCATCGCATGTACGTTATGCGGGTTACACATACAAAATATTTATCTGCAAAAATAGTATGAGTGCTGTGCCCGTATTTTCAACACAGTTCACAAATTTGATAAATTCTTTTCTATTTACGAATGTTACTGTATATTGTTTTGTTAATATTGCAAGAGAGACGACACATAAGTTACTTTCTGTAATAAAATACATCTATAGTCAAACCACATTTATGGAGCTATCAGAGGATTACTGTGGGACAAGACTACTAAAAGAACTTGTCGTTCTAAACTCATACCAATATAAAAACCAAGTAGTATTACTGACCAAACTTGATAAGAACAACTGTGGAAATGATTACCAATAGGCCACCATCAATATCTCACTTATTTAGCAATATCAATCATGTGTATCTACACATAGATGCATTTGTTCAAAATAAAACTGTAAATTTAGTTTAAATTACTAGTTAAATATATCTGCATTCTTTCTTTATGATTAATGAATTTATATACAAAGCATACAATGAACGTTCGTAAGAAAACAAAGCTCTACAGAGAATTACTTTTTATACTACATAAGTTACAAAGTCATTTAGTATGCAGATCTGTATACTTCAGGCTCGCAGTAGTCCAAATTTTAGGTTAAAATATTTACTTAATTTTCAGGTATTAAATCACAACAATAATTCACTTAGACTGAACAAGGCAAACCAGTTTAGGTTACTAAAATCACTTGAAATATAATATTGATACTTTCCTTGGAAATTCGGATTTCACTTTTTTTAAACTTCAAAACGACCAGGTGGCAACATAACAAACATTCATCTATTTGCTTACCTTGAATTGTTTAACTTTGAAGAGACTTGTTTATCGAATTTATTTCTCGTCATCGGCAAACCAATAAATTGGAACACGTAAATCAGAGTGTCATAACTATTTAGAAGGAACTAACCTGGTGGTACTATAAAATCTTAAAATTATTAAAAAAATAACGCTGTAAATGAAGTTAAACTAGATAATGAATTTAATTCTTTTACCTGATCTCCGTTAACAGTGAAAGCAGAGTTTACTTGGGACTTTCCATCTAAAGATGGATTTGCATATCACTATATTTGTTTTTTAAATGTTTCACCAGAAGGTACTACATTGGTGAGGAAGCGAGTTTCTTTACCCGGAAAATTTGGGCTGTTTCAAGCAAGGTAGGGATCTGTAACGTGCGCGACAACACTCACACACGGGACCTCCATTTTGCCTCTCATTCGAACGAGGACGTATTTTTGTGAAAAATGCTCGTCTAACACTTTTCAAGCGGACCGTGCCGTGATTCTTGGATATAGTAGTCACACGCATACGAACTACGCCACAGAGCCGTCCGATTTGCAAATCGCGCGCTGTGCTTCTACTAAAGCCAACTTTCTTGTTCAAGAACCTGAAAGCGAATTCCGTCCGATTTGACATACTAACGAAAAATGAGCTTACGCTGTGTCAGCTGAGCAGAGTTCAAACAACCATACGATAAAGCATGCGCCTCTAATAGTTATTTTAAATAATACTGGACTCCTACACTGAGAAAAGTGATTTGGTTGATACAACCAATTCTGTTGTTTTGAAGAGTAAAGCATTTGATCAAGTATTTTTTAGTCGTTCTAAACGAAACTATATTAACTGAACCGCTTGCAGATGGTTAAACTAACATCAAAAATTAGTTGACTTAAATTTGTTTGTTTGAATGCATAATAACAGTTGATTAATAAACGAATGCAAAAGTGAATTTCATTCAACATCAGTCGTATTTAATACAAACTAATATTGTCAACAAATTTCATATTTTAGTCCAATACTACATTAATGTTGAAAAAAATCTATTTTAGTTAAATGAATGCTGAAAAAAGTGTCAAGTGAACACGTTTTGTGACAAACTGAACATTGAAACAAACGTACTCTAGCTTGTTGATTTAAATAAACTACGATTGCCACATCAAACGTCGGGTTATTTGTTGAATGCAACGCTATTTAGTACGTCTCCGATGTTGCGTATTGAATGTTCAGCGCGCGCACATTATATCTTTAATATACTGCTAACGTTCGACAGCGACACGTCAACATGGCTTCAAGCGTTACTTAGCATTGTTTATTGTGTTAGTTTCCATTATAGTATTTCAACTCACTGTAAAAATACATGGAAGATAAATTTAGTATGCTGTACTATGTTTAAACAAAATCTCTTCGTCTAAAAATACGTAAGTACCTTCATATAAATTGGTTTCAATTGTCCTTAACTAAATGCAGTTGTTTTAGCATTCAACTATATAAGCGAACGTTTAACTTCAAAACCAATGGCAACCACAAGGAATAAACAAACTTTCAATAATCAGTGTCAGTTTTATAAAATTGAAGTGGAAGCTAAACTGAAATATATGCAGGATGAACTAGGGTTAATGTAACATTCAAGGTGAGATTTGATTCAATATACAACTTGATAATGTGACTGAATGAGTTATTTTAAACCAATATTTTTTTAAAATCTGTTAGGGATGAACAAACTCATTTGTTGATCGCCAAGTTGTATTAAAAAAATTTGATTAAAATAATTGCATTAAATCAGAATCGATCAAGCTGGATATTGAATCAAACTACCTTGAATGTTTAAACTAATTCTATATCTAAACAATGTACAACGCAACGAAATGATTGATTTGACAGCTAAATGTTTTAAGTGAACACAATAAAAGTTTGATTAAACCAGAAATGTTATTATTTGAACCCTTATTAGCCACTTACCTTAATAATTATTATCTACTCAACATATGGGTTAGTTAAACCAATGACGCTTTTTGGTTAGTTGAAAAATTTGAATAGTTTGTTTTAATGCTACAAACCCTTTCAAGTATTTGCTTCAATGATTTTTATATGTAAGTGGGATACTCAAAGTGTTGATTTAACATAACAGTTTATTTGATAAAAGTATTAAATAATTCAAATCAAACCTACAAGCAATTGAAGTAACGATACCTAACATTCAAGTTACATTAATAGCGATTTGAGTAAATGCCATAATTATTGTGGTGCAAATTTAGGTTTGTTTGCTTCAAAATCGGTTTTCCAACATTTTATCATGTTCTATTTAATGCATATAGATCATTGTTTATATACAAACCAAAATTCTAATTGAATCAACTAATTTTTAGTTGAAGCAACAAAATCCTTTTCTCAGTGTAATTGAATAATATTGCAAACACTTGGATAGTGGTTAGTATTAAGTAATCAATCACTGAATCAAACAACTAGCGCACAAGGAATCTACCTATTTATAGATTTCGGTAAAAAGACATGTTACAACCATAAAAGATATGAAGTACTAAATACGATGATTTAATCAAAATTACTGCATTATGGAGTGCGGCAGATAAACTTGCTGTAACCTTACCTTACACTCCTAGCATTACATGTTCCGAGTTGAGAGTTAGACGTTTTGTTCGTATTTCTTATCCCCTGCTACACCAAGATCCAAACGGATTATTTCCGAAATATTTCACCAAAGATACCCTATTACAATTTGTAAAATTGATTTTTTTTGGGATATTCATAAAGATATATAATGGAGTTGGTCTTGTTTCCTTCCGCATTCTGAAGGAGCTGTTCAAACTAGTGGTTCGTTCATCTTGAGGGACGATTTCCTTCCTATAGGATAAGAGAGGGTCCAAACTTTGTAACTGCTCCTTCATTCTTTTAAGTGGTAGCTGGTTGTTGATATAGGGGTAAGTAAGTTTTCACCCAGAATTCGTTTCTTACATTCTCTCTGAAGAACCTAAGTGTTTATGATAAAAAATTCCGCAATACAACGTGTTTAACTGGAAAATAAATCCACCAGTCTGTATATTACCAATTTGCAAAGGGTACTTCAGGTCTTTGGGTTTTTAATAAGTGAAATGAAGTTTATTCTTATACTTTACATAACAGTAACCTGATCTCAAGCGTTATTCCAGGTAAAAAGCTGCGGTAAACAGTTAAAACACGGAATGTTGGAAATAGACGTAATTGTTTATAATCCACGTCTTGACGTGTCAAAAGGAATTATAATGTCGGCAATGAATTTTCTCACTAATAAAATTACAACATAAAGTCAGATGCTGTTGGTCACAAAAGATAAATGTCTGGGTTCAAAATGTTAGTCACGTGTAGTTGTTTCTAACCTGCTGAGATAATATTACGCGTAAATTATACAACTTTTTAAAAAAATTTTAATTATTATTTGACAATGCACAACTCAACGTTCATTCTTGATACCTGGCGCCTGATAACAGTGTAACTTATTAAATATGAAGGTAGCACGCATAATTATTTAAATTAAGTGTGGGGTAGATTCTCCTTTCTAGAGTTTTAGCTTTTATTCGTCTTTTAAATTGTAAGAAAACTGATTTTTATTGATACTTTTAATGAGTATTTGTTGCTACCTAAAACACTTTATTGATGTTTTAATTTATATTCTCTTTGAAGTCCGGTTAATTTCCGATTATATAACAGCACGATACTTTTAAATTGATTTTTATGATTTCGCTTTATGCGTTTGGCTTCTTAAAATTGAGACAACTGCTGTCAATTAGTGTAGTTACTTAGCAGTGTTGTGTGATTATATCGCCCATAAATTGATATTATGATAATGCTCTTTGGCTTTGTATAAGAAAAGAAAGGTTAATTGAAACTGTCGTAGGTGCATCTACAATACGAGAGATATACTTAAATTACCTTAAAATAATGCAAAAAAGCTGGTAGAGCGTGACATTTATGTTATTAAATTTAGTATCGTATAATACAGTTATGACATGGCTGTAGGTATTCATAATCCCAAAGAAGTTCTGAATATACCTTGATATATAAGGTAGGTGAAGTAGAAAGAATGCCATTACATGTTTCCTAGACATCTGATAAAGGAAGCTTAGACATATATTAGCATACCCGGTGCTATAAAAAAACACATGTAGTATTGATGTTAAAATAATTTTAATATTTTAAAAATTATATTTTAGAACAGGAGAAAGGAAATAACGTGATAATTTTTAAGCAATTATGAAAAATTGTTGAGCACTGTAAATGTTATGGACAAATTAAAACAATTTAGCTACATTTTAGCACATGCTTTTGCATAACCACTTCCTAAATTAAACGAAGATGAAAAATAAAGTATTAACAAGAAAATGAGTTGTATAGGCTATATTGCCTACACGTATGAGATTACGATAACCCTTTGAAAACCTGTCAAAAATTATCGGAAAAATATAAAAGCCACTCAAAAAAACTTTTTCTAATAAGTAGTACATTATCAGGAAAATCACCGCCACATTTGCTCCAGAATCCCACATTTGCTCCCACATCTGGACCAAAAAGTTTTCTTCGACTAACCATTTTCATCTTTCGAGATAAATATATCTTAAATTTTTCATCTTTCGAGATAAATGAGCATCCTCATTTCCACACACGAGATAAACCCATTTTTAAGATTTTTTACCTCTATCATTCTGAACCAAATGGTTTTCTTCGACTAACCAATGAATCTTTCGAGATAAACCTATCTTGTTTGGTATCAATTAATATTAGAATTTTCTCAGCTACCCGAATCTCTAAGAATTTTTTAGATATCATCACCCTCCAGAGAGCTACCCTGATTTTAAGATTTCTTACCTGTAGCGACTTTTGAGCGTTCTTATAAATTTTTTAGTCATGCGATACATCTTGTTGGTCTAGAATTTTACGCAGAATTCGAATCTGTAAACAGATTTAATATTCGACCACGCCCTGTAAAGTTATACCCCTTTAAAGTCCGGAACCTCTAAATTTTGCTCTTTGCTCTATAAGCAAAACTAACAAATAGTTTTCTTTGTCTAACCAATGCATCTTTCGCGATAAACCTATCTTGTTTGGTATCAATTAATATTAGAATTTTCTCAGCTACCCAAATTTCTAGGAATTTTTTAGATTGCACCATCCCTAAGGGGGCTACCCCAATTTTAAGATTTTGTACCAAGATCAATTCCTAATCACCTCTCCTTTTTAATATCTACAGTCCTTTAACCAATACAAAGAAATAAGCACACAAAATTTTAATAATTTATTTTATCCAATTTACAGTTTAATAAACTAATCATTCCAATGTGTTTTAAATATGTAAATGGGAAGGTCGACTTTTGGTGTAATCATCGTGTGGTTAATAATTAAGAAAGCTGTATATAATTTCTTTTTAAACGTGTATATCTTCTCCAAACAAATGCGGTTATTACAATAGGAAAGTACGCTAAATGCAAGTCAATTAATAGCAATTTAATATTGCTTACTGACCTACCTTAATTAGGTTGCTATGCTATTAGGAATGATGTACTTTTTGTTGTCCTCGCCCGATAAACTGATTTTATTAATTGGGTATAAAGTTGGTGTTTACATGGTTTCGTTTAAGACCTTGTACATATTTTCCGGATTACTAGAAGACGTTATGATTTAAAATAGGACCACGCCCTGTATATAATTTCTTTTCTTGGACTTTCTATTAATTATGTTTGTGCATTAGAAATTGATGAATAATTGCAGGATACAAATTTTAAATAAACACTTTACTAAGGGAACACCAAACTTGTTGTATACAGAATACTTACTAATAAAGCAATTTAATTTTAAATAACTTCTACGCCATATTTTTCGAAAATGGCATGCTTGAATATTTTCTTTGGAAACAATCGAAGATTGCCGAAGACACTCGAAGAGTGCACAAACGCGCTCACTAAACCACAATTAATAATCGCCTTTATAGGTTTAACATTTCTACCATTACCCAATGACTTTAATTTCTTATTGGAGAGAATCCTTATTCTCCCACGCACTGTTGCGTAGCTGGATGCCCACTCCGTTTGGGAATATATGCTCGTTATAGATTGTAGCACCCGCGGTTTTACTTAACTACACTTTGTGAGATCCCTTTAATCTTTTTAATCGTGTCCTTCTCGCGTGCAATACAGTAGGACTTAGCCTTACTACCAACAAATTATAATACTAGACCCACATTAAAGTTGTCTTTGAATTTCTCTATAATTTTTTGTTAACATGCGGTATATTGTGTTTATTATTTGCAGGGTACACCACTTTAAACCTAAAAATAAAAACAGGATAGTTTAATACGTCTATTAATAATTTATGGTAATGTTGGCGATACAAATATGTAAAACAAACTTTATCAAGAAAATATAATGTTTTAATAGAATACATACATGTATTGATAACATCTATAAACCGCTGTGGTAACCAGAGTCTGGCGAATCTGGGATAGCCAAATCTCTAAACATTTGCGCAAGCGATTGCCCTGCAGTTGCATCTTTTAAGTACTGAATGGGGAAACATTTAATAAGTTCCAACACTGTCAAGTAACTTAAATTACTGCAATCATTAGACAGAGAAATACTGGCACTGCTCTCCCCCTCTAATAACGTTTGAACCCTTTCTTCCTCCGTCGTATTTCCACATACTTTTTTTATATCACCAACAAATTTTTCGTAAAATTCTGGAAAGTTTCTACACCTTAACTCAGCCATTTTAAAACAGATCAATTCTCGCAAATTTAATAGCTTGATGCACTCGTACGCAGGTAGCACAATAACATTCCCATCTTTCGTAATCTCCATATTATATAAATTCTCTTTTTCAAAATTGTTCAACAGCCATATACTTCTATTAAAGGCTGTGCTCAGCTGCAATTTGAAATCTTGATCCAATTGTATGTCAACAACATCGTTTCCAGTAGTCAAACCATTTAATCTGACTTGTTTTGAGTCTTGTGCAAATTGGTGAATTTGAAATTCCACTTGAAAAGTACACAATTTTTTCCAATCGAAGTAAGAGAATGTTATCGTAGAATCAGCACACATACCACTACAGCAAATAACTTGGATGGCAGGTTGAAGACCACCATATAGATCAAAACCAACTTCTATTATATGGTGGTGATAATTTGGAGGAAATTCGCCTAACCTATAGGTTGACTTACCAACTAGTTGGTTGAAATTTAATTGTTGTACTCGCACATCACTTGTAACGTCAACACAAGAAAAATCCATCTTTAATTTATAATTTTAATCAAGCTCGACAATACTTTGACGACTAATGCACTGGAACATGGCTCTCGCCTTTTATGCCGATGGTCGAGCGTGCGCAGCTCCTTATTATATTATTTGGCGTTATATGCAAGTCTTGACTGGAAAAGTGACGCGTATAATTAATTTATAGTGGGTTTTACCTGTATGTATTTAACCACCAACACCATTTTTAGAATTATTAAACAAAATTACTCTTAGCAGTATTTCTAATATACCATCGTGTAAGATTTCAATTATTATTGTGTTTCTCCTCAGGTTCTCAAATCCCTCGGAATTTTTTTCAAATCGAATGACCCCTTACTGATTTGCAGATTAACCTTTTGCAAGCACCGTATATAATTCACCTTTAATCTATTTCTAAACCGTATCGCTCTGTCTTTTGAGATAAACCGCTGGTGTAACCTATAAAATTAGTATAGAATTTTTCTGGGGAATTGAAATTAATTATCACGTCTTTTAAAATTAGTTCTAACAAAGACCTGTATATATTGTATTAATATTCAAAAACCTATCAGCAAAACACCTTTGCATTTTTATTTAGATTTAGCTCGATAATAGAGTTAAACTCCAAAAATATTTATTAGTGACTAGAATTGTTAAAATTTTCAATTAGTGAATCCACATACAAATAATTAAACCAAAAGATATAATACATATATTAATTCTGCACGGTGAGCTTGTTACGCTCCCTTTCGGCAGCGTACTTAAAATACATCGCTTTGCATAGCTGGTTGCATAAAGGTCGATTTACATTAATAAATAAATTGAATTATTGTCTTATAACTTTCGTCTTTATGCTATCTATTGAAGTGGAGATAAGAGGCGCTCAGATGTTATGCTAACAACTATTTTATATCTACAGATGAGCAGTTGTAGTTTGTTGAGTTTTCTTTTGAAATAACGTGCGTTACGGAACATCTGACGGACTTACTTAGTGATACACGTGCTTCACTCATTGTGGCTTCGCCATTACAACGTATTGTACTTAAAATACAAGAACGGTAACTGCGATTACAAGCAAGTAAATACGATGTACAGCTCGTCTTTTTTTTTCTTAGTGCAAGATACTTATTTAGTTGTCAACGTATTAATTAGCAAATTAATTCTGTAACATGCTTTCCCATTTTGGGTTTTTTTTGAAGTGAGGTTACAGACATATCTTCGTGCACTATCTCTCTTAACAATAATGTTGGCCAGTTAAGGTAAAAACGTGTTTGGCAACTAACATGTTACAGTGATTCCAGCTTACAAATGACGTGATTCTAAATTCTAAATTTTTATTACAATTTTTGCGATTTGTGTTACAAAATATTTCGAAATTATTTTTTCAGGAAATAGAATTAACAAGAAATTTATCAATGCCACATGGTTCCATTAGTATGATAATGTCTGTTGCTAACACCAGTGAAGTGCGTCGGTGTGGTTAGTGTAAGTGTACTAAATTCTATCAACCCCATCACAATCAAGGGTGAAGTACTTCGTTACTGCAGGACTTTCTGTAAGTGAACTATTTACTACTTGTTTTCTTTCTTTAAATATCTATCCGTTTGTTTTGCAATATTCTTTGTCGTGTTGATACCTTTCACAATAGAAGTGCAGACTATTGGAAAAAAAAAGAGAAAACAAAAAAAACTAATACTACTAGATTACTCATGTCAATTGTGTCTTATCTATTTATCTTTTGTTAAAATTTTTGTCTTGATTTATGTTAATTGGTGTGTGAGGAAACGTTTCTGCTGCTCCCCAATATTACCTCATTTTGTATTAAAAGTTTTTGTACTGCTTTTACCGTTGCTACATTATATAGATTATCCAACCGTTTTTTTTTACATTCTTTTACATTCTTTTACATTCTTTTTTTTCAGGTTTACTTAACTATTTTTTTCTTTCAGGTTTGCTTAACTATTTTTATTGCAGGTACTGTCACTAACTCCTTACCGCCGTATACATTATACGTCAGTTTGCTTCCTACACCCCCCCCCCAATCTCCGATTGAACCCGGTCATTCCGTGATCTCTTGTTGTTACGCACGGCTACAAGAACAACGTAGCATAAATTTGGCGCCCAACGTGGCTGCCCAAGAATTACGTAACAAGCTAGAAAGTGGTTCGATAATCTATTTTAAATGTAATTCAACATAAGCCGTATATTCTAAATAAATTTAGTGAAATGTATGATCATTAGCCTTGCATTGTTTGTCGATGACGTCTGACTATTAATTTAATAAAAGCACTTTCCACAATTCTAGTTAATATACGGGAATACACATTCTATAATTTGATTTAAATTGGGTTAATGTAAGGACAAATTATACTTATACTTTCTCTATGTACATAAATACGGGGGAAATGATACCAAAAGTTCATTTTAAGTTTATTTTGTAAAACGTAAAGTCGTTTATAGTGTAATTAATAGTAATACTGAATTTTCAGTCTTTGGTTTAAAATTTCGTGTGAGGACTATCGACAAAGAAGAGTAAGTCTTAGTTTGAATTTTGCAAACGTAGAAGAAATTAATATTTACATGTATAATTCAAAACTGTTAATCAATAATTTTTTCTAGAATGAACATCTTAAGTATTGCGTGCAGTGTGTACAAAAATGTTTTTACTGGATGTGATGCCATAAAAAAACACAACGAAAGGCACATCGAGATGGTTAATTTCCAGGAGGAACTAAAAATTACAGCCAATGAGTGGGACCAAATTAAGGATTTGGAAAACCAATCGACCGCAGCGCATAAAGAACGTACAAACGCCGCAATTCAGTTAGAACGAACCAAGTTACTATTTGAAAAACCATACACCATAACAAAATCTTCTTCCAAAATCATAATTGTAGGTCTGAACCCGTTCGACGATTACAAAATAATTTTTAGATTTGTTAACACCATTTCGCAGAGCGTACTTGATGTATCCCTCAACGTATTTAGGAAGTTTACATCAAATCTTTCACACATTATACGCACTATGGAAGTTGGCAAGCAAAATCAGATATGCAAATTCGACAACTTGCGTTTTTATTTAAATAAGAATTGTTTAGTGAAGATGATGACATTTGATGGGAATTATATGATATTTACCAAAGGAACTTTAGAGCACTTTTTAAGGGTATCTCAGATCGTTCTCAACCATGCTAATACTTTAAAAGAACTAACGGAAAAAGGGTACTCCTAATATAGATCTGTTTCTGTTAGATGTCGCAATGGAAAGATATAATAGCAATGATGTCCTACAGAATCTCGCACATGATGTAATTAAAAGCAAATACAGTAATACAGTAATTGGGGTCATATTATACGAATTTATAAGAACCTACCCAAGATTGTTTGAAAACATTATTTGTAAACAAGTTGAGTATATGGAAGAATACAACAGGTTTCCATTCCACGCATTTACGAGCGATGTTTAAATTTTAAGTCGAAGACTGAAAATTTTGTAACACTATTAATTACACTTTTGTTTTCTTATACGTTTCTAAATTGTTGTATTTCAACTACAGATATTAATAGATGTCAATAAAATTATGTTATAGTTTTAAATAAAACGATTCTGATTAATAATTTTGTAAAACGTTTATAACACCCTTTTAAAAAATAATACACATCTTTGTTATAATTCTTTTCATAATTACTTAGATACCCATTTCAGTTACGTGGACATTTGAAAAATTAAACAATACCAATGTATTCTTTATATTTTAAAACATAAACAAGCTAATATATACAAAAAATAATTTCTAAATTGACATCATTCATTTCTTATGATAACAGTTGTGGTGGTTAAAATTTTATTTTAAAGCTTACAATTTAGTATATATTCCATTTGAATATCTGCCAACAGTTTTATAAACCCCATCTCCTCGACTATTTCCATAAAATCATCCAGATCCTCGGGCATTGATAACACTGCAGTACAGTGCTGTATTGCTTCCTCGTATGACTGACACGTAAGACATTTTTCTCCTTCTATCGAAAAGCGTTGCCCACATTCTGCTTTTTTTACTCGTAGAGCATTGCGAAATCGTCGAATAACCTCCCCAAAGTCTTTATACATATTTGTTATTTTGTCTCTTTAAACCGTACAATCAACAAATAATAACTTCTACGGGAATAGTCCTTTTATATGGGCTACTCCTATTCGGATATGTACCGATTGCACCCGATTTGTGTGCACGCACGAAGCAACCGGTATGGAATGTATTCCATGAACAAAATCATTACATTTCTTAAGAAAAATGCTAAGGACTTTAAAAATAATTATAACTCTTGTTAGACCTCTAGTCTCTAGATAAACGTTATTATTTTAGGTTGTGTCAGTGTTTTCTAAATCAATTTCCTACATACTTTTTCCTAAACTATGCGTATCAATTGACGGTTATACTTTACTCCATAACCCACTTGTATATATTTTCGTATTCGTCTCTAGCTAACACGTCCGTATAATAAAGATGTACAGGCTCGTCGTCAACTGGTAACTTAATCTTTTTTAAAAGCTAGCCTTTGTTTTCAACTTTAACGCTTGTTGTAGGTGTGGAAATTCTTTCCGCTATTCCTTGTGACTAGGAATCGGTAATTTTGCAAGGGATCAATCAATTGTTTGTGCACCTCTTTGAATTTTTGTAGAGATGTAGCGTCTCCCTTTTTGTATGCCGCAAAGTTCTTTCGTACAGAATCCTGCATAAAATGAAGCTTACGTTTATTTACAATAAAATTGTTAACGTTCGTCATCATCGGACTCTGGATGGGAACTAACTTTTTTTTTTGAATAATGTCAAATATTTATATACTCGACGAAATTCTTCCTATATCGACCATTATCCAAATCAAAATCTTTCATAACAGTTATAAAATTATGTTTTGAGTCACCCCAACACTGTAAACACATTTCTTTAAATTTCGGATATGTCATGTCACTACTTATATGATCCGAAAAGATATGTCTGAGATTGGTTTCATCCTGTTTCCATAATGCGATTACATTGGCGTTATCTCTGAGTCTATGTTTTAAGGCACTAGCGTAAGTTTGACATAGATAGAACGAATCTATTGCTTTATGTCGGCCGAACGAGAAAAATTGAGTGATTTTGCTTTGCTCGTTTGCAGGTATATCATCGAAAACCGCAATTGAATCTTCTTTGGTATCTCTGGGTTCAATCAAATCGTCGTAATTTTCAAACTCATGGTACCCAATTTCTTCTTTTAATGGTGTAAAAACATTTCTTAACAATTCGTATTTCGGTTGATATAAACTTTTCGAAAATACATAGGCATTTTGGAATCTAAGGCCGTTCTCGTGCAGGATCAGAGATATTGAAGCGTGGGTCTTCCCACAACTCGATGGTCCCACGAATATAGCTCGTATGTTAGACGGGAACAATGGGCCATGTTTACCATTCTTTCTTGCACTAGCAATAGCAAAGTTATCATAATTCTGTATAGGTATTTTAACCTCTGGTATAACATCCCTGGATGCATCGTTGGAATTATGTAATTTCTTCACGTTCTGCAACCTTTTAACATATCTGCATAACGTTGTTCTAGGTATATTATATTTTTTACTAGCAGCGTAGAAACTCGAGCCATCCAGGATATCCTCTGCTGCTTTTGTAATAGATTGTTTGGAGCACCACTGATTGCTTGAATGCGACATCTTTCGAAAAATGTCTTACTATAACTAAGCTCAACCCAAAACTACTTCCTTATATACCAAATTTAATCTCCCTGCTCACATAACCACATGACCATATACTACATGACCATATGATCACATGACCATATGACCACATGACCACATGACCATATGACCACATAACCATATGCCCACATGACCACATGACCATATGACCACTAAGTAATTATGAAAAGAATTATAACAAAGATGTGTATTATTTTTTAAAAGGGTGTTATAAACGTTTTACAAAATTATTAATCAGAATCGTTTTATTTAAAACTATAACATAATTTTATTGACATCTATTAATATCTTCGACTTAAAATTTAAACATCGCTGGTAAATGCGTGGAATGGAAACCTGTTGTATTCTTCCATATACTCAACTTGTTTACAAATAATGTTTTCAAACAATCTTGGGTAGGTTCTTATAAATTCGTATAATATGACCCCAATATCACTATTATTGTATTTGCTTTTAATTACATCATGTGCGAGATTCTGTAGAACATCATTCCTATTATATCTTTCCATTGCGACATCTAACAGAAACAGATCTTAATTAGGAGTACCCTTTTCCGTTAGTTCTTTTAAAGTATTAGCATGGTTGAGAACGATCTGATATACCCCTAAAAAGTGCTCTAAAGGTCCTTTGGTAAATATCATATAATTCCCATCAAATGTCATCATCTTCACTAAACAATTCTTATTTAAATAAAAACGCAAGTTGTCGAATTTGCATATCTGATTTTGCATGCCAACTTCCATAGTGCGTATAATGTGTGAAAGATTTGATATAAACTTCCTAAATACGTTGAGGGATACATCAAGTACGCTTTGCGAAATGGTGTTAACAAATCTAAAAATTATTTTGTAATCGTCGAACGGGTTCAGACCAACAATTATGATTTTGGAAGAAGATTTTGTTATGGTGTATGGTTTTTCAAATAGTAACTTGGTTCGTTCTAACTGAATTGCGGCGTTTATACGTTCTTTATGCGCTGCGGTCGATTGGTTTTTCAAATCCTTAATTTGTTCCCACTCATTGGCTATAATTTTTAGTTCCTCCTGGAAATTAACCATCTCGATGTGCCTTCGTTGTGTTTTTTTATGGCATCACATCCAGTAAAAACATTTTCGCACACACTGCACGCAATACTTAAGATGTTCATTCTAGAAAAAATTATTGATTAACAGTTTTGAATTATACATGTAAATATTAATTTCTTCTACGTTTGCAAAATTCAAACTAAGACTTACTCTTCTTTGTCGATAGTCCTCACACGAAATTTTAAACCAAAGACTGAAAATTCAGTATTACTATTAATTACACTATAAACGACTTTACGTTTTACAAAATAAACTTAAAATGAACTTTTAGTATCATTTCCCCCGTATTTATGTACATAGAGAAAGTATAAGTATAATTTGTCCTTACATTAACCCAATTTAAATCAAATTATAGAATGTGTATTCCCGTATATTAACTAGAATTGTGGAAAGTGCTTTTATTAAATTAATAGTCAGACGTCATCGACAAACAATGCAAGGTTAATGATCATACATTTTACTAAATTTATTTAGAATATACGTCTTATGTTGAACTACATTTAAAATAGATTATTGAACCACTTTCTAGCTCACCGTGCAGGATTAATATATGTATTATATCTTTTGGTTTAATCATTTGTATGTGGATTCACTAATTGAAAATTTTAACAATTCTAGTCACTAATAAATATTTTTGGATTTTTGGTTTAACTCTATTATCGAGCTAAATCTAAATAAAAATGCAAAGGTGTTTTGCTGATAGGTTTTTGAATATTAATACAATATATACAGGTCTTTGTTGGAGCTAATTTTAAAAGACGTGATAATTAATTTCAATTCCCCAGAAAAATTCTATACTAATTTTATAGGTTACACCAGGGGTTTATCTCAAAAGACAGAGCGATACGGTTTAGAAATAGATTAAAGGTGAAATATATACGGTGCTTGCAAAAGGTTAATCTGCAAATCAGTAAGGGATCATTCGATTTGAAAAAAATTCCGAGGGATTTGAGAACCTGAGGAAAAACACAATAATAATTGAAATCTTATACGATGGTATATTAAAAATACTGCTAAGAGTAATTTTGTTTAATAATTCTAAAAATGGTGTTGGTGGTTAAATACATACAGGTAAAACCCACTATAAAACAATTATACGCGTCACTTTTCCAGTCAAGACTTGCATATAACGCCAACTAATATAATAAGGAGCTGCGCACGCTCGACCATCGGCATAAAAGGCGAGAGCCATGTTCCAGTGCATTAGTCGTCAAAGTATTGTCGAGTTTGATTAAAATTATAAATTAAAGATGGATTTTTCTTGTGTTGACGTTACAAGTGATGTGCGAGTACCACAATTAAATATCAACCAACTAGTTGGTAAGTCAACCTATAGGTTAGGCGCATTTCCTCTAAATTATCACCACCATATAATAGAAGTTGGTTTTGATTTATATGGTGGTCTTCAACCTGCCATCCAAGTTATTTGCTGTAGTGGTGTGTGTGCTGATTCTACGATAACATTCTCTTACTTCGATTGGAAAAAATTGTGTACTTTTCAAGTGGAATTTCAAATTCACCAATTTGCTCAAGACTCAAAACAAGTCAGATTAAATGGTTTGACTACTGGAAACGATGTTGTTGACATACAATTGGATCAAGATTTCAAATTGCAGCTGAGCACAGCCTTTAATAGAAGTATATGGCTGTTGAACAATTTTGAAAAAGAGAATTTATATAATATGGAAATTACGAAAGATGCGAATGTTATTGTGCTACCTGCGTACGAGTGCATCAAGCTATTAAATTTGCGAGAATTGATCTGTTTTAAAATGGCTGAGTTAAGGTGTAGAAACTTTCCAGAATTTTACGAAAAATTTGTTGGTGATATAAAAAAAGTATGTGGAAATACAACGGAGGAAGAAAGGGTTCAAACGTTATTAGAGGGGGAGAGCAGTGCCAGTATTTCTCTGTGTAATGATTGCAGCAATTTAAGTTACTTGACAGTGTTGGAACTTATTAAATGTTTCCCCATTCAGTACCTAAAAAATGCAACTGCAGGGCAATCGCTTGCGCAAATGTTTAGAGATTTGGCTATCCCAGATTCGCCAGACTCTGGTTACCACAGCGGTTTATAGATGTTATCATACATGTATGTATTCTATTAAAAACATTATATTTTCTTGATAAAGTTTGTTTTTACATATTTGTATCGCCAACATTACCATAAATTATTAATAGACGTATTAAACTATCCTGTTTTTATTTTTAGGTTTAAAGTGGTGTACCCTGCAAATAATAAACACAATGTACCGCATGTTAACAAAAAATTGTAGAGAAATTCAAAGACAACTTTAATGTGGGTCTAGTATTATAATATGTTGGTAGTAAGGCTAAGTCCTACTGTATTGCACGCGAGAAGGACACGATTAAAAAGATTAAAGGGATCTCACAAAGTGTAGTTAAGTAAAACCGCGGGTGCTACAACCTATAACAAGCATATATTCCCAAAAGGGGTGGGCATCCAGCTACGCAACAGTGCGTGGTAGAATAAGGATTCTCTCCAATAAGAAATTAAAGTCATTGAGTAATGGTAGAAATGTTAAACCTATAAAGGCGATTATTAATTGTGGTTTAGTGAGCGCGTTTGTGCACTCTTCGAGTGTCTTCGGCAATCTTCGATTGTTTCCAAAGAAAATATTCAAGCATGCCATTTTCGAAAAATATGGCTTAGAAGTTATTTAAAATTAAATTGCTTTATTAGTAAGTATTCTGTATACAACAAGTTTGGTGTTCCCTTAGTAAAGTGTTTATTTAAAATTTGTATCCTGCAATTATTCATCAATTTTTAATGCACAAACATAATTAATAGAAAGTCCAAGAAAAGAAATTATATACAGGGCGTGGTCCTATTTTAAATCATAACGTCTTCTAGTAATCCGGAAAATATGTACAAGGTCTTAAACGAAACCATGTAAACACCAACTTTATACCCAATTAATAAAATCAGTTTATCGGGCGAGGACAACAAAAAGTACATCATTCCTAATAGCATAGCAACCTAATTAAGGTAGGTCAGTAAGCAATATTAAATTGCTATTAATTGACTTGCATTTAGCGTACTTTCCTATTGTAATAACCGCATTTGTTTGGAGAAGATATACACGTTTAAAATAGAAATTATATACAGCTTTCTTAATTATTAACCACACGATGATTACACCAAAAGTCGACCTTCCCATTTACATATTTAAAACACATTGGAATGATTAGTTTATTAAACTGTAAATTGGATAAAATAAATTATTAAAATTTTGTGTGCTTATTTCTTTGTATTGGTTAAAGGACTGTAGATATTAAAAAGGAGAGGTGATTAGGAATTGATCTTGGTACAAAATCTTAAAATTGGGGTAGCCCCCTTAGGGATGGTGCAATCTAAAAAATTCCTAGAAATTTGGGTAGCTGAGAAAATTCTAATATTAATTGATACCAAACAAGATAGGTTTATCGCGAAAGATGCATTGGTTAGACAAAGAAAACTATTTGTTAGTTTTGCTTATAGAGCAAAGAGCAAAATTTAGAGGTTCCGGACTTTAAAGGGGTATAACTTTACAAGGCGTGGTCGAATATTAAATCTGTTTACAGATTCGAATTCTGCGTAAAATTCTAGACTAACAAGATGTATCGCATGACTAAAAAATTTATAAGAACGCTCAAAAGTCGCTACAGGTAAGAAATCTTAAAATCAGGGTAGCTCTTTGGAGGGTGATGATATCTAAAAAATTCTTAGAGATTCGGGTAGCTGAGAAAATTCTAATATTAATTGATACCAAACAAGATAGGTTTATCTCGAAAGATTCATTGGTTAGTCGAAGAAAACCATTCGGTTCAGAATGATAGAGGTAAAAAATCTTAAAAATAGGTTTATCTCGTGTGTGGAAATGAGGATGCTCATTTATCTCGAAAGATGAAAAATTTAAGATATATTTATCTCGAAAGATGAAAATGGTTAGTCGAAGAAAACTATTTGGTCCAGATGTGGGAGCAAATGTGGGATTCTGGAGCAAATGTGGCGGTGATTTTCCTTATAATGTACTACTCTAATACTACTCAAAAATCTGCGGAAAACTTCTGAATTTAAAAAAACTTTGATTTTCGATTTATTTTGCGCGAGTTTTAAAATATTGTAGATGACTAAAGGCCGGCGCAATTTTATATTTGACAGAGCGCGGTTTAATAAGCGCAGCCAACACAGGTAAAGGTACTAAATGATAGTGGTAATCAGAATATACATTGCAAATGCGGCAAATGTAGAAAAGTGGTCTTAGACATCATACGGTTCTACATTTTAGGAAACCCATAGCAGCTCAAAACGACAATACATCAATTGATCACCCTAATCTACCGCGCTACTGTAAGGCGCTCTGGATTGTGCATCTCAACCTAATTTTATCACTTTTGAATGTTGCAAGTCATTGGGTCTTGCAAGGTAGCATGATCACATTTTCGTGATCGGTATTAACCAGATCCAATCATGTATCAAATAAAAGTGCGGTATAAGAGTGAGTGGAAACTTTAAAAAATTATACCTGTTGCGATCTTCCAAACGAAGAACGGAATGCGAAGCTCATTTTGCCTACACCTTTCGAAAGAATTCTGAAGGCAAGTACATTGTCTCCAACCCTCTGCGGGATCCTCTTGAAAAATTGGTGGATTCTATAGCGAAAGAGTTGTAGGGATTTTGCCAGCTTAAGTGCAAACTTGAAATAAATCCTAATATAAAGAGTAAGTGCATAGACATTTTGAACGAATACAGATTAACAGTTCATATGTCAAAGCTATTAAAGGAAAGTCCAAAACCACAAATTGAATTTTTGATGGCGCATCATGGTGTGCTAAATGCGAAAAGTACTACTACTAAATTAAGGTTCTTTCTAATGTTTTTTTTCCTTCATCTTTAGGTACCTCAGTTAACTATCATTAAATGGTAATACCATGCCATCTTTGAGTGTTTAATGGATGACATCTTACGTAGACTGTTGTGTATTTGGATGACGTAATCATGATTGATAAGGTATTTATAGAACACGGCTAATTTGGCGGAAGTGTTTCAAAGATTGAGAGAAGCCAATTTGAAGTTGAACCCAAACAAATGCCATCTACTTGGTGAAGAGGTATAAAACCTGGGGCATGTAGTCCTACGCGATGGAATTATGTTAGAACCGGACAAAGTTATGGCGGTGCAAGACTGGTCAACGTCCAGCAGGTTGCTTAACCCCCTTCACATACCACTGATTTGTTATATTCCAAATTTGACAATGTACATTCTTATAATTTGTAAATAAATTCCCGCGAATATTTTTTAATAAACTTGTTAATTTTTGCTTTTGCGCAAAAGGATGCGAAGGTGCGGAGTGTGTAAAAGGACGCCATTAAGTGACGAGACCTGAAGCCAAAAACATCTGCCCGTGTTGTGTGTGTCTTTTTTTTTAGGGACGTAGGTTCCTTATCTTTACCTTTGTGTTCCTCATACCTGGTTGTTCCTGTCATTCCGATACGAGGGGAAAGAGGATGGACGAATTGGAAATTTGACCCAGCAATAGCGTAGCTTACCTATAAAAACAAGAAGGATCCTGAGATGTTTAAAAATACAAGTGAGTAACCGTTTTACTTATATTGTAAATGTAAATTTGACTATTGCATCACTTTTAAACGTGTTTGGTATTTGATATAAAATGGTGCGTAATTTGCCGCGTAATTATACGTTGTATTAAAGAATTGCGCAATAGTAGGAAGCGCGACAAAGCGCAACAGATTATCGGTGAAATAGGATAAATATTTAGAAAACAATAGAAGAGGTATCAAGCTGTATCTAACAAAAATGAGCAGCGGCTGTGTTCGAAGACAGCAAACATATGATGATGATAGTATGGACAGACGAAGTTAATAAGAAGGAAGTTTTAGAAATGGTAGGGGAAGAAAGATATCTGTCGCGAACAAAAAAAAAATAGGATGAATATGACGTACCAATAAATATCGGTGACATAGAAAATAGTTTTGAAAATGAATTAATGTAATAATTTAAATTTTAATGATCCCGCTAATAAATTATATTAATTTTGACTATAATTCAAAGCTTATTTGTTCAGTATGACCACTTTTGTGATATGAGGCTCAGAAGGACTACTTTTTGTGGTATGAGGCTCAGAAGGACCACCTTTTGTGATATGAGGCTCAGAAGGACCACTTTTTGTGATATGAGGCTCAGAAGGGCCACTTTTTGATATCCGGCCCGAAGGACCACTTTTTGTGTGGTATACGTTGGAGTGTATAAAATCGGGACAGCTCCAGAACGTTTCCCAAAGCGTAAAGCTTAGCAAATGGACTGTATGCAATTGGAGGTTAGGCGCGAAAAACAGTAACATAGGTCAAACCGTAATTAATGTTTTGCTTACCTTGCAATGTTGTTCACCAATTTACTCCCGCGAAGATAGGTGTTGTTTACCGGTCGACGCACTTGGTCGGGCAGCAGCACTTATGCACTCGCGGTTATAGTTACTAGGTGTTGAGTCGGTTAAACGATACGAGAGAGTGTCATGTTGGTCAAGCGAAAAGGCTTTATCGCTCCGCCATATGTATAGCACAACAATAATATACGATAAGGCCATCTATATTGTCAATCGCTGACCTCCAACTGTATGAAGTTTTAACAGTATATATTTAGAAAACAGCAATAGAAGGGAATAGAAATAAATTTAGGCCCTAAGAATTTCAGAGAAATGTGTAGGTTAGTTCAGAATAGGAAACAATGGATGTACGCGTCTAACCAGTTCCAGGACTGAAGATCTAATGATAACATTCAATTGAATTATAATTCCATTTCTTTTGTCTAAAAATTAAAAAATATGCTTGTTATGGAACCATATCTTCCTTAATGAAATTTGTAATTACTTCCCTGTCTTTATCAGCGGGCATACGAACTTTTATTCTAGTTTTGTCGAACATTTTTGTTCTTGTTATAAAATATTTCTTATCCTTTGCTGGAGCAACTATATTTAATTTTTGTACATATTTAAAGATTTTCTGTCTTGGGTATTTAAATAATGAGATTTTCATAGTGTCTATTGGATTATATTGTCATCACGGTCTGGCAGAATAAATTTTAAAAATTCATTCTCATAATAAGTGAGATTTGGGTCTTGCTCATTTGGTCGACTTGCATCTGCATTCGTATTTAATTTACCTTTTTTACATATTAATTCATAATCAAATTCTTCAAGTTACAATTTCCATCCATTAATTTGGAGTTGGGTTCTTTAAGGATAAATAGCCATTTTAAAGCTGTGTGATCACTCGTTATTTTAAATGTTACTCCATATAAGTGAGTTCTAAAATTTATCGTAGCCAATACGATTGGTAGTAATTTTTTTCGATTCTACTGTATTTTCATTCACAGGGGCATAAGGTTCGTGATGCATAAGCTGCTAAAAGTTCGCTTTCTATTGTTCTGTGTGAAAATACCGCTCCCATGTCGAAGTTTGAAGATTTTGTTGCTAAGTTATAGGGTTTTGAAAAATCGGGGTGTTGAAGAATTAGATCATTCAGTAAAAGTTTTTGCATGTGTTGAATAAATCCAAATATTCTTGATGATGTTGTATTTTCGCATTTTCCTTCAAACATTGTGTAAATTTAACAAAGTTTTTTTAGAAGCTTCTTATAATAACCGATTAATTTCCTAAGAAAGATGTAATCTGTTTAGCTGTCTGGGGTATTGAAAAGTTTTTATAGCCTCTACTTATTAAAATTCTATCTGTTTTGCACAGAGGGTCTGATTTGTCTAGTTGGATTTTTAGTCCTACGTTTTTAAGTATATCAAAAACTTATTTCAAGTTACTGATGTGTTAAGGTTGAATAAATAATTATATAATCCATGAAACCCAAACAAATTTTATGTACTAGATGCCACAACATGTTGTCCATAACAGTTTGGAGAGCTGCTGGAACTCCTTTTAATTCGAAAGATAGTTTTATATATCCGTAATGTCTGTTTTCAGCGAAAAAAGTTGTTTTTGAAATTGAATCTGGGTGTAATTGGATTTGAAAAAAATCCTTGGGTTGTCAATTTTTGAATAATATTGTACTATGCCTTAGCGCTTAAGAATGTCGGATATGTTCGGTAAGGAGCATCTGTCGCCTATAGTCTTCTGGTTGAGTTTTCTATAGTACGTAACTATTCTCCATGATCTAATTTTTTCGGGGCAATCCATATTGGTACGCTCCGTGGAGGTTATTGTGTTCATTTTGTTGATAATTTGGAGATATTAAGTTTGAAGATGAGCTTTGGGATGTGGTATCTCAGATTGCCTTTTGCTTCTTGCCAATAGGGTAGGTTCTTTTCCATTTCATCATTGAGGATTTCTTCTAGTTATAGGATTTTGTCTATTGTTGGGTGTTTGGGTAGTTCAGGTTTTTGGTTTAGTAGCAGTCTTTTATTAGGGGTTTCAGTTGTGTTCATGTATGGATTGCGAGTGTGTGTGTATATATGTGTGTGTGTGTGCGCGCGCGTGTGTGCATTTGCATTCTCTGTTGTATTTTTGACAGTTTCTATATTTATGTTTTCTATGTTTCTATTTTCAATATTGAGTTCATGGACTACTTCTTTCTTAATTAGTTCTAGTTCGTGTTGTTCTTCAGTATTCTGTTCTATTGTTGCTTTGTTACAATTTCTGATAGTTGTTGATTGTTGTGGGTATTTTTCGAGGACAGTGTGTGTGTGTGTGTGTGTGTGTGTGTAGTGTGTGTGTTTGTAGTGTATGTGTGCGTGCGTGTTTGTGTGTATGTGTGTGCGCGTGTTTATGTGTGCGTTTGTGCGTACGTGTGTGTACGCGCGTGTGTGTATGGTAAGTGTGAGACCTTCTTAGTTGCAGGCAGCATGGGGTTATTTTTAATTCCGGCACCCCCGCACGTATGGCAATTACTATTATCATCATTAGTATTATTAGTATTATTATTATTATTAATGTTATTGTTATTATAACTATTATTAATAACACTGTTATTATTATTATTAACTATAGTTTAGTGAATCAAGCATTATTACATTTTCCTTGAGTGTACAAACCAAATAAATCTAATAATCAAAATTAGTAGATGCATTTTTATTGTATTTATCAGAGCTCTTTAAAGTGGTCTTCTTGGTTTGAATTAATTTACACATAATTAGTTTACCTTCTGTGTACGTATAATAAAACAAGTTGAAAATGCAAGGCATTGTCGCAACGAACTTCCAAATGTAGACTTACTTTAAAACAATTTATGTATCGCACATTAATTTTGGACCTATTTGAAATTTTTGATAAAAATTAATTCCCCGGGGGGGGGTGTCGGGTATCCGTGGTCAGATTTTGTGGGGGGTACCATATTTCGACTCAGCTATGTTAGGGGAGTCCAAATATGTATCGCACATTAATTTTGGACCTATTTGAAATTTTTGATAAAAATTAATTCCCCCGGGGGGGGGTCGGGTATCCGTGGTCACATTTTGTGGGGGGTACCATATTTCGACTCAGCTATGTTAGGGGAGTCCAAATATGTATCGCACATTAATTTTGGACCTATTTGAAATTTTTTTCCCGACGGAATATCGCGGGGCACGGCGCCCCGTGGCCCGATTTTAACTGACATCAAAACTTAAGCTCTGGACACCGAGCTGAATCGATTGATGTATCACACATTGATGTCCGACCATTAGAAAGGCCTCGGACGGACGGACAGACGGACGACAAATCGATTTCATAAACGAACGAAGTTCGTTGATTATCTATTAACTCCGATTTATTAAAACAGAACATGTCTGTTAACTGTGAATAAAATCAACACCAATGTTCTTGACGTTTCCGCGATTAGCATATAATTTAATCTTGAAATTTGATGAAAAAACGCCTCCAAAAAAATATTGAACTCATTTTAAGTATTTGTGATCATTAGGAACGGGTGTTTAATTGTAAATTTAAATAAGTCAATGTATTCCTTCAACAATATATAATATCAAAGTCAAAGTCCGTGTGATGTAAAACATGTATAAACAAGTAGCTTGTTAAATTTGACATCTCTTTCCGTTTCAAACAGGAAAATTTTAAAATACCGATGCATCACATACGTGTTGACTGATCTGATGAAGAGAAAAAGTTGCATACAGCAAGTAACGCCGTCTGAATGTAGATTAGATTACAGTAGAATCCATTTTTCAATGTTAATCATCAACTCTGCATAGGTATAAAATTAAACCACAAAAAACTACTTCCTATATTATCAAATTGTCATATCTACGTTGGCCAAGTGACATGTGAATGCCTGAAAATTTTAAAAGTATTTAATCATGAGTTTAAAATGCAGTAGCAGGTATGATCATTCATCATAGAAAAACTGACGACACGACGATGACGCAGCTAAAATTTTTAAGAGGCCCAAATCGAATCCTTCTCTATTTGACACTAATTCACCTGAAAAACTAATTTGGAGGATTGCAGAGTAATCGTTGGCACGTCGGTATTTGACTTATAACACTGAAAGGCTGCAAAGAGCGTTGTAATTTATTAACGGTGAGGTTTGGATTGCAAGTTCGAAATTCTCAGGTAGTGCGGGCGTGAGAAACCGACTGAAAATAATAATAAATTGCAGTGCGATAGCCATTATTAGACGTATTGTCTGTGACAATGAGAAAATTTAATAATTTTGTTTTACTATACGAACTTGCCGAACCCTTTTGTACAGAAAGGCACTTTCACGAATAGTTTAAATTCAGTTTGGTGTTGTTTCAGGATATTTAAAATTCAAATGCAATTTTATCATAGGTTAGTATAATTATTTCAACTAATTAAAAAAGGCTGCGTAAGGCTTTACGCAAGGTACATTTGTACTGTTTACCACTGTAATGGATCGCTAAAATTGATGCATTCAATATGCCATTATAATGTTGCTTGATTACGTGATTTTTAATAATATTAATCTTTGTGCTGTTTGGATTACTCGTTTGATTCCTGCCTGCAGCAACGAGTTTTCATTAAAGGTATTATAATCACTACCTTAAAAATTTGTGGCATGCAATCTATTATACGAGGGGGCACTAATCCTGTTAGCAAAAATATCTGGATCTATACTTCGTTTCACGAGAGAATAAAACAATGAAAAGCATCATCATCATTAGGTCTTCAGTCCTGGAACTGGTTAGACGCGTACCCTCATTGTTTCCTATTCTGAACTCACTTTCACATTTACCTGAAATTTACAGTCTGCAGTTACCTAAACAATAAGGCACCCGCTAATAAACCTTAAACAATAGAACGGTTAAAAAACAACATTCGTGAAGAAATTGCTTGAATAACTCACCCGTAACAGAACGAGAGGTGATGCAAATAACAATGAAAAGCGTATCCTTGATTAAATCATGAGCGCCCGCATTTAGCAAATATCATTTTCTATAATTAATATAAATAGTTGCAACCAACATGCGTTGAATTTCACCATTAAGTTTCTTTAATTTCGTTTTATTCTAAATTCATGGCTAAATTAAATTGTAAAGTAATTTTTTCCGCACCCAGTACAAGCTTGCGTACTTTTCACACTGCAACTGGCGTGAAAAATGTTCTACAGCACTGATTCAGAAAATTTTTATCAGTGGTTTTTGCAAATTCCACTTTTCTGCTTCTGTATCAATGGAAGAAGCTGCAGAATACATAACTTGCAAGAGTGATGAGAAACCGTATACTTCATGCAAAACATAATCCTCCGGAGAAATACGATACATTTTATTACCATTTAATTCAGAAATATTTGATCTAAAAGTCAGAAGTTTAATGCAAAACCGTCTGATAATAATTCCTTTATCATCATTATTAGGTTTTCAGTCCTGGAACTGGTTAGACGCGTACCCTCATTGTTTCCTATTCTGAACACACATTTCCATGAAATTTGCACAGTCTGCATCCATCACTATCTGATCTAGGTCTACATCTACCTCTTTTTTCCTATCTCTGCTTGTAATATATCCCATACTATTCCCCAAAAATGCTTTAGAAGGTATTCTGCCCTTCTGTTTCTCCTATTTTTTTCCACAGATATCCTTGTTCCCCTACTATTTCTATAACCTATTTGTTATTAAATTTGTCTGTCTATGCTATCATACTCATACATCTGAAGCACAACATTCCAAAAGGTTGCTACCGTTTTTCTGTCTGCTTTTCCTACTGCCCGTATTTCATAGGCTGTGTTCCACACATATGCTTTCAACAATTTTCTTCTTGTTTCTGTTTGTTGTCTTTCATCATAGGCGCTGTTTTTCCTTGTTAGATGCAGTTCGGTCCCCTTCTATTGTTTTACAATGATATACCCTATTTCTCCGACATTCAGTGGTTGTGAAGGGGAGCGGCTTGGTGTGTGACTACTACGCCCAAGATCCCGGGTTCGAAACCCGACACGGTCCGCTTGAAAAATGTTAGGCGAGCATTTTTCACGAAAATACACCTTCGTTCGGATGAGAGGTAAAATGGAGATCTCGTGTGTGTGTGTGTTGTCACGCACGTTAAAGATCCCTACCATGTTGGAACAGCAAGGGTTTGGCAAAATTCCAAATTTTCCAGGTAAAAAAAACTCGCTTCCTGGCCAATGTAGTACCTTTGGGTGGAGCATTCGAAAATTACATGTAAGGTTGTGAAGGGGGTTAAGCAGCCTGTGGCTGCCAAATTCCCCCAACACTTAGACACTTGCCAAATTAATAGTTTTTCAGTAAATCCTTTAACACAATTAACATTATTCGAGAATATTGCCCAACCAATACTTTACAGAAAGTGGCGTTATACCCCTTGAGGCTACCAATAGTTTCTTTAATCTACGCGTCATCATATGCTTTATGATGTATTACTGTAATTTATGGCTGTCGTTAATTGCTTTATATTATAGTGTTAACTTCTAATTTGAATGTTAATTTACCTTTACTATTAATGGAATTTTTCTCGAAGTTCAATGAATACGTTCTTATTTTTCAATTTAATATTATATGCGCGCCTTTGTCAAAAATACTACCATATGTCTATCGTTATTATACACGCGACTTCACGCATTAAATAAATTTATGTACTATAACATCAAATTCTTGCGCGTTCACTCGCAACCGAGTACCTTAATGGCAAAATTTATGGATGAAGAACTCTTTACAAAACACCTTTCTCCTCACGGAATATCATTATTCTTGTCTACAAACAATATTACTTCGTGATTAAAATGGAAAATTTTTTCAACCACGCGCGTGTGTCTTTATAATACAATATACTGATTGTTTTAAAACGTAGGTTACCAGAAAAATGAAAATTTACGTAGTATGGGCTTTTTTTCTTAAATTTTCTCAGGTTAACGACGTTGAATTTTTACAAAATGGAGCTTTTTGACCTTTTGAAAACCTCTAATGACATCTATATATATATATATATATATATATATATATATATATATAATTATATATATATTACTCATATTTAGACCAGGGTAGAAAATTATATAATCACATCAAATAATTTTAATCACTGTGTAGAAGCTTTTGGAAAAGGTACGCGTTATTAAATAACAGCGTGAAGCATAAAAATTCATTCGTTTTATTAAAATTAAGAAATTTAAATTATTTATAAGACGCTTTATATAAAAGGAATCAGTATTAGAAAACTTTACGGGTAATTTAATTATCCCTAGTAAAGAAACAAATAAAAATTACGTGCAAAATTTATATTAATTAACTCTATTTTAAGTAACCGGTATTAAAACGTACAGATAATAATTAATATTTAGTTAGGATTCACTAAAATTTAAAGGGTATTAATTTTAATTGAAGTTAATTGAACCGTTAGTAACATATAATATCTATAAAAACTTGTAAAAACCCAACAAAATAAAGCTCTGAGAATTAATATTATGTTTGAACACCTGCGTAGTTTAAAAGTCACGTACGGCGAAAATGTTGCAGATAATTAATGGTTACAAAGAATCTTGGAGAAACCGTGGCTTAATATTCACGAGAAGGCGCGATACGGGGTTATTTAACCCAGATAGTCCACATGGACTGAAAATAATCGATAATAAAGAATATCAATTTGCACCAATACGAACAGGTTAGAAAAGGAAAGAGAAAATGCGTCAAGCAAAGACACATATAGTAAAAGGCGGGATTTGAGCAACGTCACGAGGGTCACGATTGGTTGAAAATAAGATGCAAATATGAGAGGTAGAAACAACAATTTCTGTACAAAATTAATTAGTTATTCTCGGACATGTTTGCGTGCCGTGTGAGAATTTCTGAGATTTTCAACTGGCGAGTGCAAAATTCGTAAAAACCGATGCGCGAGCGACGGAATGGGAACATAGCATGCGAAATTCTTTAGAACTGGCCGTTTTGGGGACTCGACCGACAGCAATAATATTTTAATTTTAAGGTGAAATTTGCTTGTTTAAGTAGAAAGGGGTATTTAGTATTGATGTTCTGGATTATGATAAAAATATGGGTATGTCTTTGAGCTCAATTAGACGAACCTGGTTAATTAACGTAAAGGGGTGGTAGATGCTCCCTTTGTACTCTGCATATATTGTTATATTAATTAGTAGGCATCCAACAAGGACTTTAATTCAGGATGCACATTTAAATGATAATAAATGTAATCTTGAAAATTTCTGATACTGAAATTTATGCCAAAATTTAATTTTGAAATTTTAATGTATTGTGAATATTGATGTAAATAGAGTTAACGTTCGTGTTTGTGGTAGGAATGTGTTTGTTTTTTTTTATGAATGAGGATGAAAGTTATCTAGGGGAGCAGCCGAGGCGATTAACAGAAGAAAGTCAATGGACCAACACAGTTAAAGTAATGAATAGCTTTTCGTAGAATTCACAGCATTCTGGACATCCAATTCGTAGGGGCTCGATTCGAAAAGCGGAGTACCCGGATTTTGGTGGTATCACAGCAATATATATATTGACGTAATAAGGGGCCACGATAGGTCATTGAAATCCCATTTTCTACAAATAAATCTCATCAAAATATAAAAGAATCCGGAAAAAAATTGAAATTTCCGTAAATTCATGGTCACACCCTGTATAATACAAGCATACTTTTATTTATTAATGTACAAGCGAAAATGCAATTGCGCATGTACAAATACTCATCCTGTATGATGGAAGCGTATTGTAAATACACAATAAATAATTAGCAAATAACATAAGCTGTATGTGTAAAAATAATTAATTTTAAGATACTTTAAATACGCATTCAATGCTAACTCAAATAGATCATTTTAAGCTAAATACAAAGCCATTTATCTTTGTATAGCATAAAAACATTGTAAATAAAAGTATTTTCTTGACAATTCGAGAAGAATTGAGAATAAGTACGTCAACTTTGTTAATAAATAAACGTTTATTCTACAAAGCGGTCTGATCATTGAAGAAAGCCGTAAAATCCATAGAATAACCGATAAAAATTATGTATCACCTTTTGCAATTATTAGATTAGCATGCGACGCCACAATAATCTTGGGTATTAGATAAAAACGAGCAACGCACGTCACTAATAACTGGAACAAGATAACGAGGTAATAAAACTCAACAATGTTGAACGTTAATGAGGATTTCCCAGACTATTTCGTAAGATAGGCGTTTAATAATTAGAATGGAATCGCGCAAATACTACTACATTCTAGAAATAGATAATTTTGTATATATAAAGAAACGTTTATTAAATAAAGTCATTCATATATTCGATCGCGAAATGTTATTTTGATTTAAGTCGCGAGCTGTTGCTTTGCAAACATAATATTTGAATTATGCAGTAAGCATACTGCAATTTAATAATTATGATGTTACAATGAATATAGAAGTGATGTTTTATATGTAACTTACATAAAGATGATAATTATTAAATACAATGCAGAGGTAAAATTCTTCAATGTAACGCTATTTTAAAATTTTTGTTAAATAATTGAAAGGCAGGTTTAAGCAAAATATACTTTAGTAACTGCTGTTCGAAACGAGGATTTTAAATATGGAAAATCTTGTAAGCTGATTTGACGTCAATTTAAAATAAAAAAATATTTAATTACAAACTGGGGCAGCGCTTTTTGCGGATTCTGCAAGTATTACTTTTAGATTATTTTTAACTGATATTGCAGTATTTGTCGTTTAATTTAAGGTAGAATAATAAGTGTTGATAATATAATATTTTTGTTGTGATGATTTTTACCAAGAAGGTTTGTGTTCAGAGTTCTAAACACTCTGACTTCTTTAATGGACAAAACAAACCTTACAAGCGTGAAAATCAAAAACCTTGTAAAATGTTCAAAAGAGAAGAAATTTAGTTCTGTAAATTTAAAATAAGGTAAGGAAAATTGTTTTATAATTAAGTAAATAAGTACTTGTTAGAAATAATTTTATGTTTGAAAGAAACATGCTGTAAATGTTCTATCTGCTTTTGTATGAGAGAAAATATTTTGTATATTAATGCTTTGTGATATTGCTGTTTGATTTCATTTTAAAAACTTCAACACTTTCGTTGAGCTAGCCACGCAAAGTTAGAAGGAAAGTAAGTGAATAATTTCAAATTTTACAATTTGCTGTATCTGTATCGGAGCAAACTTTTAGCGGCGCATCATGGACGGGGCGTTGTCACAGCACTCTTGTAGCGGCGCATCAAAGCGAGGCGTTGTCACAGCACTCTTTTAGTGACGCTTCAACGCGGGGCTTGCCACATCACTCTTTCAGCAGCGCCACAACGCGAGGCCTTATTATATCAATATAATATATATATATATATATATATATATATATATATATATATATACACTGCTGGGTTACGCCTCTGTGTTAGAGGAGCCAAAATTCATTGCTGTGACTTAGACACAACACTGCGATGGGAAATTTGAAATTACTGTCTTACCTTCGTTTGCCTCTTTTACTTATAAGTGGATAATTTTCATATCTTTTACTACCACGCTTGTGAGTATAATTGACCAATGATGCTCCGCAGGTTATTTAGTAAAAGTTAAAATTATCGAACTCCAACCTTAAAGTTTCTCTGGAAATTATCCTTAACACAAATGAATTAAGAACTTATTCTACCTTAAGTGCTTGCATTATCCTTATACGTTATAAAAAAAATTAACAGTTATACTTGCGGTATTATTGTAGAATAGCGCTTATCAAAAACTCATCTCCATCGTAATTAACGGCATTAAATATTCCTTGGTTTCACTCCACATCTCCAAAAATATCAGTCGCTATTGCAAAACTTCAAAAGATCAAAACTATGTGAAGGAAAATTACAGAAACTCGACAACCACATTTGCTTTCGTATGGGAAAGACTTTTTGGATCCTCACTTCACCCTTGTGCCTTGGAGTATAGCGGTGAGTATTTCTGTGGTTAAATAATATACTTTTTGATCGCATTGTATCAATATAAATTTTATTTTAAACTATTCAAAAATTATTTAAGGGACCCGAAACGTTTGGTTAGGGTAGGTTTATAGTTACGTACACTTTCGTCTCTTGTAATTCTATCTTTACGTTGAATACTATAGCTACTAATCATTTACGCATATTATTGTTTAGTCATGCTTCAGTCGATGCATAATATAGATGTTGATAAAAGTATTGCTTAAAACTGCTGCAATTATGTATGATAAAAAGAAGCTTTGTGTAATGTAATTTGGGTGTTATTTGTGGACGCGCTATACAAAACACACAAGGAGGTTATGTAATTACGCTGACAGAAGTGATAAATACCAAGCAGTCAAATTCAGGTATGATATACCAAGCCTACAAACTTCATCCCAAAGGTTCTGAGCATATTAGTAGTTACGAAACATGAGCAATTGATTTATTTTCTTCTTGTGTATTCTGGGTTTAGAATCTGAACTGCACAAGTATCGGATGCTAATAATTTGTTAGTGCATTCCTGAATTCTACCATACAAATAATGAAGACTTTCCATCTGTGAGATATTTCAAATTAAGCTCCTAACCACTTACAACTACACAAAAAGGACCCTAAAGCATCAGTTGGCCCGTTGTTACACAATTGAGGTCAATTTCAAGGTACTAAAAAGAAACTAGTCAATAATGCATGCATATACAACTAGACATTCGCAATATATTTATAATGTAATAGATTAGCTAGACTTGTCGGAAATCCTTGTATCGATATCAGAAATCTTAAAGTAACTGCTGGAAGCATTATTATTACGATATTTAGCCGTGCTACTTTCAAGATTAAATCTCCGACTCGTATTTATATCATGACAAACAACTATTAAGTACATATATATCAGTCATACTATTGTTTGAATAACGTTAAGTAGATATAAACTGACCACAAAGAGTAGTGTTGCTAAATCTTTAAGAAAGCGGAGTATAAAAATTGGGTTTGGATAACATCAACGTTGTCAGAAATTTCGTGCTCTTAAAATCACGAACTACAATTGCAGAAAACTTTGCATTGAAAGACCTTAAATCCAAACAATTTAAATACATAAACAAAATATTTAAATAAAGTCATTCGTCATATTATACTAAATGAAATAAATTACAATATTTTAAATAAAGGTAAGTTTTTCTATTAACTATTCAAAAACTGAGACCAAAATTTTTACTATTGCCTGCGAGTATTAGTATTGCAAAAGAAAATACACTATTCTCTATTAAAAAAATCCTTCCGTTGTCATATTCCCTTCACTACTTATAGCTTTTGATAAGATGTTAAACAAGTGGTAAATTTGCACTTCGTAAAAAAACCTATCTTCAGTAACAAGCTATTTTAAAATGCATTTTAATATGTACCAGTAGGTAAGGTACAATCGCAAAAACGCAAAAAACTGTTATTTACATGTATTTTTCCCCATAAGAAAATCTAAGGTGCCAAAAAAGTTTTTAGTAGATTCAATGGTCACTCGTACCCGTACATTTGATTTATTCCAATACTCTACCCGAAGGTACTACAATGGCCAAAAAGCGAGTGATTTCTTACCTGGAAATCTCAAATTTTACCGAATCCTTGCTATTCCAAGCCAGGTAGAGACCTTTAGGCACGTGACGATACTCACACACAGGTCCTACATTTAACATTTCATCCAAACGATGGCGTAATTTTGTAAAAAATGCTCGCATAATATTTTTCAAGCGATCCGTGACGGGAATTGAATCCGAAACCTTGGGTTAAAGGTCACGCGTGAACCAAATAAGCCACGAAGCCGTCTTGGTCACTCATACCTTATATTTGATTGTTTGCAATGCTCCGCCCGATGGTACTACGATAACCAAAAAGTTGTTTTTTTTACCTGAAAAATGTTGAATTTTGTCGAACTTTTGCTATTCCAAGCAAGGTAAGAATATTTAACGTGCATGACAACACGCACACACGAGACCTACGTTTTACCTCTCATCCAAAGAAGGGCGTACTTTTATGAAAAATGCTCCTCTAACATTTTTCAAGCGAACAGTGTCGGGAATCAAACACGGGACCTTAAGCTTAAAAGTCACACGCGAACAAACTAAACCACGAAGCTATCTGAGTTACCCAAGCCCATAGAATTGGTTTTCCAATTACCCATCAAAAAGTACTCATTTATCGGAGAACGAGTTCGATTGCTCATATCGTATAATTTGAAAACCACTATACTTGCAGCCACGTTCCCAATGCTCCACTCGAAGGTACTACATTGGGTTTAAACGCGAATAATTAAATGCTTCATGACTTCAAAATTAATTAATCGTTAAATATAATTTATAAACTAAAACTAAAGTTAGGATCTAAATAAGGGTACCTATAGCGTTGATTTTGGAGTGTGTCTGATCTACAAGACATTAGCTAAAAGTAATAGGGGTGGGATCCGTAATGTCAGATAGCAGCCGCCCACTCTGTTTATCAGTAAGATCTGAAGAAAACTATCCAAATGTAGCTAAATGAGTATTTATTAATGAGTTCGTATATCTAAGCATACCCCAAATTTATTAATGATGAATCCTGCTATACGCTTCTACACTAAAAATTTATAATCTCGTCCGCCCTAGGCTAAGTAATTTATTCTAATTTGAGCCTGAACTCGTCCCTAACGTTCCCTAACTGACATATTCTAATTTCAACCTTCCTTTCCATAGATACTTCAACCAAAAACAGTCAAAACGCCAAAATAAAACAAATTAAACGACAAAGCAGTAAAGTATATAAATGTGCAATACAGGTTATAAAATATAAATATATAAATAAAGCATTTAGTTTGTAAGCAAAGAAGTAACCCTTAAATTATCAAGTGCACTCGCATAAGTACTATGTCAGCTAACGCCATCATACTAATGCATGCTCGTTTAAAATTAACTGCAAAGTGTACTTATAATGCAAATCAATGTTTATACTAATACAGCCGCCACAATATTTATAAATAACTCGAATATAAATTTCTCTAGGATCCAAAGATCTGGTTATCTATCCACACCAAATTATCCATTACTGCTAAGGGTCGATGGGAATGCACTGTTGAAGTCCTGGTGAGTATGCATTAAATGTGCTGGGGAATCACAGTCACTATCACTTTTAGATCCTCGGGGAATGCACGGCTTCACTCTAATTTAATTTCTTAGTTTGATCAATTTATTTGGTTGGTTTAAATTAATTAGGAAAGCTGATTTAGTTTTTCATTTAATAACTCGGTTTAAAGTTTTGATTGAATACCTAATGTTTGTTCCGCGCGTTGTATCGAAAGACAGTGATTGATTTTAGTGTGAAATTTATCGTGCGTATTTAGATATTTCGGTATTTTGTTTTGTTTTTGTATACATTTTTCGTGTTTTTTTTCTATTTAGGTAAATTAAGTAGGTCGTGCGATAAAATAAATTTGTCAAATCTAAAACGCTACCTCCTACTCCAAATTTCAAGCAACCTCTTCCCATATCATTTGGTTTACACCGGGTTCTCAGCGTCCAGACTCGCGACACTTCCCACAAAGTCCTTCAAGGCTACCCAGAATGCTTTATGGTTAGTCACTTTTTGAACTTCTTCAAAGCTCTTGTGTCATTCTATCCCCTCAACAGCTGGTTTACTGTCCGTTAACCCTCTGTAAGCCATCTCGAGTAGGCAGTCAAATAGCACGTACCCCGTGTCTGCTAGTAGCTACACCATCTTATGATTGAATTTCACCTCAATATTAGTTTTATGCCCGGTGTAAATCTATGTGTCAACCTACCCGTGGCAGCGTTGTTCCATCACTGTTGGATTGGCTATTCTCGCAACGTTTTCTTAATTATGAACCTCAGTAGCTCTGAATACGATGTTAAAAACTCTTCTGCTGCGACGTCTTTGGTCTTTAACTACGCTGTCGTGTCCTCGATTGCCGTCATGCGACTTAACCCAATCCTAAATCCCGAAACCCAGGTGCCGTGTGCACTATCCTTCAGACGTCCCCTTAAAGATCTGTCTAGGTGTTCATATTTGCCAGAACAGTCAGGGTCAATTTGCTATCGCTAATGATAGAGTACCCACTTGTGCCCAAGCGATTGTCTATAGTTTCCCTTATAAGTACCAACTCGCACTGAATGATTGTTCTCCAATCCACAAGTTCAGTTTGGTATCTCTCCTCCTTATCCACAACAAACGCCTATCCTGCTGGCCCATCGTCCATTTGCGAGCCACCCGTATAAAACCTGATACCCGTCGCGTTTATATCGCTTTCGATAAACTCGAGCGCAAGGACATCATTCGAATTCTTTAGTTCGGAAATAACAATTTTCCTATCAATCTCCCTACTGCCAATCCAAGATTTTTGACAATTTGACATCCTCTCTCTATATTTACGAGTCCTCAATCTTTAATCTCTTTGGCGACAAATTCAATTGGAATTATCCCACTGATCACAAAAACCGCCTCCGTAGAAGTGGTTCTGTACGCCGTCGCTTTTGTTTTCTTTACAGTTTGACAATCAAAAGTCGTTGTACATATCCAACTATTGGTTACCGAAGGAATAGAAAAAGAATATGTCGATTTAGAATTTAAATAAGAGTTACAAGTTAAAAATTATTTCAACGCATTGCAACGTTTCGACTCGAAGGAGTATAGAATGGAAATAAAGATGCATATTATTTGTTACGGACTTTTTCCTAAAAAATTAATTTTAATGGTAGTATCATACAGGAGGACAAACTACATTTTAAATTACCGAAAATAATCTCAAAACCTGGACTACACTCCAACCTTTGGCATATGCCCAGGCGTAGGTATAATTTCTCATACATACTTATATAAGTGCAAACCATGCTAAACTAATTCTGGCGAGGAACAATTTCACCCTACTAGGAAACTTTTCCCTACTCTGGTGAAGAAGAGATTTCGCTATATTCTAATGAGGGGCTATTCAACTTTATTCTGGTGATGAACAATTTCGCCCTATCCGGGTGAGGAGCAATTTCACCCTATTCAGGTAAGGGGTAATTTCACCCTGTGAGGCAATTTAAATTATACATCGGGATGGTTCGACAAATTTGTTTCCGTTAGACATGGTGTAAAAGCTAAACCTCCATTCCTACTAGAATAGGTACAAAAAGTGGCAAAATGAGAGTTAATTAAAAGAAAGTTAAACTTCAAATTGTGGTCTAATAGTGTCTGTTGGCCGATGCAGACGTCTAGAGCGTACCATTGGAGAATTTTGTGATTTATTAGTGGTCTTGTACAAATAAATTCTTTTCTCTAAGAACTGCGTGACGAAGCTATGTAAAATGTATATACAGGATAGAAGCAAAGTAAGTATATATATATATATATATATATATATATATATATATAGAATGCTGTGTATCCCTGTATTAGATTCGAGCCTCACGACTTGGGCGTCAAGAATGCTGTGAAACCTACAAAATCCGTGAACTACGCTTTTCGAATCGAGCCTCACGAATTGGGCGTCAAGAATGCTGTGAAACCTACAAAAAGCTATTCATTACCTTAACTGTGTTGGTCCATTGACTTTCTTCTGTTAATTGCCTCGGCTGCTCCTCTAGATAACTTTCATCCTCAATCATAAAAAAAACAAACACATTCCTATCACACACATCAACGTTAACTCTATTTACATCAATATTCACAATACATTAAAATTTCAAAATTAGAATTCAGCATAAATTTTAATATCAAAAATTTTCAAGATTAAATTTGTTATCATTTTCAAGTGCATCCAGAATTAAAGTCCTTGTAGGATGCCTACTAATTACTATAACAATATATGCAGAGTACAAAGGAGCATCTACCACCCCTTACGTTAATTAACCAGGTTCGTCTAATTGAGCTCAAAGACATACCCTAAATTTTCATCATAATCCAGAACATCAATACTAAATACCCCTTTCTACTTAAACAAGTAAATTTCACCTTAAAATTAAAATATTATTGTTAGTACAATTTCACTACTGTCCATTTTAAATAAACAAATTATAAAGTTATTCAACACACACCAAAATATCAAAGTTCAAACAAAATAGTATAATTTACCTGAAGGTTACTGCACTCGTAGCTTCCATGTACATCGTCCCTTTGTTAATTACACCATTCCAACTGGGTTATATTTATGGCTTCTGATTCTCAATGCTTTAAAAATTTTCTCCATCACAATTTATTTAAAGTTGTTTCAGGGCTTTTCCGGAACTAATCTGTGTATATCTGAACCTTGTTTTGTGGATCCAGACACGTTTATGCACCATTTAAGTATTAATACCCCCGAAAAATAACAAAGAACTTCATACTTCTTTCACCAATATACGCCAAAACTGCCTACTTTTGTGTATTTATTTGTCATAGTAAATTTTACCAATTGGTACAGTGATACTAAACTTTATTACCTTGTATCTTCTTTTCTAAGTGCACTAACGTACATTCATTGTAGCACGTAAAGAACAAGCTGTTTTAAATCACATAATATTCGAGCAAACTGTTTAAATTATTTAATATTAAAACCGGAAAACTAAAAGCACTGTTTAACGCGTTCAATCAAGTCGAAGATCTAAGAGAGCTTGTTCATATTCCCCTGGGTATATATAGAGGTTAGCCTGTCTGTCGGTCGAGTCTCCAAAACGGACAATTCTAAAGAATTTCGCCTGCTATGTTTCCATTCCGCAACCCGGCATGCGATTTTTACGAATTTTGCACTCGCCCCAGATAAATCTCAGAAATTTCAACCCGGCACGCAACGTCTGGAAATCACTAATTGAATTTTATACAGAAATGTTATTTTTACCTCTCAAATTTTGCCTTTTACTTTCAACCAATCGCAACCCCATGACGTTGCTCTACTCACGCCTTTTTACTATATGTGTCTCGGTCTTGCGCATATTATCTGTCTCTATCTACCCTGTTCTTATTAGTGCAAATTGATATTCTTTATTATCGATTATTTCAGTCCATGTGGACTATCTGGGTTAAATAACCCCGTATCGCGCCTTCTCATGAATATTAAGCCACGGTTTCTCCAAGATTCTTTGTAACCATTAATTATCTGCAAAATTTACGCAGAATGAGCTTTTAAAAATACGCAGGTGTTCTGTATTTCGTGCTAAAGCATCCGACCGTTTCCAATATCCGTAGAATCGACATGTTTATCTAAACAAATTAAACTGAAATTGCCTTTTAAAATACGCAGGTGTGTTCAAACGTAACATTTTAAATACCCTTCTACGATTTGCATTTTATTGGGTTTTTACAAGTTTTATGCTTATTATTAATAATGGTTCAATTAACTCCAACTAAAATTGATTTCTACCCTTTCATTTTTAGCGAATACAAATTAAATATTAATTATTATGTGTACACTTTGTTTACTACTTGTTACCCAGAACTTAAATCAATTAATGTAAATTTTGCACGTAATTTGTCTTTGTTTCTTTACTAGGAATACTTAAATTACACGTAAAGTTTTCTAATACTGCTTCCTTTTTTATATAAAGCGTCTTGTACATAATTTAAATCTCTTATTTTTAATGAAACGAATGAATTTTTATTCTCCACGGTTTTTTTTAATAAAGCGTATTATCTAATAAAATTCCTTATACACGGTGATTAAAATTATTTGATGTGATTATTTAATTTTCTACCCTGGTCTAAATATGAGTAATAATATATATATATATATATATATATATATATATTTCTATGTACTAACTGGATTTATCGAGCCCCGACGTTGGGCTGTCATATTAATATTGCTATGATCTCCCTCAATTATTCGCGCTCCATCGTTTGGGCGACCATATAAATATTGCTATGTTACCGCTTTGCTCGTTATCAATGGCGTATTCAACTTATAGCTCCTCCTTATCCTTTTGACCTCAACTAGCGATTATTTAGAATTATAAAATGAAGTTAATTCAATTCCATATAATGAAAACAAATATTATGTACAGGTTTCCGAAAGTTATTAAAATACACTTTTTAATTAAATAATGTTGTAAATCTCATTTATCAAAAATCATATACTATTATCTATCTGAAGTCACCAAAAATCTATTGTTTTTATAAAAAAAAGCTTGGAACGTTCAAAACCTTTTATCATATAACGCACTTTATACGTATGCAAGTCCTTTGTTTTGTTGACTTCGTCACATCAATTTATATTAAGCAAATTTAATATTCAATATTTAAATTCAAATAGAAAAATAGTGTCTTATAAAAATCTAACCTGGTCTATTTTCTTCGCTATTTCCTTCTCGCAATCGACGCATCCATTATCAGCTAATATTTTCCATGCATTATACCATCCACTAATTCAGAATTATTATATACCCATTCGAAATATGAACCATTGCATTTAAATTATTGTCATCACCCTCTGGACTACCATTATTAAACTTATGCTTATGCCCCCAAATTATTGTCGTTTCATTTAGACTTATTCCGCCAGACTCAGAATTTATTCTCACCAATTTCCTCAAACTTAGAATTGGATTATATTCCTCCCCAGACTTGAATTTGTAGTTTATACTCCCCGGACTCAGAGCCCTATTATTATTATGTTTTAGTTTAAATAAATTTCCCAAAATCTACTTACGTTTAATCGGCAATCATAATTTTCACCTTTGTCGCACTTAACAAATTTTTCACTTTAAATTATTCTTACGTATTACACTAATGTTTCAAAGTGGCGCACCTCGGCCTTTGTTGAGTTAAAAACTGAGTCCCTGTTAATATACGATTGATCTCCTACTCCGTCACTGGGTATGGCTTACAAGCTCGTCGCTAATTTTAACCAATCAAGTCTTTGCATTTAAATTTAGTTTCTGATGTAACTTTATCTGCCTTCAAGTAATTATGGCTTGCTCGCAGGTGCCTCGTTATCAGACATGCTGTGTTTTGACAAATCTAATCGCTTTTCCATGTTGTACACAAACAACTGATGCAATTCGATTTTCAATTTTCATATATGCTTGTTATTTACGAAATTTTTAATCACCTTTCTTTATCACAATTATTAACTGTTTGTACGCTTTACACTATGCTTCTCGAAGCTCTATTTCTTATTTCCGTATTATCATAACTAACTGGAATTCTTTTGAATGCGTGTTTAATTACCTTTGTTATGTTTACTTATAAATACGCGTGCTTCCACTGAAAATATCGTTATTTGCCTTACCTAAATTAACTAAAACTCTATCTACAGGGTGTTAAATATTTACTATTTATCTAATGCATGTATTCCTTATTTCTACGCTAACTATGCGTCTTACTGTGTCTATTTGCGTCGCTTAAAACTATTTATACTTCATATACAGGGTGTTGACTGCTTACTATTTACAAACTATCTCCATTTCTCGATTTTCTATTAAATAAATGCGGTTTTCTGCTTCCTATTATAATTTCTAATTCCTGCACGACCTTAGCTATAAAATACACCCTTAAACAACCCCTTATCACAGCATAATATATACAGAGTAAAGCCAAAAACGAGAGATGCTAAAGAGTACTGTGTTGTTGTTGCTTTGGACATTTTAGGAGCATTTGGTGCTGCCTGGTGGCCATTAATCGTTTGCGAGTTAGATCGTAGGGGTTGTCCGCGAAACTTGATGTCTTTGGTAAAGAGTTATTTCTCGGGGTGATTGGCACAGGTTGAAATTCCGGGTGAAGTTCTGTCGCGTGAGGTGGAAAAGGGATGCCCGCAGGGGTCATGTTCTGGTCCCACATCTTGGAAGTTGTTGTATGAGGGCATCTTTAGGGTCAAGTTGCCCGCAGGATGCTCAATCGTTGGGTTTGCGGATAACACTCTTTTGATTGTAAGATTAAGATCGTTAATGGATATGCGCACAAAACCGAACGAGGCGCTTAATAAATTATACGAATGGTCGCAGGCGGTAAAATTAAAATTTATCACGGCGTAGTCAGAGGCGCTTTATTTCAGCACGAAACCAGGACAGAGACCTCTTGGGCTAGAGCTAAGAGGGGAGAAAATTCCGTTCAACGATTGTATTACCTACCTTGGAAAGCGCAAGTACAATACGTAAAAAGTAAGGGCGGCGAAATATCAAATGAAATGATGGCGGCGGCTAAAATAAAGTGGGTGTTACGTCATCATCGAACATTTATTGGTATTGGTGACAAAAAATACTATTCGTGCGGGTATCCTACAGTTTTAGTGAAACATTTATGCCGACAGTGGGAGTGCGTGAAGTGACAGTCGTACGCGAACCGTTACCGAAGAGAGTTGTATCAGAGCTTTTGGAAGCGACACCATCACCCGAACGTGCGTGTTCTTGGTTGTCCGCGAAGCTTTTGTGTGTGATTTTTATTGCCCCGAGCGGCACAGGCTTTAAGGTAATTATACCCTTCCTTAAGTAGTTTGTTGTAGTTGTTTTAGTTATTACATAATCGCTCCACTGCCATCGGTATTGCTACAAAAAGCAATTGGTCCTTCCCTATAATTAGCATATCTATATCACCTCATTCATCCCAAACATCCAGTGCGGTTTCAGGGGCGAATCGCTAAGGACGGTTTATGCCGGAGCAATTGAGCCGGCAATGCTGTACGCAACTTCTGTATGGGCAGAAGGTTGTAAAGTCAGGGAGGTGCGTCAATTGACGAGCGTACAACGCATAACCGCGGTAAAAGCGACGAGGGCGTACAGGACCAGCTCCACGGAGGCGGTTCTGGTGATCAGTAGGACTCTCCTTATCGAATATGTCGTTAGGGAGATTAGAGATACGCGATTAATAAATATAGGAAAAGGGCGCGAAATTATCAAAGATCTTCATCTTGGTAATAGGGAAATTGCAAGAAAGATCGTTGTATCTGAGTTGGGGCATCCGGCTGATATTAGAGGAATCGAGTTTGTCGAAGGTGATGAGGACGCGATGGGTATCAGAATTTATACGGACGGTTCACGTATGGACAATGGGCAAGCAGGCGCGGCGTTTGTCGTGTATAAGCAGGAAAGGGAGGTGTTTCGGTTTCAAACCAAACTCGCGAACTGGAGCACAATTTTCCAGTGCGAATTGGTAGCCATACGAGAGGCTATCGATTACGTAATAAATCATACGGGCAGAGACGAGTATTATATAATCAGTGATAGTAAATCGGCGCTGACGGCTTTAACAAACATGAACACCTCGACAGACCTCCAAGCGGACGTCTGGAGGATAGCGCATACGGCGCTCGAGTTTCGACGTTTAAAGTTCTGTTGGGTCATGTTGCACAATCGTAACGTAGGAAACGATAGGGTTGATGAATTAGCTAAAGAGGCCGCGACGGGGGACTTTCTAAAATCACATTCGTCGATACCGAAATCTTTGATTAAAAGAAAGCTGCGTGAAAAGTCAATCCGACAATGGGAAGAAAGGTGGAACAACGCTGCCACGGGCAGGTTGACCCACAAATTCATACCGAGCTTAGAAGCTAGAGGCAAGACCGAGGTAAAACTCGATCATAAAATGGTTCAGTTGACAACAGGGCACGGCGCCCCGAAAGCGTATTTACATAGGTTTGGGTTAACCAACAACGACCGCTGTAAATGCGGTGAGGGCGCGGAAAGCGCAGAGCACGTGCTCTTTGACTGCCCGCTTGAAGCGGCAAATCGAGGGTTGGCTGATACGAAATTAGCTATCGTAGGTCTAGCATGGCCAAAGAGCCTAGAGGAAGTCGGGTAAGTGGCTAACCAGAAGGCGTACTGGACAGCCTTTAAAGAGTTCGCAGGAAGGGTTGCGAGATTAGACGGTGATAATCGTGTGTAAGTCGGGAGGGTATGGTGGGAGGATTGAAAAATTATAGATTTCGACCTGGCGTGATTTTGACATAATAAGAGCATGATAACCAAAACCTAATTATGAAGTTAGAATAAATTAGAAGCACGTTTATTTTTCGCGTTTAAACCCAATGTAGTACCTTCCGGTGGAGCATTGGGGACGTAGCCGTAAGTATAGCGGCCCTTATTCAAATTATAATGTTACATAAGTCAGATAATTATTTATGGCAGGGTACGCCATGAATATACAAATCTATTAAAATTTAAGACGTTTTTCAAAACGATAGTATGTGAATTTACAATTGACAATAAACTTTAGGATTAATTTTGCGTCGTTGTAACATAACTGTAAACATTAATTACAAATATTAGGTAAAACATGTAGTTCCGTAAAGTGTAGTGACTTGTATCTTAAAGAAGTAGCGTGTAAGTTTATTAATCCTAAAGTTTTCAGATTCAGTATATAGAGAAACTCAATAATTTAAGAGGGTGAATTGTTTAATTGCATAAAGTAACTGATATGAAAAGTCTAGATTTTCTTTGTATACATAATTTAGCATATTGTAGTATAAAACGTTAAACATTGGTTAACCTTGCAAAGTAATAGCATAAGATAAGAAAGTGTTGTCGATTAACAAGTTATAACGGCTAAGGGTTCGAAGAAAAACCGTACAAGCAAACAAAACATTTCTAGTAAAACTTGAACGTTGAAAATATGCACTTGGTATTAATTTATAAGCTTGAAGATAAGTATCAAGTATTTTACTTAAACTATTGTTATAAACAAACAAAAAGTCTATTTTAGGTAGGGCGTTGAAGGTTGATTACGAATCTGGATCGATATTAGATAGAAAGCCGTGTTTTAGCATGTATTGAAATGAGACAAAATTTAGGTGTCCGTTGACTTTGTAGCGACTAGGGGAGACAAGGAAAAATAGAAGAAAGATGTAGCGTGTTAGGTTTAAAGCGTAGAGTGATTGACTTCTACAAGGACTAATAATAATGGGCATATGAGGAACGGAGATAGTTGGCTGGACTCCACATATAGAAAGGTGATAGACGATACTCAGGAGAGGGTAGATGTTGTTAAGATATAATCGTACTTGTAAACAGGAATATAAAGGAAAGGATATATAAAATACGGGTTAGACAAGAATACAATAAACTGGTAACAAATCTATAAAATATAGGAAGGGTACAAAATAGAAGATAGAAATTTTCGTATGTAAGTTAGAGCGAGGTGACCGTATATACGCGTATTCGAGAGGAGTGTTTTAGATGCTTGTCTTTGTGTCAATTGACAAGAGACCAACGAACTCGATAGCCGTTGTAAATTTTAATTAAATTTTCGAAGTAAAGCGTTTATTTTGTGTCCAAAATTCTTAGATTGTTTAGACGGTTGGCATACGACTACCAATTTTTCAATTAATTGCTGAAGGGTAACGGTGGGATTTTTAGAATCGACGACAGTTGAGTGTTGTTTGTGCATATTGTTTTTAAAATTGTGTTGTCCATTGTACAAATTTACAAAAAAAGCTTGTTTGTGGTGGTGTTGTGTTTTAGGAAGTGAAACTAGTCGGGGGCATTTTTAGGTCTATATAAACCACCGGGAGGCTCTCTCTCTCTCTCTCTCTCTCTCTCTGATAATTTTCATTCAAGCTTCGAACAACATTAGTAAATGAGTTAACATGACAAGTGAGTTTAATATTTTAATTGAAATCAATTAAACATACCCAAGTTAGTGTAATGTTGAAATAGTGTTTTATCTCTGAATTTAAATAGGGGGATTATTCTGTGGATTTATAGGTTTTAATAGATATTAGATAAGCCAGATAATTATTTATGGCAGGGTACCTCATGAATATACAAGTCAATTAAAATTTAAGACGTATTTCAAAACGATAGTATAAAATTTACAATTTACAATAGACTTTAGGGTTAGTTTTATGTCGTTGTAACATAACTGTAAATATTAATTACAAATATTGGATAGGAAATGTAGTTCCGTAAAGTGTAGTGTAAATTCTTGCATCTTAAAGAAGTAGCTTTAGATGTCCGTTCACTTTAAAGCAACTACGAAGACAAGGAAAAATAGAAGGGGGATGCAGCGCGCTAGATGTAAAATGTGGAGTGGTTGACTTCTACAAGGACTAATATAATGGGCATATGAGAAACGGAGATAGTTGGTTGGACTCCACATATAGAAAAGGGATAGACAAGTCTCAAGAGAGGGTAGATGTTGTTAAGATATAATCGTACTTATAAACAGGAATATAAAGGAAAAGAGAAATAAAATACTGGTCAGACAAGGATACAATAAACTTGTAACAGGGATAGAGAATATAGAAGTTGTACAAAATAGAAGACAGAACATTTTCGTATGTAAGTTAGAGTGAAGTGACCGTATATAGGTGTATTCGAGAGGAATGTTTTAGGTGCTTGTGTTTGTGTCAGTTGACGAGGGACTTTAACGAATTCAATAGCCGTTGTAAATAATAATTAGATTTTCGAAGTAAAGCATTAATTTTGTGTTCAAAATTTTTCGATTTTCTAGACGGTTGGCATACGACCGCCAATTTTCCAAAGAATTGCTGAAGGTTAGCGGTGGGATTTTTAGAATCAATGACAGTTGAGTGTTGTTTGTGCATATTGTTTTTGGAATTGTGTTGACCGTTGTACAAATTTACAAAGAAAGCTTGTTTGTGATAGTGGTGTGTTTTAGAAAGTGAAACTAGTCGGGGGGAGGGGCATTTTTTGTCTATATAAACCACCAGAAGGCGGTGAGAAGCTTTCTGATAATTTTCATCCAAGCTTTGAACAACGTTAGTAAATGAGTTAAAGCGACAAGTGAGTTTGATATTTTAATTGACATCATTTAAACATGCACAAGTTGAAATAGCAGTTTTAAATTTTATAAAATATATTTTGAAAAAGCGAAGCATGTTGAACTGTAAGTAGAGACTACTTTCTTATTTTGGTTGTTGGTGCTTGTTGAGCACTTGAATAGAATAGTGGATGTTGTTTGAACTTAACAGATGTACGGAGGATCGGAGTTACAGTAGATTGCATGAATAGAAATTTGGGTAGATGATTGCTGTTCCAGATGGTGTGAGTCAACTTGAGATGATTCCTGTACGTGCAGTCGTTGATGGGGGCTACGTCAGCGATGGTGTAATGGCAGATTATGCTATATTCCAGGTAACTGATTTTTATAAAAACATTTGCCTTTTGTGATTATTTAGTGTTTACTATGAACTCTTATTAGACCAGAGATTTAAAGTACGGTTTATGGTTAAGCCCAGCTACTTTAAGTGTAGAAAATAGAGAGACTTTATTGGTTAAAATTAGCGACGGGCTTGTAAGCCAAACCCACAGACAAAGTGGGATATCAACCATATATTAACAGCGAAGTAGAATTTTGGGAATTTATTTAAACTAAAATATAATAATAATAATAGGGCACTAAGTTTAGTGCGAGAAATCTAAATCTGAGTTTGACGACAATAATTCGAGGGAGATGTAATGAATCTAAGTCTGACAATAATAATCCAGAAGGTGACGACAATAATTTAAATGCAATAATTCAAGAGTGTGGATAGATAATATTTCAAATGGGTATATAATAATTCCGAATTGGTGAAAAATAATTTTGAATATAATAATGCGTGGAGAATTCTAATTGATGTTAGTTGATAATGGATGCGTCGATAATTTTGGTCGCGAGAAGGAAATAAAGAAACAGACCAGGTTAGATCTTTTTAGTTTTAAGACATATTTTTTTATTTGAATTTGAATATTGAATTGATTAATTAATATAAAATAGTGTAACAGAGTCAGCAACGAACTTTTGCATACGTTGAAAGTACTTAATATAATAAAGCAGTTTTGAACGTTTCAGGCTTCTTTTATAAGAACAGTAGTTTTTTTGGTGACTTTAGATAGGTAGTAAAACATATGATTTTGAGATAAATATGATGTAATATAAATTCTTATAATGAGATACTTTCTTTATTATTCATTATAAGCTTTATCCTCGTGACTATCAGCTATAAATTAAACCTTCCAATTTTCTAACCCTTAATCTGATATCACAAGGTCGAGAACTTCTTCTTTTTCTTGTAAGCCCAAGGTACTGTTGAATGGAGATAATGAGATACTTTCTTTATTATTCATTATAAGCTTTATCCTCGTGACTATCAGCTATAAATTAAACCTTCCAATTTTCTAACCCTTAATCTGATATCACAAGGTCGAGAATTTCTTCTTTTTCTTGTAAGTCCAAGGTATTGTTGGATGGAGAATGGCTTGAGACAAAGAAAAACTCTTAAGATATAAACGGCTAGTCGAGTGTTAGCTCTGGGTAGATCATGAGCTTGGGTCATGGGTGGATAAAAGACCAAAAATATTTTTAATGAGCGCCACCGTATTTTTCAATACAATAACCAACAAAATTTAACTGTGCTTGTATAAGGGGAATGCGGAAACCTTATCTTAACACCACTAACATAGCCATAAAACCTGAATTTCACTCTTTAGGACACACTTACCAAGACTTCAACCACCAGATGTCATACAGATGTCTCAGCTTTACCTGTGAACAAACAAAAGCACAACATGGACACCATTTGTGTCCTCAAAAATATTTGCCAAAAATAAAATAATAGAATTTAGTTAGGCATCTAAAATATACTGAGGGAATTTGTTTTCATTTCACACTCTTTCTATTCCGGGAGGACTTGCAATTTTTGAATGTTAAATAATAAAACGTCTTTCAAAAACAAAAAGGATTCTATTTGGATAAATTTCTGATTATATATGTACAACTGCAATGTTTAAGTTTGTATCTTTATAAAATTTTCTCATAATAATTCTAATGAAGTTTTGCATTCAAAAGTAAGAAGATCTCTGAATAGATCTTTTCTATAAAATTTAATTAGATAGACGTATAATTTATGTTATTCATAATACATAAAAAAAAAATTTTAATCAGCGAAGTATTTCTTTGATCATTACAACAGAAATTAATTATCAAAGTGCAGACTTTGTAAAATGTAATTATTCTAATTTATTTATTTTCTATAATAAATGCGCGAATTTCATATGTCGATGAAAGTGCCTGTACATGACCTCAAAATCTTTAAACATATTGTAAATTAAATCAAGACAGCATATGGCGTCTAGATAGGAAAACTGAATTTTTTTATCTGACATAGGTTGTCATTCAGAACTTTATAAAATACACTATTTGCGTACATGTGCAAACATTCTGACAAGCAAGCAACATATTATTTAATTTACTGATTTCTCAAAAACTATTTTCTCTTTACGTTACTCAAATATTTAATGTTAGATAATGCATAGTAATTTACTGTATTTTCAAAGTTATTAAATGCTAAAGAACACTCACGTGCATCGAAAATGAACTAAAAGTTCTGGACCTTGACCTCAGTTGTCGGAAATTTCCATCATAATCTCCTTGTTTAATATTGTTCATCGGTAAGGTTGAAATATAAGGAACACATGTGAAATCGGCTTCCACGTTACTGCATGTTATATTAAATAGAACGAAACCATAAATTCTTGTTATAAAATAATGCCTTCAGAAATTATTTAAATTTATTATCGGAGATATTATTTAAGATATGTCCTTAAGATATTGCACTAAGATGAAAAATATTAGTATAATCTATCGAATTAATATATACCAACTGTCTAAATGATGTCCAAAGGGGGTTCCATCTTCTTAGGCCTGTCGGGATCAACTAAACTGTTTGGAGCGAGGCTTATCGAAAATCATGCACACGCAACCGCTGTTAGGCTCGACCTCCAGACACCAAGAATTTACCAATCCTCTACTTTTTTCTAACTTTGCTAGAAAGCCACGTGTTTACACAGGGTCATCTCGACTTCACCTCCTCTGCAAAGCAGCTTGCCCTTTCGAACGCTGATGATGAAGTGCCGACTGACAACTTGACAGAGCTTGGTAACGAACTTTAGAGTATAAACGTATAAGAATCTATGCGTTATTATGAATATTATATATTAATTTTTATTGGATGATAATTCACAAATTAAATATTTAAAATTATAGCTGTTTTATTTTTATTTTATTGAACTAAATGTAACCAAAAAAAAAACGTTACAATGACTTATAATATTGATTGATTCAAAAGTGTATTTTATTAATTTTCAAAACCTGTACATAATATTTGTTTTCATTATATGGAATGGAATTAACTTCATTTTATAATTAAAACAAAAAGCTAGTCGAGACAGAATAATATAATTTGTGGGAGTGTAACTTGATTGAGATAAACACAGAGAGGTGCAGTCAAGCAAGAATATGCCATTGATACTGAGTACGGCGTTATCGTATCAAGTTTTGTTATTGGTTGACACAAGGTCGGCGAACGAAAGTTCCAGGAGTATCATAGCAATATATATATATATATATATATATATATATATATATATATATATATTAAGTAAGAGTTGATTCTTGACCATTGAATATATTTATATTATTAAGTTCTTACAAAAGTATATTTTAGATTTTAGTGTAGTAATCGCACGGTTGGTTTACAAGGAAAATTGCTAAACCGTGAAAGTGAAACACAAACCTCTTAATTATTCTAGATTAGAAATCATACGAGCTTTGTCTTTTACTGGTAAAGCTGTTCGGAGAGGAAGACCAAGTTTAGAGTTAGTAAACTTTGACAAGAAAATTGCGTATACCGTAGTTACAAGAGCGGATGATTTTACAAAAAAGGATAAGTATGGATATTGATCAGTTCACACAACAAAAGAAAGATGTCCGAACTGCACAACAGGAACAATCCGTCTGAAATGTAATGTCTTATCGAATCTGAAAATTCTTTTATAGATTTTCAGTGCTATTTACTGGTATCTCTTTTATAGAGAATTGTTAGTATGCGCACTATTCTTCTAAACTTCAACTAATCTTAGAAACCTGTATCAGACAATGTAACAATGAGGTCACATTGCCGAACTTCTATTTGGTATTTTTTTACTACTCCTGAGAATTGGATTATACTAATTCTCAAAACGCAGCCAAGTTAAAAATTTTAATTGTACGAGGGTCGTTCAATAAGTCCTTAGAAAATCCAAGAGATGGCGCTAGTAGTACCGAAAATAAAATTTTCTCAGAAAGCAGCACTCTTAACTAGTCAGCTGTTGGAGCTTCAGCCGTAACCATCGCGTAGTTTCATTTTTGTTGTTGATTGAAGTAAAAACTTTCATTTGGTTATAACAATGGATAAAAGTGAGTTTCGAGCTGTGATTAAATACTTGTATTTAAAAAGGTTAACGGCGAAAGAAACCAAAGCTGAGTTGTTTGAAGTTCATGGCACATGTGCTCCTGTGTTTGCAACTATTTACAGTTGGGTGAATGAGTTTAAACGTGGCCGTACATCCACAAAAGACGAACATCGTTCCGGACGCCCTGCGAAAGTGTCTACCACCGAAATGACAAAATCCACGATATGATTTTAAATGATCGACGAATAAAAGTGCGCGAAATAGTTGAGGCCACAAACTCAAGGCATAGTCGCTTCAATTTTGCACGAATAATTGGCTGCAAAAAATTTTGGCAAGATGGGTGCCGCGTTTGCTTACGGTGGAGAATAAACGCAATCGTGTGGTCGATTCTGAGACTATTTTGGCGCTTGTCCGTCGTAATCCTGAGGATTTTCTGCGTCGATATATAACTGTCTACGAAACATGGATACATCACTACACTCCAGAGACAAAACAGTGGATTTTTGAAGGCAAACCGGCTCCGAAGGAGGCGAAGACGGTGAAATCAACCAGCAAGGTTATGGTCACGGTCTTTTGAAATGCTCGCTAAATCATCTACATAGATTACTTGGAATATGGAAAACCGATAACAGGAGAGTATTATGCGTCGTTACTGAACCGGCTGAGCAAAGAAATCAAGGAAAAACGTCCTCATTTGAAACGTAAAAAGATCCTCTTTCATCAAGACAACGCACGGGTGCACACCTGCGCAGTTACGATGGCCAAAATTATGGAATTAAAGTTCCAATTATTATAACATCCACAGTATTCGCCAGATTTGGCCCCCTGTGACTTTTTCTTATTTCCCAACTTGAAGAAATGGCTTGCCGGAGAAAGGTTTACGTCTAACGAGGAGGTCATCGCTCAAACAAAATTCTATTTTTTGGACGACTTAAAAAATTTAGATAGACGCTTAGAAAAATGTATAGAGCTGAAGGGAGATTATGTTAAAAATTAAAAAGATCTACCCAAAAAAGGACTTATCTAACGACCCTCGTAGATATACTGTGTGTACCTGATAAAGGGTTAATCAGCAGCTTAAAGTGTCACAATGTTGATTGCGAGTCTATTCTCCTATTAAAACTCTATTTTCAGTTTTAGTGAATTGTGTAGATCAAGCGCTTACAGTTGTAGCCTTTCAGTCTGCATGAGCAATTTTCTTCTATTAGTCAGACAATGACGATATTTAATCCCAGGGGATATGTGTACACCTGTCGCTCCTAATTCTTAGAAACTTCATATTTAAAATAATGTATTTACAAATTGCGTTTGGAAGCGTAAAGCCGTTCAAGTGATTTAGTAATTCAAAAACACTATTTTATTTTCTACTTGATTTGATTACTATTTTTGAAAAATTTCAACAGTTCACTAAACTTAAACTTTTGCATGACTAGAACGTAAAATCACCTGCTTGTGACCCCTTTTTAAATGCAGGTGTGTTTGATTCCGTTGTATCTGATTGCTTTGGTTACTTCAGGAATACCTTCCGTTTAATAGATTTTAAGAGTGCGATTAAACTAATCGTTTTAATACACAGATGATCACAGCAGGGAAAGACCAGTTGATGTTATTAATACATGATCGTGTCTGCACGTGGTGCATATTAAGTTGGCGTTGTAAGTAAAATATGTATCAGAGCATTTAATCAAAAGTACGTTTAGAGAAAATGCGGGAATCAATACTAACCCTCCTAAATACCCAATTTGCAACCTGTCAAATTGAATATCCGTAAAAACCTACAAACTGTGAGAAACCCTTGGGATATAAATCTAAACAATTGGAATGAGGTTCCGTCATTATTACAAAGCCCCATAGAATGTTAGGAAACGGACAGAATGAAAATGCTTTACAAGATATAAAGAACAGCGGTACTTGTCGGTCATATTATTTTTGATCCGCGATTTTTATTTGCGAGAATGCAGTTACACGTGTCGGCGCACGTGTCGGACACACGTGATATGCAAACCCATTCATTAGTGCAACCACAGGGAAAATCTGAACCGTACAACCTCCCTGAAATATACTTGTCCAAGGGTATATATTAACGTTCATAAACAATTGGTTCACGTAATTTTAATATAAATAATTTTCTGAAGTTTGTAAGTACTCGATACAAAATTAACTTTACGATGATAAAAGATACAGAAAACGAAGGAATATTGAAATATTATCAATGTGAATTTTAGACCACAGTAGGGTGCGTCGCTGGGGAGCGTTGCCATTAAAAGAAATATAAATCTAGAGCTGCTGAAACCCTCGCCAATTAAGGCACTGTATGATCCGACAAAATAATGACGTCATGTGTCACGTTGCACTTGCACGCTTTTTGAACTAAAGAGTATTAGTGCTTGAAGTCATTAATGAGAACATGTGCTTGATTTTAAGATTTTATCGAATATGTTTTAATTGAGCACTTTATATAAGTTTTATATAATAAACCTAAACATATTAATAATAAGACATTTTTCTTACAAAACAAAATGGCTTAAAAATTGTAGTTTTATAAAGGCTCACTTTACTATTGTATAAGTATCCACAAGTGATATTTGTTTTTCATAGGACTGCAACATAAGTAATACTTTGAAAATGTATCTGCTACCAGAATTCTATACTTTGCAAAGCACTAGCAATATGTTAAATAAGAAACGGATGCAAGAGGAGGAAAATTAATCATAAACGGTCAAAATTAATATTAATGCATCGTCAATTTTGTTGCGGGATTCCCGCTTCTTTTGGGCAATTCCAAATTTCAGAATTAAACCCTTCATTCAGCCGTAACATAGACTTTTGACGCCTTACTTTCGGCGCCTCATTTTTTAATTAAATTGCTTCATAATAATTTTCACAGTTTAGATACGACTTTATTTGTCATTTTCTTAATTAAGTTGCTACGCTCATTTTCGGCGGTATCTGGTTATTTCATTTACATCGATTCCGTTTCTACTCTTTCATACGTCGACAACATCGTGTTTACAATAAGTACGCTTCCTACTAATTTTCATTTTAAACTTATTTATTTAGGAACGTAAAGTTTATCCTAAAATTAAATAGTCAATACCTGGTTTAGATATCCGTTAACTTGTTAAACATTACGACCGCGTATAATTGATGCTTATGTGATTTCCATCTAAAGACTCGTTGAAATGAGGTATTGAACTATCCGATAAAACCGTGTTTTCAAGTTTTCTAATCTCCTTTTTGGTATGTTGATAACGCGATGATCGAAGCTCGAATTCATGTTATTTAAACAATTTTCAATTTGATTCTGCAGTTCGTCCTTAGATGTATTTTCTAAATTACTTACTTACAGAGCGATGCACATTTTTTTATAAGTAGTGTAGATCCTGACCGTACCGATCTTAGCTGGAAGCCAAATTGCTTGTTATGTAGGCCCGATTATTCTTTATGTAGATCAATTGCTCTTGCATTCAGACCGCTGTTGCAATTACGGTAGCAGCATGGTTGTTGCTGACTACCACGTCGATGCTGTGCTGATCCGCTTCCGATGGCTGGCAAGATAAGTATCCCGACACATGTATGTGACTTGTTTTTTTTTAACATACCAAGCGATACACCCAATTCGCATCGTGCTGACGAACAAAACACTTTAAAAAAAGCCACTTTGAAATTAGATACGCTAATGGTTCTTATGGTAAAATCCTTACTAGAAAGGTTTCTAAATTTAATGCTTTTTTTACTTAACCCATTTGCTTATTCGAAAGTATCAGCATTATTCTTATTTTTACTGGTTATATTTATTGCATGTTAGCTACGAAATACGCACTTCGTAGAATAATTATTGAATTTGTTCATAGAGTAAAATTGCTTTTTATTACATAGTAACTTTATTTAATTTTTTTGCTGTTTAGATAGAAATTTCTATTCATTTTTATTGTAAATAGAAAATCGAAGGCAATGTATTTTTTTGTGTTGCTAGGAACCCCCCTCCACATTGCTGGTTAACCCGGTATACCTATCTGACCCGTACGCTTCATAACGTAGCATAAATTTTGACGCCCAACGTGCTCCAATTTCTTTTCTGATTAACGTTTATGGTACATGATTTTTTGGGACGGGTCGAAGAACTCCGACGAACTCAACATGTGTCAGAATTGCAGTTATTTGGGTCTGCAGTGGAATTGTTCGAGTCTAAAGCGTTACTTTGGTATCGTAGTAATCGACATGGTTTTCTGACTGGAAGTCTAATTTACTGATTCAACATTTTGAATCCTCGGATTTTGTTTATAAGTGTGCTACTATTGAGCAAAATACTTTTACTTCACATGACCCAGTTGTTAAGGTTTCTCCTACGCCTACGGGTAGATCCGATATTTCTTCCGTACGTTCTACTGTTCTTCTTCCTAGTTCTGCTTCTACTCGTCAGGTTATATACTTTAATTGCGACAGGCATGGTCATATTTCGACCCGTTGTACTCGTCCTCAAGTACTCCATTGCCATGGTTGCGGATATAAGGGAGTTTCTCGCTGCACCTGTCGACACTGTCATCCTACTACTAATAGGTCTTCGAATCATACTTCCAATTTTGTTCTCATCTTTAGGAGCCAAACTTCTTCTGCTTCTAACTCCACGTTCTCTTCTGTACTTCATCCAGGTCATTCTGCTATTACTATCAAAACCTACTGTTCTTCGGCAAATATAACTTTGAACAAAAATTTCTTCCGTCTTTAGTTCTACATTCTGCTCTACTCCTCCTTCTGTTCACCTCACTTATTCACTCTCACCCCTGACTGTGCCTCCACTACCATTGCAACCCATACTTCGAATAACTGACTTGCAGCTAGCTTTTCAAGAGTTTGTTCCCGCTTTCTTAAATGATTCTATCCACGAAATTCCTGTCGTATCTGTAAGCACAAATGTCGCTAAAGTGACGATAATTTCTAATTCAGTCAGAGAGGATCCTGTTGAAGTTCATGCACCTGTATTGTTAATGTCTGTTTTTGTTGCTGTTAAAATTTTACCTGTTCCTGCTTTCTTAAATACCTCTACTCAAGAAATTTCTGTCGTGCCGGCAATCACAGTCGTAGCTGAAGTGAAGATAATTTCTAATACGTATAGAAAGTCCTGTTGAAGTTAGTGAACCCGTAGATGTGATTCCTGTTGCTGTTGTCGTCAATGTTTTACCTGACCTTGTGTTTTATCTACTATGGTCAAGGAATCCGTTCCTATTGTGGCTAAAATTTTGTCTGTTCCTACTCTGTTAGCTAACAGTGATGAAATCTTGCTTGATTCTACTCCTCTATCGGACGTTAAAGAAACGTTATCTACTCTTACTCATTTTTCTCATGCTGACAAGATGCTACTTGCTTCTATTCTTTTAGCTAAGGTTGGTGAAATTCTAGCTGATGTCCTGTTATCTAATGTTGACAAAGGTCAACCTAATTCTGCTACTTTATCTATTGTGGAAGACGTTGTTCCTAATGTTGTTTGTTCTTGTAAGGCTGATGAAATTCTGTCTGGTGCTGCTTCTTTCTACTTTCTAGTTGCCGCTTGAAGCGAGCGGACGTGTTTTTGCCGAGCTCCCGCTTCAGCAATAACAGTAAGTTTTTATCTAGGGTTTATATTATTTATTGTTGTATTATTTTATTTGAAGCTTTGCTTTTTATTGTGTTTTATTTTTATAATTGTGTGCCATCAAACTTTAAATACAGGGCAGTAAAATAAAATTTTAAAACAGAATTTAAACTAAATAAAACTAAATAAATCGCGTCTTCTTTGTAATTTAAACCAAATCCGCGTTTTAAAATAATCTAAATAAATTTCGGGTTAATAAAACAAAGGTCTACTCAACTAATACTCAAAACAATTTCGAAATAACTTAAAAGGCATTTTTAATAATAAATTTAAAATAAAATCCGCCTAAATCAAGTAAAAACCGGGTAAAACAACTAAAAGTGTGTGAATTTTTATAGTGCGCGTATAATAAAATAATAACCAAAAACAAAAATCTAAGCCCTTTTAAATCAAATAAATAACTCAAAACTGTAAATTTTAAAACAATTTTAATATAAATTTTCCGTAATTTAAGTTCACGCGTATTTAAAAGTTCCTTTAAAATCGATTTTGGTGTAATTAAGCGGTGTAACAGTTACGATTAAGTGAAAGGTCATTTCCGGTTACCACATTCCGATTGCGCTCGACCTTATTTTGTTAATTACACATTTAAAAATAAAGTGTTCTTATTTATAAATTAGATATTTTAATATTTTGAAGTAATTAGTTTATTTAAATTTGATTTGGCGGTTTAAAATTTAAAATAAATAAATAGCGTTCTTTACGGTACATTTTAAATCGAGATATTTTTATTGCGTTAGGAAATTTATTTGATTCTAGTTGTTATTTTGACGCTTAGTGCTTGTTGTATTTTGTTAAAATTTGATATTTAATTGGGCGGTTGAAGTTTTAATAAATACAAGGTTGTTTACGGTTCACCTTTAAACAAAACATTTTTATTGGACCAACGTTTTGCGTTCTTCTAGCGTCGTTCTTTTAGCGTCGTAACGGTTAGGACGTTTTTGAGCTGCGTTTTAGGTGTCATTTTTATTGCTAGTTTTGTCAGCATGGTGGTCCACCGCGATGAGGAGCCGCTGCCCAGGAGGAAGAGGGGCGATCGGTCGGAGTCTGCTAGGTCGGCGGCGGAGGGCGCTGTTGGGGAAACAGCAGGTAGTGCTAAAGGACTTCTTGTTAGAAACTCAGGAGGAGGTACAGGAGGTAGGGAAGGAGCCTGCGTCTGCGGCGGTCGTGTCTGAGGAGTCAGGGGCCTCCCGTGGTGGTCGCGGTGCCAGAATTGCCCTCTACTTCGAGAGCCCAGCGCACGATGTCGACTAGCAGCAACGGTAGCGTTAATGCTAGCGACCTCGATGAGCTGGAACTCTTAAAGTTTAGGGTGAGGAAGGCGCACGCTGCCGTCTATGGGAAGGTGCCGACGACCTCCGCCACTATCGTCGTGGAGGATAGGAAGATGGTTCGGCACGCCGTGGATGATATCCGTGACGTGACGAACCAACTGATAGGTATGGTTAGGGCGCTGCGTCTTTGTTTAGATGGTTCAGGAGAGCAAGTGTTGTTGGGGAAGTCCGGCGGTGAATTCTGTCGTTTCAGGAGGCCAGAGTCAGGGTGCGTCGGTGCAGCGCAAGGTCTCCTACGCCGCTGCAGCTTCAGGATCTGCCCTACGTTTGCTGTAAGGGTCGACGCCAGGCCAGGCCAGAAGGACGACGTGATGACGACCCTGAAGCAGAAGGTTGATCCCGCTCGAGATGGGTTTGTTGTTGTCGGAGCTCGTAGGACGCGCCGGGGCGGTGTCGTTGTGGAGTGCGCAGGTCGCGACGACGCCAAGAAACTGCAGTTGAAGGTCGGCGGGAACTGCAAGGAACTCGTGGCGAAGACCATCGAGAAGAAACGTCCACGGGTCGTTCTTCCGGGGTCGAAGCGGGATGAAGGCTGAAGAGCTCGTGCGGTTGATTGCGAGCCAGAATCCCCGTTTCGGCGATTTGAAGCTAGAAGACCACCTGAGAGAAGTTCAGGTTTGGCGGAAAGGGCCCTAGAGATCCCTTCGCCAACGTAGTCTTCGAAGTGACCCCCACACTTCGAAGACGTATATTAGCTGATGCTATTAACCTCAGGTGGCGAAGAGTATGGGCCCGGGACCACTTCTCGATGACCCAGTGTTACCGGTGCTACGAGTACGGCCATCGATCGATGGAGTGCAGGGAGAAGGTACAGTGGTGCGGTAACTGTGCCGAGGTCGGGCATGAATTCAAGAATTGCCGGAAGGCAGTCCCTGCTGTGTGGTTTGCGCTAGGGCAAACGACAGAACTGGCGGTGGCGCGAAGGTCGATACGCGCCACGACGCCAAGTCGAGTAGATGCCCCACGATGCAACGTCTGAAGCACGCAATCACACGAAACATCGATTATGGACTGTGAAGATAAAACAAAGTCCATAAGAAGCAAGAAGATTAAATTCGCGCAACTAAATCTCGGGAAAGGTAGAGGGGCAACAAATAACTTCGTAAAGTTATTCATCGAAAATAATATCGACATCGGGTTTATACAGGAACCGCACCTGTATGGCCACAAAATAACAGGTTTTGGGAGGGGGGTTACCGTGTTAAACGCGAATAGTGAACGACCGCGTAGCGGATAATAATAAATAATGGAACGTGCGCCGGAATTATATTAAATAATTTATCGAACGAGTTTGTAACGACGGCCGAAATCAAATCAGGGAAAATGCGTTCTATGTAATAAGCGTGTACCTCCGCCGGTCGATTCCCGGCGGAAAATCCCAAACCGAAGACTTGATAAATGAAGTAGATAATATTATTCGTAAAATCGGCAGAAATAAAAATCTAGTCATTGGGGAGATTTTAATGCCAAGTCGCCACTATGGGGCAGCCCTATCGAAGACGATAGAGGCTCGCAGGTTGCTGATCTTTTACGGAATGGGATCTTAGTGTGATAAACACTAATGATTTACCTACGTTTGAGACGCATAGAGGCAGCAGTTTTATAGATATTACTGCAGTCTCGCACGAAATGTTAGAAACGATTTGTAATTGGAAATTAAGGTCGGACGAGGAAACGCTCTCTGATCATAAATTAATAACATGGGACGTTGAAACCAAAACAAGTGCAAACGAGCAGCTAACTGTATTTCCGCGGTTCTGTAATAAAAAGCAAATTGGGAGCGATTTAAACAAAAATTTGGCGAAAGTATCCTGTGCTCGAAAATGAGCTATTTAACTGCCGAGAGGCAGACGAAGTAGAAACACTCGCGAAAAATTAAACGACGCGGTGGTACACGCGTCGTCGTATTCCATGCCGAAAAAGAAAACATTTAAAGACAGCGTACCCTGGTGGACCCGGGAACTAACCACCAAGCGGGCAGAAACGCGTAACCTAAGGCGCCGCTATCAACGCGCCTCGGGAGATATAAGAGAACAACGGAGAATAGAATACAATCAAAGTTACCGCGAATATAAAATATTAATAGAAGAAACGCGAACGAATAAATTTAAAGAATTCTGCACGCAAAACTCAGAGAAAGAACCCTGGGGAACCGCATACCGCGTAATTAGAGGAAAACAACAAAAAATCGCGCTCAGTAATATAAAGAAAACAAATGGCGAATACACGGAAGGTTTTAAAACCACAGCGGAATATTTACTAGAGAAATTTTTCCCATCGGATAATCCCGAGGGGGATGAAGGGTCGCACGATTTAATACGTCGGGAAGCTGCAGAGGCGCAAGGAACAGGTGCCGATAAGGCAATCCTAGTTCACGAGGTCGTCAGGGCTCTTAGGAGGATGAACCCTAAGAAGGCACCGGGGCATGATGGAATCACTTCAGACGCAGCTCTGCAGGCGTGCCTGTTAGCCCCGTGTGTCTTTGTTGGGTTGTTTAATCTTTGTTTAGAAAGGGCGTTTTTCCGCGTTGCTGGAAAATCCAGAATGTGAAATTTATACCCAAACCTAAAAAGGCGGATGCGTCAGATCCGGGCAGCTATCGTCCAATTAGCTTGCTACCGGTGTTGGGGAAAGTTTTAGATCGTGTTATGACTACGCGTGTTGAACACCTAGTGCGAGACAGCGGCGGTTTTAATAACCGACAGTTTGGTTTCGTGGAGGGCAAGTCGACTATCGACGCGTTAGAGTTCGTTGTCGGGGAAATTAAGCAGGCAAGAGATGCCAAAGAGTACTGTGTCGTTGTTGCTTTGGACATTTCAGGAGCATTTGATGCTGCCTGGTGGCCATTAATCGTTTGCGAGTTAGATCGTAGGGGTTGTCCGCGAAACTTGATGTCTTTGGTCAAGAGCTATTTCTCGGGGCGATTAGCACAGGTTGAAATTCCGGGTGAAGTTCTGTCGCGTGAGGTGGAAAGGGATGCCCGCAAGGGTCATGTTCTGGTCCCACATTTTGGAAGTTGTTGTATGAGAGCATCTTTAGGGTCAAGTTGCCCGCAGGATGCTCAATCGTCGGGTTTGCAGATGACACACTTTTAATTGTAAGATCGAGATTGTTAATGGATATGCGCACAAAACCGAACGAGGCGCTTAATAAATTACACGAATGGTCGCAGGCGGTAAAATTAAAATTTAACACGGCGAAGTCAGAGGCGCTTTATTTCGGCACGAAACCAGGACAGAGACCTCCTAGGTTAGAGCTAGGAGGAGAAAATCCCGTTTAAAGATTGTATTACCTACCTCGGCGTCAAGATCGACAATAAATTAAATTGGAAAGCGCACGTACAATACGTAAAAAGTAAGGGCGGCGAAATATCAAATAAAATGATGGCGGCGGCTAAAATAAAGTGGGGTTTCAGGGGCGAATCGCTGAGGACGGTTTATGCCGGAGCAATTGAGCCGGCAATACTGTACGCAGCTTCTGTATGGGCAGAAGGTTGTAAAGTCCGGGAGATGCGTCAATTGACGAGCGTACAACGCATAACCGCGGTAAAAGCGGCGAGGGCGTACAGGACCACCTCCACGGAGGCTGTCCTGGTGATCAGTAGGTCTCTCCTATCGAATATGTCGTTAGGGAGATTAGAGATAGACGATTAATAAATATAGGAAAAGGGCGCGAAATTATCGAAGATCTTAATCTTGGTAATAGGAAATTGCAAGAAAGATTGTTGTATCTGAGTTAGGGCACCCGGCTGATATTAGAGGGATCGAGTTTGTCGAAGGTGATGAGGACGCGATGGGTATCAGAATTTATACGGACGGTTCACGTATGGACGATGGGCAAGCAGGCGCGGCGTTTGTCGTGTATAAGCAGGAAAGGGAGGTGTTTCGGTTTCAAACCAAACTCGCGAACTGGTGCACTATCTTCCAGTGCGAATTGGTAGCCATACGAGAGGCTATCGATTACGTAATAAACCATACGGGCAGAGACGAGTATTATATAATCAGTGATAGTAAATCGGCGCTAACGGCTTTAACAAACATGAACACCTCGACAGATCTCCAAGCGGACGTCTGGAGGATAGCGCGTACGGCGCTAGAGTTTCGACGTTTAAAGTTCTGTTGGGTCAGGTCGCACAATGGTAACGTAGGAAACGATAGGGCTGACGAATTAGCTAAAGAGGCCGCGACGGGCGACTTTCGAATATCACATTCGTCGATACCGAGGTCTTTAATCAAAAGAAAGCTGCGCGAAAATCAATTCGACAATGGGAAGAGAGGTGGAACAACGCTGCCACGGGCAGGTTGACCCACAAATTCATACCGAGCATAGAAGCCAGAGGTAAGATCGAGGTTAAGCTCGATCACAAAATGGTGCAGTTGATAACAGGGCACGGCGCCCTGAAGGCGTATTTACAAAGGTTCGGTCTAACCAATAGCGACCGCTGCGAATGCGGTGAGGGCGCGGAAAGCGCAGAGCACGTGCTCTTCGACTGCCCGCTTGAGGCGGGAAATCGAGGGTTGGCTGATAGCAAACTAGCTATCCTAGGTCTGGCATGGCCAAAGAGCCTAGAGGAAGTCGGGAAGTGGTTAACCAGAAGGCGTTCTGGACAGCCTTAAAAGAATTCGCGGAAGGGTCGCGAGATTAGACAATCAATGACGACCGCGTGTAAAAATTCGGTGGGGTTGGTGGGAGGATTGAAAATTTTAGATTGACTTGGCGTGAGTAAGGATACGAGCATAACCAAAACCTGATATTAAAAAAAAAAAAAAAAAAAAGATAATTATACCAAAATGTCCAATATGCACGAGAAACCCCACTCCATTAATACAATCACTGCCTATCTTCATAATTATGTGCGGAAAATCGGGAATAAATAATACCAAATAAACAATAACAAATAAATCATAAACCCTCATTAAATTAAATCAATAAAGTAAACAAGGATAATAAAACAGAGTGCAACCGCGCATCCCCAGGACTTGAAAGTGAAGTGATAGTGATAGTGATTGTGATCCCCCCAAAAACATTTAGTGCATACCCACCAGGACTTTAGCAGTGCACCCCGTCCCACCTTTAGAAGTAAGTTACAGACGACCAGATCTTCGGATGCTGGAGAATTTTATTATCGAGGTAAGACTTAAATTGTGGCGGCTGTACTCGCACAAGCATTGATTTACATTAATTAGTAGTTTTGAAATAATTTAAGAAGCACGTTTGGTGTGTAAAGGCGCTAGCCGACATAATGCTTGTGCGAGTAAACCTGATAAATAGGGTGATGCTTTCGCTATTTTGTGCACTGCTATATGCTTAACGCTTATTAAACATTTATTTATATATTTACATAATTATATTTATTTATATTTTATATTTACACTTTATATTTATTTATATATAGCATGTATTATGTGGCTTATTTGTTTTGTTTGACGTTCTGTCGCCATTTTGGTTGCAGTATATATTTGGGAAGGACGAGCAGAATTGCGAAGATTGTAATCATAATGTAAATCAGTTAGGGAACGATAGGAAAGCTAGGGATGGATTTAAATTGGTTAGCTAGATTTGGATAGTTTTAAGACGACCCTTCAGGTCGCACTGGTAAGCAGAACCGGCGTCTGCTATCCGGTATTACGGATCCCTCCCCTCTCATTTTGCTTGTTGATCGGGTACACTCGAAAGTCAGCGCTAGGGATACCATTATTTACAACCCTGTTTTTAGTTTTTGTTTTGTTTTTGTTCCAGTTTTTGTCAGATTTTTAGGTTTATTAGATTGTTAGAGTTTGTTAGGTTTGTTAGATTTTTAGGTTTGTTAGATTTTTATTTAGTTTTTATTTAGGGTGAATCAACTATGAAGTAAGAATAAATTAGGAGCACGACTATTTTTCGCGTTTAAACCCAATGTAGTACCTCCGGGTGGAGCATTGGGGACGTGGCCGCAAGTATAGCGGCCCTAATTCAAATTATAATGCTGCTTCTTTCTTTCATGTTGATAAACTTCATTCGACTCCTTTATCTAACGTTGGCGATGTTCTACTTGATACTGTTTGTTCTTGTAACGTTGATGAACTTCTACCTGACCCTGTTCCTGAATGTAACATGGTTGAAGTGTTATCGGATTCTGATCCTTTTCCTAGAATTGATATTCCTACAGTCAATGCTGTTCTCTTTCCTAACTATAATACTGCTAGTTCTTTACCTAACATCGATAAAATTTTATCTGTTTCTGTTCCTTTATCTAACTTAACTGTAGTGTGCTCTGCTTGTGCTTCTTTTCGTAAGGTTGATTTTCTTACAGCCAATACTTTTTCTTTTTCTACCGTTGATATTCTGACAACCCATGATGTTTCCTTTTCTGCCGTTGACTTTCTTATCCCCAATCATAACAACAAACAACGTTTTCTATGACGCATTTTGAGTTTTCTAAACCATCCATGCCACCTCCTAAACCTCGTGCTACAACTAGTACACCCCCTGCTGTTCCTGTTTGGCAGAAAACTGCCCAAAAGAGGCAGACATTAGTCTATGCTCCTTCCGAACAGTAAGATGTATGTCGGCCAAGTCTTAATGTTTTTGATCTTGTTTCATTCTTCTGGCAGCGCAAACGTCTTAAGCCCAATATCTAGTCCTCGCGCCCGCTTCTTATGCCGACTTTGCTTTCCTTAGGACTTGATTTTTGGACTTTACGACTCTTTATTTACTTCCCTGTTGGCTGGGTTTAATTTTTTTGTTTTCTCCTAGTACTCCTTGCACCCTGTGTGGGTTCGGGAATAGAATAGCCCCATGGTTCGACCTGCCTGTCGTAAAAGACTACTAAAGCGGTCTAACCCATACACACAGACGCACGTACATACACATGCGCCCAACACATACACACACACTTTTGCACACACCCACACGCACACACACACCCACTCACACACTCGTACATCAACACACACATATACATTCACACACACGCACGCACATACTGATACATAACTACACTGAGATTTGGTTTTATTTACTATTTAACACATACACACACACGCACGTACATACACATGCGCCCAACATATACACACACACTTTTACACACACCCATACGCACACACACACACACACACACACACTTACACACTCATACATCACAACACACACACACACACATACATACACACATGCACACACATACTCATACATAACTACACTGGGATTTGATTGGATTTTCTTTTTGTACTGTTTTTTGTTTTGTTTTGGAAACGGGGTTTGTCTTCTTCCTGCAGTTTTGATGTTGCTATAATATAGGTTTTGTATGGATTAGTTTATTTCTCTGTTACATTGGATCCACTTTCCTTTCCCTATCCTTGTGCTGGTCTTTTTTGCTGTCGGTTCCTATACCGATTGTGTTTCGTCCATCCGCTCCTGTGGTAGGTGCTTTCTAGTCCGTTTTTCTTTTCTTCGGAAACCACGACTTAGTCGACTTTAGGACTAGTTAGCATTTCTTTTCTTTGATTCTTCGGTTGTTGCGATTTTTGGTTACCACAGTTTGTAGTACATCGTTTCCTTTACCAGTGCTCTTCCTCTCTTCCTCTCGTTCTACCTTGTTGTTCCTTTGCATACTTGAGGCTTGATCTTTGGGTCCTGTTTTGACTTGTACTGTTGGCTTTCTTCCTCGTTCCTTTTCTTACTTTAGTTTTTGCACGAGAAACCAATTTCTTCTCTTGAGGTTGAAGACTTTACTGTTTCTTCTGAGAAACATCAGTCCTTTGACGACTCTGCAGTGTCGATACCGTTTCATCTTAGTCCTCGTTGATGGCTTATTACCCGTCTTCCTTTCAATTTTTTTTTTTTGGTTCGTCTAGTACTTTTGTTCTTTGAGCAGGATGAGAGTTCTTTTCTTTTTGGGCGTGTCTTCCTTTTTTTTTTGGTTTCTTTTGTTTTTGTGACCAATCTTTTTTAGTTTTTAAGCAAATTTTCTTTGCTGTTTGTTTGGGTTTTTTGTTTGTTTTGTTTGGTAATGCCCACTCCCGTATTTTTGCTTTCCTACCCCGACCATTTAATTTTGCTGGGGGGGAGGCATTTTTTATGTTCATTTTTGGCGGTATTTGGTTGTTTCATTTACATCAATTTCGTTTCTACTCTTTCACACATCTTAAACTTATCAATTTCGGAACGTAAAGTTTATGCTAAAGTTAAATAGTCAATACCTTGTTTTAGGTATCCGTTAACTTATTATACATTACGACCGCGTATAATTGATGCTTATGCGATTTCCATCTAAAAACTCGTTGAAATGAGCTATTGAACTATCCGATAAAACCGTGTTTTCAAGTTTTTTAATCTCCTTTTTGGTATGTTGATAGCGCGATGTTCAAAGCTCGAGTTCTTCTTATTTAAACAATTTTTAATTTGATAATGCAGTTCGTCCTTAGATGTATTTTCTAAATTACTTACTTCCAGAGCAATGCACATTTTTTTATAAGAAGTGTAGATCCGGACTTCATCGCTCTTAGCTGGAGGCCAAATTGCTTGTTATGTAGGCCCGATTATTCTTTGACGTAGATCAACTGCTCTTGCGTGCAGACCGCTGTTGCAATTACCGTAGCAGCATGGTTGTTGTTGACTACCGCGGCGATGCTGTGCTGATCCGCTTCCGATGGCTGGCAAGATAAGTATCCCGACACATGTATGTGACTTGTTTTCTTTTTTTAACATACCAAGGGATACACCCAATTGGCATCGTGCTGACGACCAAAACACTTTTAAAAAAAAAGCCACTTTGAAATTAGATACGCCAATGGTTCTTATGGTAAAATTTTTACTAGAAAGGTTTCTAAGTTCAATGACTTTCTTTACTTAACCCATCTGCTTATACGAAAGTATCAGCATTATTCTTTTTTTACTGGCTAGATTTATCGCATGTTAGCTACGAAATGCGCACTTCGTAGAACAATTATTGAATTTGTCTATAGAGTAAAATTGCTTATTTTTAAATAGTAATAGTTTTTTTGCTGTTTAGATACATATTTCTATTTTCTGTATTGTAAATAAAAAATCTTGGCGATGTATTTTTTTTTTTGTTGCTAGGACCCCCTCTCCGCATTGGTAGTTAGCCCGGTATTCCTATCTGACCCGCACGCTGCATAACGTAGCAAAGTACGAGTATATAAAGTGTAAATATTTATTGAAAGAATTTTGTTGTAAGAAAAATTATTTTGAGATGTTTTTAAATAAAAATTGACCATAATTGTAACTGAAAAAGACAAAGTTAAAAATTTAAAAATGGAATTCAACTACAACGTAGACGGTTTATTAAAAACTGAATTGATTTACGCATTACACGTTAGGAACGTAGACATGAAAAATCTAATAGTGACTGATTTATGAAAAATTTTGAGAAGAACAATTAAAATATAAACAGAGGTTAATAAAGAATTTAAATATTTATTTCAATTTAAAGGTGACATTATGGCGGTAAAGACAGTAGTAGCATATACTAAGGACGGTATTTTCCAATTAGCCCAAAATAATATACAGGGGAAATACGAAAAGCTTGAATCTAAAATAGTATACTGTTATTTTCGATTATCGTGAAGTATATCTAATGATGAAAATGATGATGAATGTCGAAATCAGTCACAGGTAGATATAGAAACTTTAATTGAAAATTATATAAATGAGAGAGATAATATTTTTAAGGTAAGGGAAGACACTGAAAGTAGAAATACAAAAATTTTACATTAGGTGTAGAAATTGAGAATAAATTAATATCTTAGATGAAATAAATAAAGAATCGAAAAATTTCGAGGAAAAATTAAAACCTCAGTCACCATCAGTAAAACCAGACTAACTTGTTCTGGAAAATTCAGTAATAGAGAATCCAAATTTAATCACCTAGTTGAATAATTCAGTAATAGGTATGCAAAGTTACGCCTGTTACTAAGTGAAATCACTTTTCAAGGAGACCCGCTTTAAATGCATTTTTAGAAAGAGTTGAAGAATTAAAAATTGCACGAAATATGTCCGATATTCATCTATTTTCAGAAGCACGTGATGTTTTTCTGGTAAAGCATTAATTTGGTATCGCGCTAATAGAAGTTAGTAAATAATTGGGAAGAGTTAAAAATTGCTTTAAAAGATAAATCTCTTCCACCAGATTATGACAAAAATTGTTAACCAAAATTAATTCCAGAACAAAATGAAACAATCTCGTTTAACTGATGTGTTAACCACGAAAAATCAACTTAAAGTTTTACTGATAAATATGTTTACATTTTACCAATAATCTATAAGTTTAGTACCAATAAATTCCACACAAGAATTAAGTTAAGAAAAAAATTAGAGAAACGTAAAGTATCAATAAAAAATTGTCGTCCTCCAACTAGAAAATCCGACACTTTAAAAATAGATTTAGCATATCAGAAACCTGGAGGTTCAGAAAATAGACAGGTAAATAGATATCAAATTTCTGAAAATCATAAGATGAACCAAAATCCGAGTACTTCAAACCCGATAAATCGGCAAGATTGTTATCAATTTGGTCAATTAGGACATTACCGAGCTCAGTGTAGAATTGCAGAGAAAAATTGTATTTTATAACCTTAGGTCATTGACCCATTAGCCATTCATATAGACGAACAATAAGGACCGACTCCTAGTCATTTTCTCATAGGCTCTTCAAATGGAACGAACCTTTTCCGGAAGTAGAAAATGAAGTCCAAGAGTCGTAACTACAAACTTTTGAAGCAAATGGCACTGTATTCTTTGTAAATACAAACACTCGTTCCGCAGCTAAAGTAGTGGCGCTTGATGCGACTACGGATAGTGATAAGCCGATACAACCTTATGGCATTTGGGATATTTCGACATGTGGTGATGGGGGGGGGGGGCGGGGGGGTGTTGAAAATTTGGTGAAATAGTTGCACGTTTACTGTTGATTGTTTTATATTATTATGATTTGTGCTGTGATCAAATTTGAAAAGAACAACTAGCAGTGGCTGGAAGAAAAGCTGCCAAAAGAATTGTTCTGAATTTGGCAAAAGTAATTAATCCAATAAAGGAAAAAATACAACATTGAAATTACATAGTTATGCATCTATTTGGTATGAATTTCCTTTAACAAACCTCTATTAATATCCGAACTGCCTAATAGGAAGAGGTAGAGAAAAACACTAAGGTTTTTGTTAAATTATTGCGGCGGAATTTCGATAATTAAGTGGTAGAGAAAAGTGGACATTGTATAGGCAAATAATAATAATAAATAACGGTTACTTCAAAGCACTTACCTTTGTAAATATAGCGAAGCGTAGCACATTTATTTTATTGCTGCCGTTCAAAACGGAAAACGATAGAAGACTCTGTTCGCCCTCTCCATGGCAGGTGATAAGATAGTTCTTGATCACGCGAAAAGACACAACAAAGTTTATCGATATCGCGGCACTTAGACTACACAGGCGCGGTGTTTGAAGTAATTTCAGAGTACATACAATGACATTTGAATATACCGGGCGGAGGTAAATAATTAACAAATTCTACATGTTTAAAATAAGACAAACGGTTAATTATATATAATTATAAACGGAACATACCGCCCACCAAAATTCAAGTCATTTTAAAGGAAAATAATTAAAGGGAGTGGGGTGGAATAAAAAAAGCGAAAAAAAAAATATTTACAAAAACAAAACAAAAAAAAATTCTTTTTACAATGAGGGCAAAGGACAAAGCTTTGACTCAGGACTCTTCAGCACGTCCTGAACAGTTTTAAGTGTGACCACCCTAACGACACCATCCGTCCAGGCATATACAGCCACAATAGGGCCGAGGGACCAACGGAGTGGAGGAACATTAGCGACCTTAATTAGCAGTAAGGTGCCCAACTCAACTTAAGGAGACGATGTGTGCTACTTGGAGCGCTGTTGTAGCGAGTGCAAATACTCATTGGACCAACGGGACCAAAAATGTTGTTGAATTCGCTGGAGCAATTGCTAGCGAGAGAGGTGGTTAAGCGGAAGATGAGAAAGGACGGGCTCCGGAATAGCGGTTAGGGCGGCGGTATAAAATCCCACGAAATATAGTCCTTAGAAGCAGCAAGCTCGGCAAGATAAATTAACTGTTTATGAGCACCCGCAAAATTTGTGTCACAATAACTATAGAGGTGATCACAACGATCACGCCTAGCAATAAATCGGCGCAGAACCGCTAGAAAAACGTCCGTTGACAAATCGGATACTACTTCAAGGTGCAGCGCCTTGGTAGCCATACAAATAAAGACATAAATACGATTTTAAAACCTTGGCGCCCCGTAGTCGAGACACGGTAATAGAAAAGGGGCCAGCAAAGTCAACGCCCGAACACAAAAAAGGATTAACTTGTGTAACTTGACATGACGGCAAGTTGCTCAAACGAGGCCGCAATGCGACCGGATTGGTCATCCAGCACGTTAGACAATGACTCAAAATACGAAGGAATAAATTGCCTCCCAGAAATAATCCAAAAGTGCTGACTAACGACAAAATGAACCATTTGAGCATCCGCGTAGAAGTATTTTAAATGAACATAAGTAACATAAAGATCAGTAAAGTGACTTTTGCTAGGTAACAAAGTGAGAAATTTACGGTCAGAAGATAAAAGCGCGCGGGCCACGCGACCCCCGATCCGCAAGATTCTATCACGAATAAAAGGGGACAACTTACAAAAACTCTTTTTTAAAGTGGATCCCGACTGAATGGCCTCATACTCCATAGTAAAATAAGATTGTTGAGTACACGCAAGCAAAGGAATCAAAGCGTTGTGCAATGCAGAAGATAACAAAGGTCCGGAATACCTTTCGAGTGGTTGACGTAGATTTGACAAAAATGGAGAATCCAAGCAACAATGCGCGTAATAAAGGGAAAGGAAGTGTGATTTTCTAAAATTGATTGAATCCAACAGGAGGATACGACAGCGGATAAAACAATACAGCGTTGTTCAGATAGAACTTCAGGAGCATCTGAAAAGGCGGAATATGTGGACTGTAATTTTCGAAGGACTGGTATAAGGGTGGTGAAGCCGCCCACCATAATAAACATTCGCACAAATTGGTAGTGGGTAAACCACGTGACCCGACATCGGTAGGATTCTCGGTGGAGAGGATGTGATGCCAAAAGGCGCGAGACGTGTTTTCTTGAATGCAAGCAACACGATTGGCGACGAAAGTCTTCTAACGCTGCGGCGAGGAACGTATCGACGAAAGTAATACCATGGAGTCAGACCAACAGAAATTTTATGGAATGTAAGGTTAGAATCAAAGGTTTTGAGGACAAAGATTATTAATTTGGATGCCAATGCGGCGGCCAACAATTCGTGCCGGGGCGAAGAGATTGTACGAAGAGGAGCGACCTTAGACTTGGCGCACACTAAGCGAACCTCAACGGCGGAAGGGGTAACACAGCACAGTGGCCACGTTCGGATGCGTCAGCAAAGCAGTGAACTTCGCACGTAGTAAACTGTGGCGGGGTAGGCAAGCGGGGTAAAGTGAAATCCAAAAGAAGCGGTAACTCATGCAAGTATCTCTCCCACAAACGGAGGAAGTCGGGGGGGGGGAGCATCCCGTTCTAATTTTAAAGATCATAAACTTTGAATTAAGTGGTTTACTAGGAAAGTAAGGGGTGATAAAAGTCCCATAGGGTCGAAAATACGGGCTAAGTTAAAAAGTAGGTTGCGTTTGGTGCAGGAGGTATTCAGTGGCTGAACTAGAAAACAAAAATTATCTTAGATGGGGTTCCATTAAAGATCTAAAACTTTTAAAGATTGAGTGTCAGGATCTTTAAAGGAGCGGGGTTGCGCGAATTGCTGCGTAGCGGACAGATCTTTTAATAATTCTGGATGGTTACTCGACCATTTATGAAGTTCAAAACCACCAAGTTCTAGAAGAGCAATTAGTTGATTACGTAGAGCAAGGGTTGATTCAATAGAATCTCCACCAGACGCGACATCATCAATGTAAGCATGGTGGCAAAGAGCAAAACCGGCTAACGGATAAGAATTCTCTTCGCCTACGGCCAACTGCAGAAACGTGCGTATGGCAAGAAAAAGAGCACAATTGATTCCATAAGTAACTGTATTTAATCTAAAGTCCTGAATGGGCTCCTCAGGGGAGAAGCGCCAAACAATTCGTTGATAATCACACTGAGCGCAATTGATAACAATTTGCCTGTACATCTGACGAATATCGGCAGTAACAACATAAGGTTGTAGACAAAATTGTAATAAAATTGCGGCAATATCTTGTTGCAGCTTCGGCCCAACAAACAAGTGATCGTTTAAGGATGATCGAGACAGAGTTTTAGTGGAAGCATTGAAAACAACTCGTAACTTCGTACTTATACTTTCTGATTTCACAACGCAATGATGCGGGATGTCATAAGAATAGTCCGAATGAGACCCACTAACAACAGATTGCATATGTTGAGAATACAGATACTCACGCATAAACGAATCGTACTGTTCGTAAACACGAGGTTGCTTAAGGAGACGATTTTCTAAAGAAACAAATCGTTGTAAGGCAAGATCACGACCATCTGAAAAAAATGGTTCTTGATCTCTAAAGGGCAGTGAGACGACATATCGACCTTGTTCTGTGCGGCGAATCGCATCAACAAAATGTTTCTACACTAGAGTTTCTTCAGACGCGAAAGATTGTGCGGCGGGGAGAGCTTCGACTTCCCACAATTTAGGGACAATATCTTCCAATGGGGAAGTAGAATTTGTCATACAAAACAAGCCAGTTACTTCAAAAGCGGGCGAGGAAGGTATGCTTCCCATTCAAACATATCCAAAAATAGTATTCATAGCAACAGGTTGATCGCTAACACCCTGGATGCGACCGTCTAATAACACTTGGGGGAAAATATCGGCGCCAAGTAAGAAATCAATAGGCCCAGGTTGAGCAAAGAGCGGATCAGTTAGCTTGAGGTTAACCAGATAACTGAAACGTAGGTAAATTTTCACAAATTTTGGGAAGTACTACAGCTTGGAAATTAATAATCGGTGAAGAAGCGCCCATTGGTTTGAGCGAGGCGGTGACAGCGCCATGCGGAACTGCAAAGCGCATGGATCCTAAACTACTAAGGGTAGGGGAATGTCGAGTAGTACGAAAACTTTTACGTTTCACACTATTTTGCGAAATAAAGGAAGTCGTGCTGCCCGAATCGAGTAAACCGCGAAATTTTTGGAGAGAACCAGAGCAATCGGCAATTTCCACTTGAACGGTGGAAAGTAGAACGACTGAAGTTTTGGCTAAAGAATTAAATAAAACGACATTCGAAGCTGACGGGCCACTACAGATAAAGGAAGTCGATGATTCCCCAGAGGCAAGAGGAGCGGCGGAAGGCTTTTAGCGGTCATGAATAGCGGAAATAGTACAAAGTGAAACCTTAGAGGCGGCAGTGTCCGGGTTACTAGCAGCGAAAACGGGTTTAGATGAAACGCGATCGAAGTGCAATAAGGAATGATGACGTTGATTACATTGGCGGCAAGAAAAAGTAGACTTGCATTTATTTAAAATGTGAGAATTGCTAAGGCAATTAATTCAAAGATGTTGCTTTTTTGTTTGACAAAATCATTACAACGATAAAGATTGTGACCTTGTTTACAAAGCGGACATTTATTAACATTAGGCTGTGTCTGTACAAACATGGAAACGGCGGAGCAAGACTTAGGCAGGTTGCTGGAATGAATAACTTTGCTTAAATCGGTTTTATGATTTGCCGACAAATTTGATGAAGATTTACAAGTTTTTTTGCGATAAGCAATTAACTCTTTATAGGATGGACCTGCACCTTGCCGAAGTTCTAAATTACTAGAACAGGTGAAATGGCTTGCGTGTTTTAATGAGCTAACGAGCCAAACTACAGGTCCAACCAAAGTAGTAGGGTCGTTAGTGAGGAACCAGACTAAGACAGGTCCCCGAAAGAGGGCAGCGGCTCTTTCGGTACTTAAATTGGCAGAGACCTTAGGGGTCGGTATGGCAGTCTAAGACACACTACCGCGATGTGGAAGGCAACGGGAAACCACCACTTTATCTCCCAAGTACACAGCGTACTTAAATTGTTATAAATGATGATGGCATCCTCATGGGTAAAAGATTCCGAGTTAAAATAGTCCCCATTCGGATCTCCGGGAGGGGACTACTTCGGAGGATGCGATCGCAAAGTTAAAAATAAGTGTCGGGAACATTCTGCCACTCGGAGCGTGGAATGTTAGAAGTATGAAGCAAGTAGGTAAGCTAGAGAACCTAAAAATCGAAATGAATAGGTTATCACTAGACATAGTAGGGATCAGCGAAGTTCGGTGGCCAGAGGCGGGAGATTTATGGAGTGGAGACTTCAGGGTAATTCATACAGGAGCAGAGGAAGGAAATTTGGGTGTGGGGATAGTTATGCGGAAAAAGATAGGATACTGTGTAGAAAATTACTTACAAAAAAACGAAAGAGTACACATGGTTATATTAGAATCTAAACCGGTAAACACAGTAATAATACAAGTATACATGCCCACCAATAGCTACAGTGACGAAGAGGTAGAAGCCATCTATAAAGATACCGAAGACATATTAAGATACGTAAAAGGACATGAAAATTTACAAATTACGGGGGTTTTTAATGCCGTGGTAGATGAGGGTAGGGAAGGAGCGGTAGTAGGTTTATTTGGTTTAGGCACGAGAACGACAGGGGAAATAGGCTGGTAGAATTTTGCGACAAGAACAATTTAATCATCACAAACACATTATTTCAACATCATGCTAGAAGACGATATACGTGCAAGATGCCAGGAGATATAGGAAGATATCAAATAGATTATATTCTTGTTAGACAACGGTTTAGGAATCAAGTAAAAGACTGTAGAAGCTATCCAGAAGCAGATATAGATACTGACCACAACATCGTAATTATGAAGGCCGCACTTAAATTTAAAATGTGAAAAAAGAAATTGTGAGCCATTGGCAAAATAATATATTTGGGAACACCATAAACTAAGAAACTTTTCACAATAAACGTTTTTATTATGCGCTTTTGCACTACGAAGGAAACAATAACGTAAATTTGAGGGCCATAACCAATAACCATAACCATTTGGAACAACCTTTGGACCGTGGAAATGGGCCATGAGATCTATAGCAATAATTCTAAAGGGAATGAACGTCTTTTCCTTTCCATTAAACCAAGGGCCTCTATTCCTTGCCTTATGAGAACGCACGTTAAACAATTTTACAAAACTTTCAACAAACCAATACGCATTTGGCCAATAAAAATTTATTGTATGCGTGCCAATGTTTTAAAGGGACGGCCCAAGGGTCATGATTTATCCATAACCAATCCTCCTGTGATTAGGAATAAATATTCCCAAGAATTTAATTTAAAAGAGTGGTAAATTTGATGAAAAATTTAAATACATAATTATCTTCTAAAATAGTTGGAATCATCAGGCAAACTAAAATTTTGGCAAAACACATACCAAGGATCCACATTTATCTAACTTGATTTGATCTAAATTATCAAAATAAAAACTTATTAAACCAATTATTCAAACTTTAAGAACACCTTTCTTTTAAAATACGCAGTAACAAAAATTTTAAACATAATAAATGTTATAATTTAATTACACTCAACCTTCCATCTATATTATAATAAATCAATGTTCTAGTACACTCTGACACTTTTAATCAAAGTCACCTTTGACAAAAGTTTCACAACGCACAAACTTAATAAGGTGACAAAACTCTGTTGAGTTTTACCTAGAATTACATAAAATTATAACCTCATCACCAATCTCAAAAATAGTGATGCCAAAATTGCTAGAGTGACAATTCTCGAGGCTCGTTTAGACCTAAAATAAACTGAGCGACAGACATTCCAACTCGTATAGACTGACACACTGCTAATTCAACCAACCACGACGACAAGTTTCACTTTTACTTACAACCAATCAACATACCGGTGCAATTGGATATAAATAAATCGAAATTGCCATTAGCAAATTATATAAACAAAACGTACCTATGTATTAGAGCAATCCTTAACGTGTTTACCGAGTTTTGAAACCATTACCAAATTAGAAACATCTATCATCTCTACCAAAAAATTTATCAAACAACTATTGTAGCAAGGAAAGAGGAAAATTAAAACGAAACACTATTATCAACTACACTGTGAATTATTATTCACCAAAATACTAAGGGCTGCGACCAAAGAACAATAATATTCCTATCGAACAATTTTACCATATAAGAAAGCTTCTTCTAATTTCTTACACAACTTTATTAATGTTGATATACTATCAATTTCCGTTAGAGCTAATTGACAAATAAAATCAGGTAATGTTGTTTCTTTGGCTAATAATCGGCCTAACATTTTCCTCTTATCCTGCATCGGTCTGCTGCTAACACTTCACGAATTTTCAATTCATAATCCAACTCATCTTTATGCAAATAAACTACTTGATACGTCTCAGCCATCATGGGATAGACTAACTAACTAATTACAAATTAAACTCAATTAAACAACAACATCAATAGACTAAACCAATCTGAGGGTAAATGAATTACAAACCACAAGTGTAAACAACCAAAGTCAATCGAAGCCTATACTTTATGTGCTTATACAATTGGTACAGCAATCGAGGCCTACACGCTGGGCGCTATTTGTTGCCTTTTTAAATTCCGATTTATTTTAACGAGAAATTCCGATAATTAGAAATGGAGCCCACGGCAAATTAAGATGGAAGGTGGCTCTAAGTTGAGGAAATCTCAAAGGCAAAGCGGCTAGTCGAACTATATGCTCTGGGTAGAGAATGAGCTGTGGGTCGGGGTGTAATTGCAACCACTAATAATAAAAATAAGGCGCCAGCGTATTTTTTTATACTGAGAAGACCTGATACAAGTCCCTTGTACAAGGCTAATGCGGAAACCTTTCTCCTATAACCGCTATATAATTTCAAAGACCACCTAATCTTTGAAGTTTCTTACCTTATGGCTCGACCTTGACCTTAGCAATCCTGCACTGCACCTGTGAACAGATTAAACAAAGAAAAGCACTGTTTGTGCATTCAAACTCAAAAATAATTAAATACAATCAGAATCGATTTTCATTCCTCTTAAATAAAAGATAGTCTTTAGTCCGAAAATAAGAATCTATTCTTTTTGGTATCCAATAAAGTAATTTTTACAAAAAAATATGTCTTCCTTTATAAGTTAATTTAAATTAGGAAGAGTTAATTACAATGGTACTGAATATATCCGTACCAATTACTATTTAATGAAGTTTATATAACAGATTGACAAAGCATAAAATTGCTTATTTATAGAAAGAGTTAATTATGGTAAATTTACCTTAATTTCACAGTAAATAATTACAGATAATTGTTCATAAAATATCAAATGTAGAAATTTAATTTCTAAAGGTTCAAAATTAGAAGAATTTACTTTATCTAATTAGTAGTGACATCTTCTGATGTTTCATTGAGTTAATAAAAGAATTTGTAGGAACAAATTACAGATTCATATCATATGACTACGAAAAATATAATTGAGGTCTGTCCTTGACCTGCTCAAAGTTAACACAAGTCGGTTAAAGTAAAATTTATCTCGTTTCTACGTCGACAGTTCAAACAACATACGAATATAATTTTTGTACATACCAGAACTCCAAATTGCACCTAAATACTTGCTTGAAAGCTGACGTATGTATTAACAACGGAAAATTTCATTCCAAACAAACAGCTGCGCTGCATACTGAAAAACACGTCACTTGGCTTCCATTATCTGCGTTTCAATTTACAGATGTTCCAGGCGTAATTCACACCACAAGAAAGCAAATGTTGTTTGTAATTAACTTGAATAAATTATAAATGTGATTCCATATTATACAAGAATAGAATTGTTTTCATTTAATTTTCGCATGAATACTATTCAGAAAAGTTACTTATTTATAATTTACGTTGCAATATATTTTAAAATAAATTATTCCCAAAGTTACATGTTCCTAATGGTCTTTTAACAAAAACTTCATCGTTCTTCACGACTGGTTTCAACAAAAAAATGGACCATCCAAAACAATTTATGAAAATAGCTTACACGAGCAATCTTCCACCGTGAATGCTTCCAACAGCAAAAATCAATGACGGACATCGCTCCTAAGAACAATTTTCGACCTGCTTGAACCCCAGCTGTGTTAGAAGTGCCGGCCGAGCTTGTTGCTGCCCAGTAACAAATTTACCTTGCAGTTATTGAGTAGAGGGGGCTTTAAGAAGGATACCAAACAAAAGCTTTTATATTGTCTCCGTAGAATTTAACTTTTAACATGAACTAAATACTAGTTCTTTATTGGACAATCGATGTTATTAAATTAAGTGGATTGGATAACATTATAATGTATTATATTATTTAATATTTAATAAAAGGATTGATTATACAGATATATATATATATATTAGGTGGAAAATAAAATTGCTACAAGTAAAGAATATCGATTTGTACCAACAGGGTAGATAGAGACAGATAATATGCGCAAGGCAGAGACACGGATAATAAAAGGCGTGATTTGATCAACGTCACTGGGTTTGCGATTGGTTGAAATAAGTTGCAGATATGAGAGGTGGAAACATAACAATTTCTATAGATAATTAATTAATTGTTCGCAGACGCGTTGCGCGACGTGTGAAAATTTCCTAGATTTTCAACTGGCGCGAGTGCAAATTTTTAGAAGCGCTGTGCCGGACTGTCGAAAAGGGGAACACAGAATGCGAAATTCTGGAAATTGTCCGTTGAGGGACAAAACCGACGTGCAGGCGAGCGATTATATAAACCCGTGTTTATAGGAGTCTCGCTCTCTTAGTTTTTCGATTTTTATTCAATACTTTAAAACAGGGTGCACTTTAATTTTTGATGTTATACGATACTGCAAGCAGAATACGTGCTACGATACAAGTTAGTATGCATTGGTGCACTTAGAAAAGATAGATAAGTAGCAATAAATAAATACATTTAAGTATGCAGCTTTGTATAGCGTGAACGAATTATGAATTTCTTTGCTATTTTGTTCGGGAGTGAGTAATCAAATGTTATTAGTAAACGTGATTGGATCTACAAACAAGATTTAGATATACATAGATGCGTTCCTGAGAAGCCCTGAAACTTTTTAAACGAATGGTGTTGTAGATGAATTTTAAAAGGCGACCAGGAATCCTAGGACGTAAACATAACCCAGCTGGAATGGTGGAATTAGCAAGGACGATGTACATTGAAGCCACGAGTGCAGTAACCTTCAGGTAAATTATACAATTTTGTTCGAGCTTAGATGTTTTGGTGTGTGTTGAATATCTTTATAATTTGTTTGATAAAAATGTGGACAGTAGTGAATTTGTATAAACAACAAAATTTTACTTTTAAGGTGAAATTTTCTTGTATAAGTAGAAAGGAGTATTTAGCAGTTTATGTTTTGATTATGATGAAAATGTGGGTCTGTCTTTGAGCTCAATTAGACTAACCTGTTTAATTAACGTAAATGGGTGGAGATTCATTATTCGACAGGTCTGCAAATATTGTAATTAATTATATGCAAGAATCTGTAAGACTTAATAATCAAGAAAAGGAGAATTATTAAAACTTGCAATGATTAATAACATGCGCCATATTTTACAACCAAATAACAGAAAATTAGTTAAAATCGGTAATTCCAAATTTGAACGATGGAAAATAATCACTAATGCAGTAAAATTCCAAAAATGAAGTTTACAATTTCTTCAAATTATTTACCCCACTACACTGTAGAATAAAATACAGATAAATACAAAGGCATGTACAATGCTTTGATACGCGGTATGATATTATATGAATATATTTCCATTTAGAATGTATACGAATATTCACATCCGGTTTGAAGGACCAATGTTAAATTGGTGCGGTGGTATTTCGATAACTAAGTGGTATATAATAGTGGACATTTTATAGGCAAATAATAATAATAAACAACGATTACTTCAAAGCACTTACCTTTGTGAATATAGCAAAACGTGGCACATTTATTTTATTGCGGCCGATCAGAACGAAAAACGATAGGAGGCTCTCTTCGTCTTCTCCATGGCAGGTGATAAGATAGTTCTTGCACATGTGAAAAGATCCAACATAGTTTATCGATATCGTGGCACCTACAATACACAGGCGCGGTGTTTGAAGTAATTTCACTGTACATACAATGACATTTGAATATACCGGGCGGAGGTAAATAACTAACAAATTCTAAGTGTTTCAAAAAAGGCAAGCTGTTAATTATTATATAATTATAAACGGAACTGTTTCACGACTTAATTATATGTAATTACTAAGAAATTTCCGACATTAAATATGATTAAAATTTTAGCAAATTTCCCAATTGCTCAAAAATGATTGTGTTTTTATTTCACGCAATCTCCAATAACTAGTTTTGCTTTTTTTTAATTAAACTTTATATTATTCGCATTTCAGAACTCCAAATCTGCAAATGGTTTCAAATTGTGCAAAGACCAAAAAAACTGCTTTCCAGTGAAGGATACTACCCATTTCATGCCATTCAACGTTTTGTGAGGCTTTGGCGAAGCAAAATGACGGATAAGAAAATATTTTACTCGGTAGCAGATGCTCCAACTGTGCTAACCAGTTACGCAGACGATTTCAAAATATATCATTTACAATTTTCTTTGGTCGTTTCAGGCGATATATTTCGACAAATCTATAGCAATGTTATTTTATCATATGAAAGTTCATTCCAGTATTAAATAATGTGTTAATATAAAAAAATATTTATGCAGATTTCCACTAATTGAAAAGTAACTGTCGTGGTCAAAAACGTGGTTCAATGTTCTCTCCTCAAAAATATTTTTCAATAGGAGGAAATCATCTGAAAGCGTAAAAAATTAACACAATATTTATTTATCGAATTCATTGCCTATACCTTCAGATTCTCATAATAAATCTTAAAAATGGTTTTCTATAAACCTCGTGTTGTCAGGTAATTATCATTCTCGTCCGATAAAACAGTTGGGTAGTTCCTTTGTGGAGCGAGACACCGGGTGCCCCCAAAACATACCCCTGCAACGAGATCCGTGAGGGCGATTCACCTCAAGATTACTTGTAACGGATTAATAGCTAACAGTTCTAAATGGTGAAACATAAATATTGAAATATTACATTTACAAGCGTGTTATATGCCATTGAATGGTTCAATATACTTTTGTATAATATACAACCTGTTAGAATCTTGTGTTCGAACACTTTTTAATTTAACTCACAGGTTCGCAAATTTATGACAAATTTGTATTTGTAATAATTAATGATCTAACATGTGTTTCTTTGATAGTATAATGTATCGACAGCAATTTGTTGTATTACAGTACATTTTGAAACATAAAGCATCTTTATTTTTGGAAACGCGGATCTTAAGCAAGCTGGAGTGACACCTTAAATTTAATAGATGCAACATGAATTTTAATGATGTGTTCATTCTACTAATTGATTCATAATTATTTAGTATGCAACAGAGTTAAATCTGTTTCAAAACATTCGTAAACATACCGATCCGACCCACCTTGGCATAGACCTCCCTGTTCTGACAAGACCCGGACACCCGTTAGGACCCTCAAAACTATTGCTGTCAGGATCTGGATTTTATGAAATCCGAATCCATCATCTTTTAATTAGATTCGGATCCGATCTGATTTTTAACCCAAAGTGGATCCGGATCTTGATTCGGATCCGATTGTCAGAATTCGGATCCAAATTTCCTGATCCGGATTTGGATCCGAAATGCGGATTTTTGATCTTTTAGTTAAATTCGGATCCGATCCCATTTTTAATCGAGGGTAAGATCCGGATCTAAATTCGGGCCCGGATATTATTTTGAATAATCTAAATTCGGTTCCGGATTAACATTCCAAATCCGAATCCTTAATCTATTAATTGGTTCTGGATCCAATCCAATTTTGAACCCGAAGCGGGATGCGATTCTAATACGGATCCGGATCTATATGCTCTAAATCAGAATTCTTTTTACAATTCTCGTTATGTAATATACTTTTAAGTATTAAGCTATTGAAAAAATATATTTTTTTACGATCACAATCCAAAGTAGGCTTTTGCACTTTGTAATCGCACCGCAAAATTGACGTTTTCCGTGAACTGACATTAAGTATCAGCTTTGTCGCTTTAGAGCAAGAAACTTTTTAAAACGCTTGCCTAATTTTAATTAGGTTTATGTTTATTGTTTAATGCGCGGGGGTCTTATAAATTTGTATATCGACTTACCTCCGCGTTGTTTTATTGTTCTAAGGTGTAATTCCTTCTCTTCAACTAAGTGGACTGTATGCGAATTATAGTACGTGTTACGTTTGCACTTTCACTGTGGTTTTTAGGCGTTTATCGACAAATTCACATTCGGCGGCACTATTGACTAACTCACTTACCGAACGAACAACCGTTTCGCTCTGATATCGATGAGAGAGTGTTTCTGTCACTACCTCTTTTTCAACTTAATTTTCACATGCACAAAGGAGGTATTACGGCAGAATGTAAAGGGACAAGAGATGACAGCTTTTATATTTGATTTACAACTAAGAATTTAAAATAACTTAAAATTAACCACGCACGCGTACGACAAACAGACCTAACATCCCTCCCACCAAAATAAGTATGAACTAACTTATTTTATATTTAAAAATAATTATAGCTATTAACTAAGAAACCTAAACCGACAACTTATATAGGTAAATATACGTATACATACCATTAAATATTAAGTAATTCGCAGTATACATAGTTTCACTAGAGGACGTTTAACTAACCCTTGGGATGTCTTGACTGTAACTACTCGAACAATACCATTCCTACCAGAATGAACCTCCACTACTCTTCCTAAACGCCACTGTAGAGGGGGTTATTTTCTTCCTTTAAGACAACAAGCAAATCAATAGACAGGGTAGCCGAATTCCTCGACCACTTACCTTTCTGTTGCAACGTGTGCAGGTATTCAGCCCTCCATTTTTTCCAAAACCCTTGTTGCATTTGCTGCAACAGTTGCCACCGATTTAAACGAGAGGGGTTTATGGAGAGCAAATCCAGGTCTGGTAATACCGAGACTGGTTCAACATTAAGAAAATGACCCGGAGTCAAATACGAAAAGTCATGCGGTTTACAACTCAGTATGCATAGTGAATGTTGTTACGTGCCGAAAATCGGCTGTAAACATTCCTGTAAAGTTCTAATTTGTAAGGATTTCGCGCCAATAATTTTAAAAGACTTGTGCGCGTATTTCCGTCACTTCAGACAGTGCGTTTGCGCAAAGGATTGCGTCGTCGCTGGGTGTGAAAGAAAGTGGGGGATTTCCGACACGTCGGGACTGGTGAACGAGTGTAGTTATCTTTGTGCCTTATCGTGTCTTCTTTTTTTTAATATGTAGGTTTCCTGCCTTATTTCTGATTATCGTACCTTTTCCTGTATTCCTGTCGCTCTCTACAAATAGGAAAAAGAAGACAAATTTGAATTTGGATTCAACCGGGGGCCCAACAGATTACCCACGCCCAAAAGGCTCAACGAAGCGCAATGTTGTAAGGGGTCCTACAGTTACGTAAGTACCTTTCTCGTTTTTATTTGCATGTGATGTAGTAATTTTGAACATTTATATGACGTAATATCTTATTTGCGCATCATTTTTCCAATTATTTATCATTGCTACCAACTGACTGTAGTGGCCCGCGTACCGTACCGACGGGGTTATAATAATGTGAGTTGAGAATCGCTTCGACTTGAATCAACACCGTCGATAATTCTTCAAACGACAAAATTTGTTCACCGATAATTCTTTTCAAATGGGATTTTACCGATTTAATCCCGGCCTCCCACAACCCACCAAAATGAGGAGCAGCAGGAGGATTAAACACAAATTTGATTCCCTTAACGCCTGCTGAATGGCGCATTAATTGAGAGATTCCACGAGAGGCCCCAACGAAATTAGTGACATTGTCACAATAGATTTGAATACATTTGCCTATTCGAGCAATAAATCGGCGTAAAGCACCCAAGAAAGCGTCTGTCGACTAGTTAGACACTAATTCTAAATGGATAGCTTTGGTGTTGAAACAAATAAATAGACAAATGAACGCTTTCAATAATTTTGCGCCACAACACCGATTCATCGTGACCGAGAAAGGTCCACCAAAGTCGACTCCCGTATGTAAAAACGCCTTACCTGGAGTTAACCTAGAAGATTGTAAATCCCCCATAGGGGGGCATAAAGCCACAGGGTTTATACAAAAACAACGAATGCAGGATTTCAAACATTGCCAAATGACCCTCTTTGCGGACAAGATCTAATAATTTTGAGTTAATAAAAATTGAGTTGTTCGATTTCCAGGATGTAAATGTCTTTCATGACAATCTAATATAATAATTTCAGTCAACCGATGCGACCGAAGAAGCAAAATGGAAATTTTGCATCATGCGATCACTCTGAATTACGTAGGCGACCGTCCACCCTCAACAAATCACGACTATCTAGAAACGGACTAAGGCTACGAAGTTGTTTACTAACAAGTTTTCCAGTTTGAATATTTGCAATGTCTTGTGCAAAAACATTTGTTTGAACTCTTTTAATCAATAAATGTATAGCCTCTTGCTGCTGAGCTAGAGACAAACCATCAGAATATTTTGAACGCAAATCTGCCGGACATTAAACATTACGAATGAAATGACGAATACATGTAATAATCCTACAAATTTTCTGCAGTTTTGAAAATTTATCCAACAACAAATCTAAGACATAACGACTGTTAACGACAGAGTGCAATATTCGACGTCCATCTGAGATGAGTCGATAAGTTTTGGCAGCGACGTTACTGGCCATTCTTCGCCACGACGCATTAACCAGGAAGGCCCTGTTCCCCATAATGGATAATGAACCAAGTCTGAAGCCAAAAGTCCACGTCAGCCACAATCCGCAGGGTTATCTTGGGACATGAAACCATGAAGATGGAGGAATACGTTCTTGAATATGCGAAATGCGATTGCTAACGAATGTCTTCCACTTATGCGAGGAAGACCGAATCCAAGACAAAACAACAGTAGAATCTGACTACGCGAAAATACTACTAAATGATCTACTAAATCTGCCAAGAGCACGGCAGCACACAATTCGAGACGGGAAAATGAAACGCGATTGGTAGGAGCAACCTTCGATTTTGCGCATACTAATTATATGGTAATATTACCTTTGTTACGTGCCAAATTTGGCGCTAAACATTCTTTAGTTTAGTTTTGATGTGCGGGAGTTTTCGCGCCTTAAATTTGAAAGACTTGCCGCGTATTTCCGTCACGTCAGAGGGCGTTAGCGCCAGATCGCGCTGACGCGAGTGGCGGGAGAACAAAAGTGGGGATATTCCGAGAAACGCTAAAACGTGGCTTTTGCCTTTGAACTTCGAGTGCAGTGGTTGTGCCTGGTATCGTATCGTATCGTATCTTTATCTTATTATGTAGATTTCCTTGCCTTGATTATTTGTTCCTATAAACCTGATCCTGCCGTTCTCTACATATAGGAAAGAAGACGCAATTTGGAAGGCAACCTGGGAGCAGCCCACACCCCACAAATAGCTAGCCGGAGCAGCCACCATCTTTAAATAATTCGGATGGGGGCTCCTAGCAACCCTGAAGGAAGCTGGACCTATTCATGTGAGTATTCAATTTTTACGAACTGTTTGCGAATTTGATATATATTCCGTCAATTGCGCGTTTAAATTTGCATATTGTGCGACGTCATTGACAGATGGGCGTGCTAAAGTCTGTATAAAGATTAGTGTTACCAACTGCGGTTGCGTCACTTATACCGCGCCGACGGTTATGTAATTCGAACTTTTTAAATGTAAGACCTTCTAAATCGAATAAACGAAAATAGATGACAGCTACATACCCAGCTTCAGAAGCGTCACAGAATCCATGCAACTCCTCTTTTTTAAAATTATTACATACGATGCGACGCGAAATCTCAATATTCGAAACCGCTGGCAATTCACCCAAAAATGTTTCAATTTTTGTACGACTTTCAATGGCGGCTCATGGTCCCAACCGAGACCTAAAAGCCAAAGATCTTGAACGAAACGTTTAGCGAAAAGTACTAAAGGCGTTATCAAACCGAGAGGATCAAAAATTTTTACGATAGCCGACAAAATATTACGCTTAGTGCAAGTGCGCTCTTCAACGTCTAAGTTGTATAAAAATACATCTGTAAGAGCGTGCCACGAAAGGCCCAAAATTTTTATTGAACCACTATCTTTATCTTGAAATGTAATTGCGTCCGAACTGGACAGGGACTCCTTCAAGTTGGACATCACTTCCGTGCAATTACTATTCCATTTTCTTAATTGAAAACCACCACTAGTGCAAATACTATTCAACTCACCAATTAATTGATCTGCATCTTCAATCGAATTGCATCCAGTGACTAAATCATCAACATAAGTGTCACTCGCCAATACCGATGAAGTGAAAGGAAAATGAATCGTTTCTAATCTTACCAATTCTTGAACAGTACGCAAGGCCAAAAAAGGCGACGACGAAACTCCATAAGTCGCAGTATTTAATTTACCGGAGAAAATCTCCAGACGATACGTTGATAATCACGATGAGTATCTTTAACCAAAACATGCCGATACATTTGTTTAATGTCAGCTGTAATTACGATAGGATGTACACGAAAGTGCAATAACAAAACTGCAATGTCTTTTTGCAGAGCAGGGCCAATAGCCAAGCTATCATTTAACGAATTTTCAGATTGATCCGGACACGAAGCATCGAAAACCACACGCAATTTGGTGGTAATACTATCACGCTTATGTACAGCACGATGTGGAATGTAGTACATTTTCTCATAAACCGACGAATTTTCAGGCGATTCCACTTAAGCCATGTGACTGCTTTTCAAATAATCCTCCATAAATTTTTTATAATCCGAATGCAAGTCAGGATTTTTTAGCAAACGACGTTCTAACGACAAAAATCTTTTAACATAAATCGATCTCGTACCCACAAATGAGGGTTCAGAAATTTTAAAGGGCAAGGATACTACAAAACGACCGTCTTTGTTACGTCTATAATTTTCCACAAATTGCTTTTCACACCTTTCTTCTTCAGGAGAAATGTGTTTCTTGAAGGGAATATTTTCTAATTCCCAAACCGACGAATGCCGCTGTCTAAGGGCCCAACGAAAGCACACAACGATGTAATAGAATTATTTGGGAAAACGACCTTTCCCGTTAAAACACAACCAAAGGTTATTTTAATAGCAACTGGCTCGTTAGAGACACCCCAACGAGATTCGTTCAACAAAACTTGAGCAAAGACTTCCCCTCCGAATAGCATGTCAATTTTACCAGGAATATTAAAATTAGGATCAGCTAAGGTCAAACCTCGAATATGCCACCATTCCTTGACCTCTATAGACGACGAAGGTAATTGATTACAAATGTTAGGTAAAATATAACAATCAATTTCATATGCTGGAAACCGTGCTCCCGAGGGGCTGACTGCACACGATAGTGTACCAGACACCAACGACAAATTCAAGCCAAGTCCTTGAACAGTGACATTGGCTCTCCGTTTTTATAAACCTAATTTCTGACGGCACCTTTCAGTCATAAAACTTTCCATGGATCCGTTATCTAAAATCACAGGAACAGATTGCAATTTTCTTATATAATCAAGCACCGACACCATTACCGTAGCTAACAGCGTGCTTGTATGTTCTAATGACGTCAAAATTAACGAGCTAATGGCAGGTTGTTCATGTACAACCGCCGACGACAGATTGTCTTCACTGGGTCTACTAGTAAAAGTAAGTCTAGGCACCGCTCTCCGAGGAGACACTGATCTTTGACGATGAGTTTGTCTGCGTGGGGACACCGATTTTTCTCGTTTATCAAAGTGAAGAACGCTCAACGGATATTGCCTTATCAGTTCGGACCATCGGCAGCCAGAAATCCAGATGTTGAAAAGGCAATGTGAGTGTCTGAATAGCCGTTTGTGTTTGTACAGCGTTTGAGAAAGTAACCGTGAGTAAGGTGTGCATGTGTGTGTGTATGTGTGTGTGCGGGCTTGAGGGTGTGTGTTATGTTTGTGTGTGTTTCTGTGTGTGTTTTTGTGGGTGAGAGTTGTGTGTAGGTGTGTTGTGTATGATGTTGATATCCGTGTTACGTTCCCCCTCTATGACCAGGTGCATCGGCAGCCGGATATCCCAGTCGTCAAGGAAAAACTCTAAACAAATATTTTCTTATCTTGTCCGGACCATCAGCAGCCAGAAATCCAGATGTTGAAAAGGCAATGTAAGTGTGTGAACAGCCGTTTGTGTTTGTACAGCGTTTGACAAAGTAACGGTGAGTAAGGTGTGCGTGTGTGTGTGTATGTGTGTGCGCGCGGGCTTGAGGGCGTGTGTTATGTTTGTGTGTGTGTGTGTGTTTTTGTAGGTGAGAGTTGTGTGTATGTGTGTTGTGTGTGATGTTGATATCCGTGTTACGTTCCCCCTCTAAGACCAGGTGCATCGGCAGCCGGATATCCCAGTCGTCAAGGAAGAACGCTTAACAAATATTTTCTTATCAGTCCGGACCATCGGCAGCCGGAAATCCAGATGTTAAAAACGCAATGTAAGTATGTGAATAGGTGTTGGTATGTGTGAATTGTTTTAGAGGTGTTTTGTGGGTTTGTATGTGTGTGTGTGTGTGTGTGTGTGTGTGTGTTGTGTGTGTGCTTGTTAGTGTTTGTGTGTTGTTTGCATCCGCTTTGTACCCCTCACCCCTTAGTACTATAACCATCGGCTGCCAGAAATCCGGTCTTCGGGGAAGAATTCTTAGCAGATGTACTTGAAGTGTGTTTGAAATGTTAATGTGTGTTTATGTTTACCCAGGTTACCAAAAGGTTGGATTGGATTGGTATAATTTTGTACATGTTTGAACTTATACTATTACATAAAAAAACTAGGTTCTTTCAGATGAAAGGATTTGTTTGTTGTATTATTTGCCTCGGATATGTGTAGGTTTGGTTCTTAAAATTTAGCGTTAGTAAAAAGAAAGAAATTCCATGTTCTACTGCTTAAGATTAACTTATACTACTACTGTTAGTTATTATTTAGAGACGGGGTTTCTAATATGTAGGTGCATGTAAATTCTATTTATATTGAATTTATGTAACATTAAATTGAATTTAGCTAGCTGCAATTTGTTAAGAAGCTCTCCTATATTTGAGATGCATATTCATGAATTTACTGTTATTTCATTAACCTAAAGCTTTCTTTAAAAAATGACATGATTCTACTTTGAAAGTCTCCAATAATAAGTACTTTCTTTGCACTTTTGTAGTTTAAAATAATTTACGACCCTAAGCTCCGTTCAATATGTATTTAACAGACATAAAACAATTATTTGCGATTTCTAAGTTTATGGTTTTATTAGAAGTAACACAATTAATTAAAATGTCTTACTTGACGAACACTACTATTTATGAAAACGGAATATACAGGGTCTATTAGTATTAAGTTGTTCATTCAAAATTAATTTTCCTCTTTTTGCATTGGGTTTTTTGACATAATGCTAAAGCGTTACAAACCGTAAAAAAGAAAAACAGGTTACAATGTTATGCATTTTTCACATAAAATTAAAAGAGCTTTTGTACACCGTTCATACAAATAATTTAATTTTACCTATAATTTACAATGTAATAAGACAAAATAAAATTAGTCTTATTACAATGTAGTCAAGAAGTTATAAAACAAACGTTTTTTTAGTAAAACTCATAAAAAACTGATTATAAATCATTTAATCATATCATACAATACAATGTAAAATGTTTTAACATACTCATTTATATTGCTGAAGATTTGAGGGTAACGCTAAGCACGTGACGCTAACATAAGTAAACCATATAAAATCAAGCATTTGTCTCGTGTTTCAATACTAACTTAATAGGAAAACTTTACTGCGATATAACCCTCCCACGCAAGCATGCAGAGTGAGAGAAATGACAGTAGTTATACACCCGATGGATAAGAATTAGTTATTTATTCGTAAGAAGGTAATTAGAAAGCTGGAAGTGTAGTCATACGAGCAAGTAATAAGGCGGAAGAGTCTTGCTTTTAACGTCGGTATGAAGAGAGATTAAAGATTGCTAAAAAGCACGGCTTCAAAATGAAAATACAGATTCTCGCAAGGAAAAACGCGCGGGTGCTAATTATTTTTCTAAACTACGCACGCACGGGCAGGATACTATTAATTTAGAACTTCGTGGAATTAATGTCGTTTCGGCCGATTAAAACGGGGCTAGGACCTAGAAAATTTACCACTCCAGTAATTTGAAATTTGTGTTGTGTGTTAAGTTAGCTGTTTAAGTTGGAGAGCTAGATACGTTGTCTGAAAATGAAGATACTGATAGTTTCTGGAAATCCGCAAATCTAAAGATATGTTTGGAAATTAAACAGTGACAAATATATGAGCTTTTATGTACATACTTTATGCATATGTGAACTTTAAATGTAAACGGGGTCGTACTCGCGTAGAAGAAAATTTATCGAACATGAAAGTAATTATTTTATTGGGTTATAAATTAGCGACGGAATTAGTGTTGGTTAAAGTTAAGCATGATGTTATCTTGCAAGGAAGTAAGAAATTTCTACGTATTAATTTTGAAATGTAAGTTATATTGGTGGAATTTAGATTAGTTAAAGCATACACTATAGTATTGTGGGTCGACGGCAAACAGAGAAAGAAAAAGTTGGTATTTAATTGTTTTCTATTTGTTATTAAGAGGAACGGGAAAATTAGAGTGATAATATTACCGATGAATTTGATTTAAAGTTTTGTTGTAGAATTTCTTTTGTTAATACCTGGCCAGTTTATGGTTAGGAAATTCGGATTTTAACTATATTTGTGTTTATATTGCAATTATTTAACGTGAACAGGGGTCAAGTGTAAGTTGAATTTTATTTGCATTTATTCATGAATTAGATAAAAATTACGTCATTTAAAAATCATATCCTGTCACCCCATTAATGGAACCGTTTTTAGAAGAGACATTCTATTTTACACTTTTATGTAATTTGACCAAAATCTAGTAAGTATTTTTAAAGGGTTGCAGAAAAAGGTAACGTATAATGGGATAAATTTAAGTAACCAAAAGCAAAGGAGACCTATACGGAACAAGTTTTTTCCGTGTAGGGATATTTCCAACGGAATTTCCGAGACAAGACGGCTTGGCGCCCCTTAATTATGACATGAGAAAAACCTTTGAAGTTAAGGGAATATAGTAATACAGTTTTTTATTTCAGCCATTTCCAATATTTATTTTTTTGTTATTATTATTTTTTCGTAATGTTTTTTTATTAGTTTTTCCATAGGAACTCACTCTCCCACCACTGTAGTTAGCCGAGGCACCTTTTATATTATTACCTGATTCCCGCCCCTTTAGGGCAATTTTGAATTTATAACGTAAGGCTCATTTTACACGTAACTGTTTTTTTACACAATTACGTCAATTATAACGTACTTGTAAGAATTGGATAAGACGTGAACTACGAGAAAGCATGTCATAGCTTAGAATTTTGTTGAATTTACTGCTGAAGATTCTAGAACAAAGTATGAAGTTAAATTTTTCTAATCAAAATTATTAAAATGCCATGCTAATAACACTGAATACCAACAAAAATATTCACTGTTTCTCATTTTTTGATGAGCTTCAAATTTTTGATTCAATAGATGAGAAAACTGACAGGATGGGGTTAGTATTGTATCTAGTTTTCCGAATAATTTTTATTGATAGGTGTAAGCAACATCATTTACTACAATCGAATATACCTGTCTATCTAGTTTATGTGACGTCATTTCTTTAATCGTGATTGGAATGATTCGATTACCGCATTTAAAAAGCTTGTTTAAAAGCCGGACTAATATTTCCTGCCAAATTAAAAAAAGTCGGTTAGGAGACGCTTTAGCAAACAAACAATTTATTACCGAACGCGTAAATTAAACCGTGTAGTAAATTACGAGTATTGCATGTCTGAAGACTATAAATCATAAACTGAAAAAAACGACCGTGCATCTAATTCGTTGTGCAGTCGTCTTGGCGCCCCATACATGACCTTGAATGACATCCTCAACGCGACTTCAAAATTTTGGTGCTGTCTTGAATAGTAGTGTTTTACTAAAAAAGTAACACAAAATTTAATTGCACACATTGAAGGATTTAAGTCATCTGCGAATGAAGCTTAAAACTTAAATGGCCCATGAGGACCGCCCTGAAAGGGCATCTCGTATTTCGGCAGCTTAGTAATGTTTTCGTTTTATCTTTCTCCAACGTGCTATGCTGTGGTGACGAAAATTCACGTGAAGGAATTGAAAGAGCGTTGGGGTGATCATATGTTTCTGGTTAGTTTGCGGTCTTAGGAAATAGGAAATGTTATGGTTTACGCTCAGCTTTATGGACCTCTTTGCAGCAGTTAAATGTATCTTTGCACGTGCTTCTGATTATAGTAGCAAATAAACGGTATATAACACTGTTATAATTTGGAAATCTACAAAATTTACCACTTTATTAAACGGTTTTTCGTTTTGCATATCAAACAAGATCTCTGCTGATATAAAATTAGGGGTGAAAATTGACATAATTAGAAATCGTAAAGAGCCCCTTGGTTGGATGCGTTAATGATTAACTGTTATACAGAAAGTTGTCCCTAATTTAGTATAAACGTTGCAGAATGATTTATTGCTAAAGAGAACTGTGTGACTTTCATGCAGTGGCATATATAAATAATTGCAACAACCTTGTTGCAAATTATTTCGAAGTTTTTGTGACAACTCAGTCCCGGATTTAGCTATTCGTAGCTTATGGGCAACACTATTTTTACAGCCCTTTCTAACTTCATTTTCCCGGTCGTCACACGTAGATACTCATAAAATTAAGGAACGCAATAGATAATACAGAAAATAAAAATACTTTGTAATGTAAAGAAAATTTTTTCAGCATTACTACAAAACAAGTACTTTCAAACAATTAATAAAAAATGAAAAAATATTATGTCTAACATAAAGAAATAAACAGGACACTTAGAAAAAAATTAAATAATTAAAGTAAATAAAATTACTAAAAGAGTTACAAATAGTGACGGACTCGAGCCGAACCAAAACGAGATATGCGTCAGCTCGGCTCGAAATTAATTTGTTAGCTCGGCTCGAAACTCGGCTCGAATACGAGCCGAGCCGAGCAATGCTCGCACTCTAATATGATTGTCTTCAGGATATATCAAAATGTATTTATAATCATATAGAACGTGCGTTAATATACCCCCATAAAGTTTTACAAACTTTATTTTGTCGACAATTTGTGCTCTAGTTCTGCTGATAAGTGAGTAACTTTATAATTCACGGTTAAATGTTTTAAGACATACTGAAGGCGAATTAAGTACCTCAATTGCTGCTAACTTGTGGCACAAAAACCAGAATTTGCGTCATTGTACTTTTCGTGATATTTGTTATAAAATCCCGATAGTAAGTAACCCGAATTCAACACAAATGTCGATCGTAATAAAAAAATTCAATTTTCTAAATGCAGTGTAAGTACGAATTTTAATGATCTAGAAAGACTTGCCCCTATTTTGTCCAAGCAGATTTTAAAGCTTGGTTCGTACTATTTCCTATTGATACAAAAGGTAACAAAACAATAGAATTGTTGTTTTATTTGAGAACTTATCTCGTCTTTATATGCTGTTGTAGTGGATTTTACCATCGCGGCAGTAACAGGATTCGAAAATTAAATTTCTATGCATGTCTTCCAAATAGTATTGTGATCTTAAGTAAAATAGACAATATTATTTGCCTGGACGGGCATGTTCCTTCTCTATTTATATCACACAGTAATACTTGGTTGTTGCTCGACTAAACAAAACAAATTAAACTCAAAAACCAAAAATGGAACTGCAATTCATAAAAAATTCTATTATGGACACAAACCCAAAAACATTAATTACAAATTATTAAGTTTGACATTTATGACACAAATTGAAGGTGACTTTGATTTATTAATGTTTGATTTGAATGCATTAGGTGAAAATTTTAAAGATTAAAACAATGAATGCCTCAATTTGTGTTGCGTCTTGGGAGCAACTTTTAGGGTAGCCAATGCGCTTAACCTGAAATCAGCTGATTAATTTTTATATAGTTAAATTTAATATAAATTCAATAACTTGAGGATTGGAAAATATTTCTTAGCATGTTTCTATTTATACGGTTGAGGGGTGATTATTAAAGAAGTGTGCAATTACGTTACCGTATGGCTTAAGCAACCGTTTTTTATATTTATCTTGAGGTGGAAAACTAGCTTATGTCCATGATATTTAGTGGTATGTAAAGGGGGGTTAAGTAGCCTTGCGACTATCAAAATCCCCCAACACTCGAATATTTGCAGAGTTAATATGCCTATTGTTATGTAATTAGTTATTGTATGTATAAATAGAAATCATGTATGTAGGCTGTATTTCATGTTTATGTCGCAAAGAAAACTTGCAATGCTACCTAGATATCGGGGGAATTTAATTTTTATTTGTTATTTCTTTTAGTAATGGAATCCATTGTTTACTGAAAGTCACGGATTCGTTTGCTACGCACTTATGTATATGTAGGGTTATATAATCGGCTTCTTTGATTTTTCGTTTTTGGTGGTTTTCTTCTTTGTCGATAATTTTTACGTCCTCCCATTTTATTTTGTGACTGAAGGCCCGTGCATGTAGGCAAATTATGGATTTTTTTAATTTTCTATTTTTTATATATGATTTATGTTCTTTTAATCGAACTTCAAATGGTCTGGAATTTTCCCCCATGTAAAACTTGTTACACTCGCACGGTATTTTGTAGATGCAGTTTCTTGAACTTTGTATTGAGTTTTGGGTTTTGTTTTTGTTTGTTGTGTTCTTAGTGTATTGTTGGTTCTAACTAATATTTTGATTTTGAATTTGTTTCCTATTCTTTGGATTTTTTTGCGAAAATCCTTTTATATGTGGAATTGAGAGCATTTTTTGATACATATCGTTGTTTCTGTTGTCTTCTTTTCTATTTTTTGGAACTTTATTCATTTCTTTTTCTTTTATTCTTTTAGGATACTTTTTTTATTAGTGTACATTTGATTAGGTCTTTCTCTTTCTATAAAATTTGTTCCTTTACTGATATTAATTTTGCTCCATCATACATGGGTTTGATAATTCCTCGTTTGACACAGTGTGGATGGTTTGAATCGAAGTTTAAGTATCTGTTTGTGTGTGTTGGTTTTCTGTATACTGATGTATTTATTGTTGTATCGTTTTTGCTAGGCGGCTCCGTAGCGTAGTGGTATGTGTGTGACTACTACGCCCTAGGTCTCGGGTTCGAATCCCGACACGGTCCGCTTGAAAAATGTTAGGCGAGCATTTTTCGCAAAAATACACCCTTGTTCGGATGAGAGGTAAAATGGAGGTCCCGTGTGTGAGTGTTGTCACGCACGTTAAAGATCCCTACCTTGCTTGGAACAGCAAGGATTCGGCAAAATTCAAAATTTTCCAGGTAAAAAAACTCGCTTCCTGGCCAATGTAGTACCTTCGGGTGGAGCATTGGAAAATCACATGTAATGTATCGTTTTTGCTAACTAGAATATCTATAAATGGAAGTGTTCCACGTTGCTCTAATGCAGAAGTGAATTTAATAGTTGGTTCTATTTTGTTAATTGAATCTACAAAGTATTTAATTAGTTCTGTATTATAAGGCCAAATAGCATAGACATCATCTACGTATCTTCACCATATTAGTGGTTTCAATTCGTGTGTGAATATTACATCTTTTTCGAATTCCTCCATGAATATGTTACTAAAGATTGGCGATTACGAAGCTCTGTTTGTAGAATTGGTCATTTATTTGAAAATATGTGGTATTGACACATACACCAAGTAATTCCATGATCGATGATATAGTACTTAGTTTTGTTCCTTCTTTAAGGTTGTCAACTTTTTGTAGTTTGTTTTTTATAATATTAGGCGTTTTGTTTACAGGGCAGTTGTGAAGAGATTTACTACATCAAAACTAATCATTGTGTGTGTATTTTCAAATTTGATGTTTGATAATTTTTCTGAAAAGTGTTGGTTGTTTTTATAAAAGGATTCATTTTGCCTGCTGATGGATTTATAATTTTTAGGAGAAATTTTGCTAAATTATGGCATGGTGAAACTATTGAGCTTACGATAGGTCTCAAAGGACTGTTTGTTTTATGAATTTTTGGTAGACCGTAAAAGTGGGGTAGTTTACTGTAATGTGGGACCAGTTTGCTTCTTTTTTGTTTTCGAATTACGTTACGTTCATAGTTTTTTGAATGATCTGTTTCGTCGTCTCTATTGGAGTTTGCATAGTTATCCGTGATTATAGTCTTCCACTTCTTGGTGGAATAGTTTCTTGAAGTGAAGTTTCGTTTTTAGGTGTAATCGGGTCTAATTTGTGATATTTTACTATTCTGTCGGGAGTTACCAGATGAAGTATCCATAGGAATTGATTTGTAATAATTATTGGGGTTGTTGTTGTTACTTGTCATTGGTGTGTTTCTGTTGAGATTTGCGCCGAATGTTTGCGTGGGTTGATTTGCGTTTAGATTAAATCTTGGCGTAAATGTGGGTTTTGTAAAATTTGAATTAAATATTGGTCTTGGAAATTGTCTAAATTGGTTGTGGAAATTTGTGTTATTAAAGTTTGTATTGTTAACTCGAGACTGATTCGTTGGTTTTCGGTTGTAATGGTATTTGTCTCGCCTTTTGTATTGTTTTCATCGGTGAGTAATTTTTATTCGAGCTAGGATTATATAGTTTGTTTCTGTATTATATAACGTTTTCTTTCTCTACAATCATGTTCATCCCTTCTTCTAAATTTTGGGGATGTAGAAATCTTATTTTGTCCGATATTCGTTCGGGAAATGCATTGATGTATGTGTCTAAAGCCATTTCGTCGTACATCTTTGTCTCTATTAATCGTATGGTTTGGTCGGGTTCTTCAATTTTTAGTTTGGTCAAAATTAAACTTTGTACGTCCTAACATTTCATACCGAATTGATAGGGTAATTGGTTAGCTTCCATCCGTAAATTTATTAAATCTCGGACAAGACATTTAATATTTTTTTGATCTCCGAAATATGCTGTTAATATTCTTTTGAAGTCGTCCCATTCTACGAGGTCATTGCAGCTCGCAATCAATGTTGATGCTCTGGCGGTTAATTCGCTGATTATTAGGTGTAAAAGCAAGACGTTGAGTTCAACATCACCTTGCTTATAAAAAGTTTTTAAAAATATCTCAAGCAGTAATAAAATAACTAATGGTGGTTGGTTTCCGTTGTGTAGAGGAATTGCGTCTAGATACAGTTTCATGTTGTCAGAGTTTATTGTTTTTATAAATTAATCCTAAGGTACTTCAGTCGAGTTTGTATTAAGTTATTTAAAGAATCGACTATCTTTACGTATATTGTGTGTAATTATCTAATAACTATAAATTTCGGACGCCCGTCTTTGTGTTAAAGTTGAGAGGCGCAAATCGATCGCTTATTGGGATTTGCGTCCGAGGGTTTCGGGGTTGGGGGCGCGGGCGGGTGGTGGTTAGGTGGAGAATTTTTGCGTGCTTAGGATAGGCCGGTTTTTATGGCGGAAAACCGGTAACTTGCGGAGAAACAAGGATTTTCCGAGAAAAGATTAATTTGAAGCGACGTATTCGTTAACGTGTTAAAAAAGCTTGGATCCCTCAGAAATTTCCGATGTAAAAACCGAACCATTCGTGCGACGAGGTCGGGATCTGTTCCATTAGCGTTGGTGCGAGAGAGTAGAAAGATCGAGTTGGTTTCTAAAATTCGTATTCGGGCGTTAAAAAATATCTAATATATACCAAATAACGCTATTGGTATTCTAGAACCTGAATTATTAACGATTTGCAAGCTGGTAGTATAGTATTTTCTTAAAACAGGTACTAAAATTTGTATAATTACTTTGACAAACGTCAAACACACGTACCGAAAGCCGACGGAAGCGAACGAATATGTACCTTCAAAATCTATGAGGACACATTTCTTTTAAAATTTCTCAAATTTAAATTTATAATTCGTCTAATATCATTTAAGAGTACCGATAATTGACTACAATTATACGAAAACATCGCTTTTTCATAAACACGGACTACTTATTTGAAAAATAATTATACAATACATTTGACGTTTGTTTGCGGAATCGCCCGAACAATTACAATAGACCGTGATTTATTCCTAAAACGATTTATTTTTTATGTGGCATTAGACATAGCAAGTATACAACCAACGCGATTTCAATATACATCGCCTTCATAGCGCCAGTCTAACATGTACGGCTACGAACCGTGACTCCGGTGGTTCGATGCCCAGTCAAATTCATTTTTTTAAATTTAATTTTATGTTGTTTTTTAAAACATGCAATAGCATTTATTTAACAATATGCATTAAATAAACCAACACTTTTTTTTCATATGCTTCAGTGCGATTCACATATTTAGTCAAGAACCATTTCCAATCTTTACTTTTCAGATATTGTCCAACTTGCAGAAACGTATTCGCTTATATGTGTATAAAACTAAAAAAACCTTGATATTTTACGATCTAAAAACTCAAACGTCCACAGCTAAAACCGGTACATTTGCGTTGATGAACAGACAATTGAGTTGGTTTCAAAAATTTGTATACAATCCTTAACATATTTCTAATATGTACCAAAAAATATTACATCTATCATAAATTCTACATCTGTATTTAAAACTTTTACTACGATTTGTGTAATTTATGTGAGAAATGTCAAAAGCAGGTTACGGACCACGGTGGTGCCACTCTATATACGATTATGTTGGCGCATTTTAATATTGACACTATCCGAATAGATGGCGCCCACAATTTCGACTGCAATTACAATTGTCATTTATTTGACATTAATTTGACGTTTAGAATTATTGTTTATCTAACCGTAGCGCTATTCAAAGATTGTTTGATTTGATTTGCTGCATTTTCAATAATTTATTATGAATTGTGATATTAATATTCGACTTCTTCAATATATCCACGTATGTGATTAAAAAAAAACATTAGTTTTACTTAAGATTACATTACTATTCTTTTTATAGGTACTTATTTCACCGTCAATGTTGTTATTACATACCTACCGATATTGCATGGGCAAATAATTTATTGTAAAACTGAAACTTACGAGAAACTGATATCTTAAAGTTAGAGCTTGGTGTTTGTTTATACATTACTGTATTTAGAGGAGATTCATATTTATTAGTTTTTGTAACAAATGGTAAAATAATGGGTTACATATTTTTATCCGAATCGTGGTTTATGGATGCTTTCTCTACTATGTGAGAAGTTGCGGAAATAAGAATGCCACTAGGCATAGATTTTCAAATCCTTATAAGAATAAAATTAGGTTTCCATGATTATTTTTTTAATTTGTATGCCAATGGTCCGCGTTTTGTTGTATTTTTCAATTGTACATGAAATCAGTTTTCTTCTTCCTGTAACATGCAATAAGCCAATAATATATTTTGGTAAAATGTTTATTTCATTTCATAAAATGCATGTATGATGTACAAACTTATATTTTCAGTTTTATTAATTTGACTTATGTTCATACATAATGTATATATGTAATTCATTTGAGTGAAATATGGAAATATACATTTTTGCATCTACAAGCTGTCAAATACATTTGCAATGCATTCTTAGATGTAAACCATAGCAGGGTTTTTAACCTTTTTCATATAGTATAGATGCTAACCAAACCTATGATTTCATAGGAAGTATTAACACTATCCTCCAAAATGGCGAACAAAGACGGCAACATCTTATAAACAGGAAGTGGCGCATATATACTAACTCATCTAACCTATGTTACGACCTAGAAGCACGAGTACGCACTATCTGAAACTCTGTTAACACAGTTAATTTACAAATTTCCAAAAATTAAATCTAAATTACATGATAATTCTTTATAGTACTGATAATTACTAATTCTGATTCTAAAAAAGCATCACACATTAATAGACGCGGTCTATTTTAAACACAAAAAGGTAAAAATTTAATTTGACGTTTATTACCGAAAACATCTGAAAAATTTCAAGTCTACGTAAATAATTTAGAAAAAGCTATATATCTTTTGAGGCTTCGACTACTACACGTATACAACCAAAAGATTTTCTACAAAATAAGGTTCGATAGCGTAAGGTTAACACCTCCGTCTACCCGCACTTTGTATATACTTTTTTAGTTTTTAGTGTTTACAGTTTAAGGTAGTATTAAGGTTACAATTGAGTTTAAAATAGGTTTTCCACTGCTTTTCCTATTGTGCAACACACAACAATAGTATAAAAAACAAATAAAATAGAAGAAATCGTTAATTACTTTTAACAGTTAGGTAAATATTTCAGTACAGTTACAGAATATTGTCATTTACATTACTTAAAGTTAAACGTCGCATCGTAGGTACTATTAAGGAAATCAATTGCTATTATTGTTAGTATTCAGCAAAATTATATGAAAAAGTTAAAAATAGATTATCTTTCCTTTCTTACGTCTACCATACGCAACCTCGGTAGTTCAATGCCCAATTAAATTAATTTTTTCTTTATTTTTTGTTGATTTTTTTTAAACATCGACAAGCGTCTAATATGCGTAAAATAGCCAAACAAAATTTATAACCCCTATAAAATGGTATACAATAAGTTAACTGTTCCTTATTTACATTAACATTAATTGAAAACTTTAACATTTCAAGCGTTTTGGTTATGAATTTCTTCTACATTTCATTTATTTTAAATACAAACATAGTAAACGTCCTGCATTGCTTTGATATTTGTTTATTTAAGATCCACTTATAACACTTTTCTTTTAGCAAACATCAAAAACAGAATAAAAAAAAATTGGAAAAATTCATACGTACTTTCAACTTCAGTATTCATAATCATAAATACAAATACTTTTTTTTTAAATTGAAATTTCATTAACGTCCAAAGGAAAATATACTCAAACAAAATTTATAAACGTTATGCAACTGTCTACAGTAAGTTAATTATTCCTTATTTGCATTAACGGCAATTAACAACTTGCGAGCATACCTAATACGTAGTAATGAGGCAGCATGATGTACAGAGAAGGTAGAACCAAGCGGTTGCCTACGTTAACTAAAAGTCCTTATAAAATACCAAATATGTGCTGAAACACAAAGCTTCCAAGCGTAAAACCTAAATTCAATACCGCTTACGTATACGAATTACACTCATTTCTAAATTTAAATTGAGAAATGTTAAACGCATATTGCAGCATAGAAAAAACTTCTTTTTATCTAAATCACTAATGGCAAAATTGATTGCATACACTTCAGGTGAAGGTTATCTTTAACATAAGATGCTATTTGCAAACACGTTATTACAAATGTACTCATGTGTAACATTGGCAACAATTAATAAATATTGCTTAATTTTGATTGGTTTGCATGTATCGATTTTTATTTGGCCCGATCGACTCTCTGAAATGATTTCGACAAACTCTACTAGGGCGAACTTATCTTGGCCCGATCGATTCCCCGAAGTGATTTTGACAAAGACTACTAGGGCCAAGTAATCTTGATCTTGATCAACTCCCCGAAGTAACTTCGACAGTCTACTAGGGCAAAGTGGTCTTAATCCGATCGACTTCCCAAAATGATTTTGACAGCATACTATGGCGAAGCGATCTTCATCCGATCGACTCCCACTAACTGATTTTTACAAAGTCTTCTATGACAAAATGATCTTGATCCAATCGACTCCCTCGAGGTGCTTTCGACAAGTCACTAGGGCGAAGTGGTCTTGATCCGATCGATTCTCCGAAATCATTTGGACAAGGTCACTAGAGCGAAGTGGTCTTGATCCGATCGACGCCCTAAGTTATTTCAACAAAGTCCACTAGGACGAAGTGATCTTGATCCGATCGACTCCTGGAAGTGATTTCGACAAAGTCAATTAAGGCGAAGTTGTCTTCATCCGATCGACTCTCCGAGGTGATTTCGACAAAGACTGCTAGAGCGAACTGATCTTGATCCGATTGGCTCCTCCGAAGTGTTTCGACACAGACTACTAGGACAAACTGGTCTTGATCCGATCGACTCCTTGAAGTAATTTCGTCAAAGACTACTAGAATGGAGTGGTCTTGATCCGATCGACTCCCCGAAGTGATTTCGGCAAAGACTACTAAGGCGAAGTGATCTTATTTTGATCGACTCCCCGAAGTGAATTTGACAAAGACTACTACATCAAAGTGATCGGGATCCGATCGACTCTCCTAAGTGATTTCGACAAAGACTACTAGGTCGAAGTGGTTTTGATCGGATCGACTCCCTCAAGTGATTTGGACAAAAACTACTAGAACGGAGTGGTCTTGATCCGATCAGCTCCACGAAATGATTTCAACAAAGTCTACTGGGGCGAAATGATCTTGGTCCGGTCGACTCCCCAAAGTGATTTTGATAAAGTCTACTAGGGCGAAGTGCTCTTGATCCGGTCGACTCCTTGAATTGATTTCGACAAAGTCTACTAGGGCAAAATGATCATCTGATCGACTCCCCGAAGTAATTTCGACAAAGTCTACTAACACAAAGTCTACTAACACAAAGTGTTCTTGATCCGGTCGGCTCCCCGAAGTGATTTCGACAAAATCTACTAGAGCGAAGTGGTCTTGATCCGATCGACTTCCCGAAATGATTTCGACAAAGTCTACTAAAGCGAAGTGATCTTGATCTGATCTACTCATGAAGTGATTTCGACAACTTTACTACAGCGAAATGATCTTGGCCCAATTGACTCCCCAAAGAGTTTTTGGCAGAGTATACTAGAGCGAAGTGGTCTTGATCCGATTGTTCCACGAGGTGATTTCGACAAAGTCTACTAGAGCATCTTGATCCTATCGTTTCCCTGAAGTGATTTCAACAAAGTCTACTAGGGCGAAGTGATCTTGATCCGATCAACTCCATGAGGTGATTTCGACAAAGTCTACTAGAACAAAATGATCTTGATTTGATCGACTCCCGGTGTGATTTCGGCAAAGTCTACTTGAGCGAGGTGATCTTGATCCGGTTGACTCCCAGAAGTGATTTCTACAAAGTCTACTAGGGTGGGGTGTAGAGCGCGAGGCGTAGAAAAGGCGAGGCGTAGAGACGACGGGTCGTAGAGGGCGGGCGTACAGAGAGCGGGCGTACATAAAACGGGTTGTAGAGAGGTCGGGGCGTAGATAGGACGGGGCGTAAATAGGGCGGGACGTAGAGAGTGCAAAGCGTACAGAGTGCGTGGCGTAGAGTGTGTGGCTTAGAGAGTGTGTGGCGTAGAGAGTGCGTGGCGTAGACAGGGTGGAGTGTAGAGAGGGCGGGGCGTATTGAGGGCGGTGCGTTGAGGGTGCAGGGTGTAGAGAGGACGGAGCGTAGAGAGAGCGGGGCGTAGAGAGCGGGGCGTAGAGAGAGCGGGGCGTAGAGAGAGCGGTGCGCAAAATGGTAGGGAATAAAGATGGTGGGGCGTAAAGAGAGTGGCCAACAAAGCGAGTAGAGGCGTTCAAAGTAGACCCGTAGGGACTACAAACCGCTTCTAGTAATAACCTTAGTTATAATTAGATAGGTTTCAAACTTCTGCTGAATAATTAGTTCATTAATTGTTGCAGTACATAAAATGTTTGTAATTATCTACATTCGTTAATTTGTTGCAATGATTAATTATGCATAAAATGCGTTTAAATATAAATCTTTATAATATTATCGAGTTTCAAATTTTCTGGATAAATTCTTTCAGTAATAATCGCTGTAATAAAATGGTACAAAGAATTGTGTTCTAATTATACACTAACGCTCAGACTTTGCTGAATAAATTGTTTCATTAATAAATCATAATAAATTGTAATAAATTGTGCATAAATGCATATATAAAAATTTTTTTTGTTTCTTACTAGCCAATACCAATATGCCATTGAAATGGTTAGGAAAATGAACATATGGCACTCACAAAAGTTTGATTGCCAGTTCCATTATATTCTTTCCTTTTTGTTGGACTTGGTCGATTTTTGGTTAGTTTTTTGTTCCAGATAAAGAATTAAAATACACGACCACCAGTTCCTCGATTTATGATTTGCAAGTGCCCTTCTGGAATCCTACAATCAACTGAGCCAAATAGGTTTTGGGCCGTTGGGAGCTTTTTTTTTTAAAAGTTTTATTTCCAAACAAAACACTCTTATCAAGTGTATTTTAATTAATTAATTACAAAATGACTATTTCTTCTAAGACACTTAAACTTTTATATACATTAAACATTAAGTACTTGAAATTGAAAAAATACTATAAGTTACAAATTAGTAATCAATAATTAATAATTACAAATGAGTAGCTTTAAACAACTAACAATGCTAAAGTTATGGAGTTCTAGAACTGAGTGGCCATGTTGGGCTCCTAAGGTTATTAATCCTTTCCCTGCTCTTACATCACTTTGTGGGAAATGCAAATCTCATGTCTGCTATTTCTTGATACAGTACAAAGTATTACATTTTAATAATCTTCATTTTAACAATTGCTGTTTTATAGTCTACCATAACCTGTACCTGCAGTATCATATTACGTCTGGAATTCAAAGTATCTGTTTCTGTTCTCATGTCTGGTTTATGAACTTTCATTAACCTTTTATTATGTCCATCAATTATACAGTATAACAATAATTCTTAAGATTAATATTTTTATTTAAATATATCTATATATTGATTAGGGGATATGTAACTGGCGTACAATCTGAGAATTGGTTTCTAAATTTAGTAATATGGGATTTGATTAGTTGCGTAAGTAATTTTTCCCTGATGGTTCGTAAGAAGTTTCCTTTTAATTATCAGGTATACTATTTATTTGTACCGCTAATTTAGTAACAAAGTAAAATTATTAATGTTGGAATAGCTGCAGGTTGTATTGGCATTTTAAATATATCTAGAGCACCAGGTAAACGCCTGATTATTAAATGAAAGCCTGAAGATATTGTTTGAGGATATCATCCATCACACCGAATTTGAATCTGGTATTTCATCAATACAGTTTAGTAACGTAGTTTTAACGCATACCGATAATTCCGATTAATAAAGTAGGTACGGTCTTTTTTGGCTTCTAATATTTTGTTTATTGCCGGAATTGTTACAAATCTGTTGGTGTAGGTATAATACCTTATTTAGTGGAAGTAATGATTAAACCTAGATACAAAATGAAATTTTTGATGCTTTGAAATTCGACACAGAACTGTATATTATTTGCTTAATGAACTAGTTTGTTAATCTTTGCAAAAATTTCTTTTTAAAAATTTTATATAATGTAGCTGTTTTCTCAAAAAAATTATTTTTAGATAACTAAATTGCTTGTTTAATTAAGTGTCTATTAGAGTTAGGCACACGTAAGAGTATTTTAGCTTGCATATGTTGGAAATGACTACCGTTACCAAGTTTACACCAAATGAAAAGTTACCGCAAATAATTTATTAATGTTTTTAGGTTGAGCTTAAGTATTATAGAAGTTCTATTAACTATCTCTAAAGTATTCAGATCTGAAAGCTGGACTTATACAAATTATACGTGCCTCATTATTGTTACTAATTAAATTAAATGAATAAACGTGGCCGTTATTTTTAAACTAGGGGCTATTGAGAATTATTCTTGTAAATATTTTATTAAGACCTGTAATTAAAAATAAAATATATTTAATTTGATAAATAGCAATACTTTATTGGACAATGCTCCTTTTAATTTTTGGTTGTCGTATAGAAAATATTGGAAGTCAATCTAATATCATTATTTTTTATAGTGGATCACGAATAGAGATCCCACTGTATGTCCTAACTATAATTTTCCTCTTCAGATGCAGTCCCTTCTCGTGCGAATCGCTATTGAGTACTCTAAGGGTGATTGTTTAATTATCCTGAGCGTAAGTATTTTTATCTTCAACCTTGTGCGTTATTCCTGCTTTTTGTAGAAGTTTTAGAGATAGTGACGCCTTCCTTATCCGCTATCCACTTGTTATTCTACCAAGTAAACGATAAACCTACGACTATTCTCATGCCTACTGCAGAGGTCATGTCCGAACTATGCCGCGGTAACTCATATACCTTCTTCTAAAGCTGTTTACCATTTATCACATAGGCTTTCTTTTGTGGTAGGTAATACGCTTGTGACTTACCAGTGTAAACGGTAGGTTAATACCTCTACGTAATAAACGGTTACATCGTACAACAATGGAGCTCTTCAGGTAACAATTTCCAAATCGAATAATTTTTAAAAAATTGTGATTTGCCTTGACCGCTCCGCTCCCCCAATTTCTCAGCTTAGTCGATCCTGGACCTCGCAAGTCCAACTTCCTTTTACAACGTTAATCTAATTGATGCTTGCCGTCTCGTAGATACCTGTGTTTCAGATTTTGCCATGTTTTGGCGGGTGGTTGATGCGGTGAGTAGCTTCCCAGATCTTCCTCTTGGTTGCTCTCCAACTATACGATATTTAAATCCTGGGTCCAGCGACTTGTGGCTTTTGACTGACAGGATGGTTATTCGCCACAAGCCGCTTAATCGTCAGGTAGAGCGTCGAGCAGGACTGCCGGATGTGCATCCCCAACGATTTCGCTTGTGTCCTCATTCCTTGGCGCCCAGCATAGCTGGAAAACTTCTTCGAGTTGTCACCGTTCCGCTGCTCACCATGTTTGCCCGAAGGCGAAGGTAGGTAGATGTTGATCCGCGAGACCTGCTGTTGAAATTCTTCCAATTTAGTGGCACCTGAGTTTTTTTGCAGTTACCTAAACAATTAGGCACCCGCTAATAAACCGCAAACCATAGAACAGTTAAAACCAACATTCGTGAAGAAATTACTTGAATAACTCACACGTAACAGAACGAGAAGTTATGGAAAGCACGATAAATAGTTTATTCTTGTTTAAATCATAAGGGCTCGCATTTAGCAAATATCATTTCTATAATTAATATAAAAAATTGCAACCAACATACGTCGAATTTCACAATTAATTTTTTTTTAATATCGTTTTATACTAAATTCATGGATAAATTAAATTGTAATGAATCATTTTCCGCACCCAGTACAAGCTTGCGTACTTTTCCGCACTGCAACTGGTGCGAAAATGTTCTACAGCACTGATGCGGGAAATTTTTATCACTGGATTTTGTAAATTCCACTTTTCTGCTTCTGAATCGAGGGAAGAAACTGCAGAATAGATAACTTGCAATAGTGATGAGAAACCGTATACTTAATGCAAAACATAATCCTCCGGAGAAATACAATACATTTTATTACTATTTAATTTAGAAATATTTGATCTAAAAATCAGAAGTTTTATGCAAATCCGTCAGATAATAATTCCTTTATCATCATCATTAGGTTTTCAGTCCTGGAACTGGTTAGACGCGTACCCTTATTGTTTCCTATTCTGAACTAACCTACACATTTCCCTAAAATTTGCAGAGTCTGCATCTATCACTATATGATCTAGGTCTACATCTACCTCCTTTTTCCTATCTCTGCTTGTAATATATCCCACACTATTCCCCGAAAATGCCTTAGAACGTATTCTGCTCTTGCATTTTTCCAATTTTTTTCCACAGATATCTTTATTCCCCTACTATTTGTATAACTTATTTGTTATTAACTTTGTCTGTCCACGCTGTCATCTTCATACATCTGAAGCACAACATTCCAAAAAGCTACCACCATTTTTCTGTCTGCTTTTTCTACTGCCCGTATTTCATAGACATACTGTGCTGTAATCCACACATATCCTTTCAACAATTTTCTTCTTGTTTTTATGTTTGTTGTCTTTGATCATAGGCGCTGTTCTTTCTTGTTACATGCAGTTCGGTCCTCTTCTATTGTTTTACAATTATATACCCTATTTCTCCGAGCAGCCTGTGGCTGCCAAGTTTTCCCAGCACATGAACATTTGCCGATTTAATATTTTTTCCAATACATCTTTTCGTACAGTCAACATTAGTTGCAGATATTTCACAACCAACACCTGTAGTTGTTTATAATAATTATCAGATTGATCTGTGCTTATTTTTTCGTCATTAGGATTTCGTCTCAAAACTGGTTGGACACGTACCTCTACTTATCTATATTCTGAGCTAGCTTACACAGTTTCCTAAAATTCCCACACAGCCTATATACAGCTCGGTTCCCCTTCTATTGTTTTCTGATTATATGCCCTATTTCACGGAGATTCAGTGGTATGTAAAGGGGGTTAAGCAGCCTGTGGCTGCCAAGATCCCCCAACACTTAGACTTTGCCGAATTAATAGTTTTCCAGTAAATCCTTTCACACAATTAACATTATTCGAGAATATTGTACAACCAATACCTGTAGCTGCTTAAAATAATCATCATGTTTAAGTACAGTTATTTTTTCGTCATTAGTTTATCCATCTTGGGACTGGTTGTATGGCACCTCCATTGATTTCTATTCTGTACTAGCTTGCACATTCCCCTAAAATTCCTACAGCCTGCATGTTCCACTATCTGTGTGCAATAGTCTAACCTAGGTCAACCTCTACTTTTCTTTTTTCCTATCTCTACTTCTAATATATTCGCACTATTTCCTCATGCCGTACGATGTGACCTATCGTCCTATCTCTCTTTTTTTACCGTTTCCCACATATTTCTTTCTTCCTCTACCATTTTTAGTACCTCTTTGTTCTTAACTTTGTCTGTCTATGGTATCTTCATCATACGTCTGTAGCACCACATTTTAAAGGCTTCTAATTTTTTCTTGTCCGCTTCTCCTACTGTACAGGCTTCACAGTCGTACAGTGCTGTACTCCACACATATGTTTTATGCAATCTTTTCCTTGTTTATATGTTTCTTGTCTTTGAACACAGTAGTTGCTTTTTCTTGTTAAATGTAGTTTTATATCGTTTGCGCTTTTCCCATCTTGCATTATTTGGCTTTCTAGGTAGCAGAAATCCTTAACCTCTTGTAAGTTCTTGTTTCCTATTTGTATTCTTATTTTTGATGTATTTTCCCCTTCTTTGCATACTAGTAATTTAGTTTTATTTTTGTTAATTTTCATACCGTATCTCTCTGTTAGAACCGTTTGGATTTCATTAAGAGCAGTTTCTAACTCCTCCTTGCTTGATGCTAATACCGCTATATCATCTGCAAATCAAAGCTTATCAACCTTTTGTCCCTGGATAATAATTCCAAATTCTTTCTTGCATTTGACAGTATTAATTGCCTCTTCGATCTACAATTTAACAATTAATGGGTATAAGGCATATCCCTGTATCACCCGTTTCCTAATATTTACTTCTCTATATTCCTGCTCTAATTCTATTACCGCTGTTTACTCTTTGTACAAGATATGTACTATCCGTCTATCCGTATAACTCATTCCGATCTTTTTGAGTATTTCGAACATTTTTTTCCATTTTACATTGTCGAATGCTTTTTTCAAATCTACAAACCCTATATACACGCTTTCCCCTTTTTCTATTGTTTTCTCCATTATCACTCTCAGAACTAAAATAGCCTCCCGCGTTCCCCTGTTTCGCCTAAACCCAAATTGATCTCCTAGTAGTTCTTCAGCTCGTTTTTCCATTCTAGATAATATTTTTGACGTTTGAAATCTTTGGGTATCTCGCCTGTTTTATACATATAACTTACAAATTGGAGAGACGTTCTGTTACTGCTTGTCCAGCGACTTTCAGACTTTCAGCTTGCACCTTTCCAGTACCCGGCGCCTTACCATTCTTCAGACCCTTTAATGCTAATTCACATTCATCTCTAAGTATAGGCTATCCAAGTAACTATTTTCAATATTTGATTCCTGTTCTAATGCTGTTAGTTCCTCTCCTGCATATAAATTCACTATATATTCTTGCCATCTACCCACTTTCTCTACATTTTCTATAATGATGTTTCCTTCCGCGTCCTTTATATTTTTGCTATATGGTTTTATATCCCTAAAATTGATTCTAATTAGTTTGTATGCTTCATCTGTCGTTCCTATTTCCATCTTATTTTGTACCTCTTTGCACTTTTCATCAATCCATTGTTCTTTAGCTTTCCTGCATTTGCGAATAATTTCCCATTTTAAGGCTTTGTATCTTTGTTTTTCCTATTTCGACTGATTTATTTTTGTATTTTCGTCTTTCTTCTATTAAATTGAGGATATCTTTTGTTATCCATAGTTTCTTATTTTCTTTTTGTGTTTACCCCAAAATATCTCTGACCGCCATGTCTAAGTTGGATTTAATGTTATTCCATTCTGTTTCTCCTTTCTTAGTATCAGATATTTTTCCGATATCTTTCAGCAATTTATTTGACTTTTTTTCGAATCTTTCTTGAATATCTTTATTTTTTAGTTCTCAAAGTCAAAGTGCCTTTTTCCGTTTCATTTTTTCAAATTTTTAAATTTAAGTGCGGTTTTCTTAATTACGATGTTATGGTCAGTGTCAATGTCTGCTTCTGGGTAGCTTCTACAGCCTTTATAATAATAGTAAAAGTTCTATACTAGTTATTAGTTAATATGTGCAATTTTAATAGTAAATACGACTTTAATTATCGTAATACCAAAACTGGTATTAATCTTAATACAACATATTATGCCTGAGCTTATGTTGAAAAAAACGTAATGATACCGTTCGGTTGACGTTTTTTTCTAACAAAATTTGAGCAGAAACCAGAAAATAACTTCTAATAATACGTTTAGAAAAATATAATTGATGTAATTTAATGCTTAAAATTATAGGTACTGTAATTTTATTGTTTTCGCGTACATAATCCCGGAATTACCTTTAAGTACGGGAAGAATTTATAATCTTAAATTTTATAAATTGTGAGTAAAACACAACAACACTGGTTACAACTTTAATAACAGTTCATTAAATATGTTCCTTCTTTGTATTATCAGCTTAAATGTATCTACAAGCAAACGTGTACATCCACATCCTGACTGAGATAATGCGGAACCTGGCAGGTGGTCCTGTACTGATGCGTACGTCTACATGAACACTGCTATGCTTGATACGAACCATCGATTGTTATTTATAAACTACCATGTTGCATTTTAAACAGCAAAAAGCCAAACTTGACAAATCTCTAAGGTTAAACGAAATGCGTTTATTGATGCAGTATTTTATAATTGGTTTATTTGAATTTTTAGTACTTTAGAAATGTAATAAAAGGTACTGCATCAGTAGCCACAGCTTTTAATAATGTGTTATGCGTACGCATAAAGATACAGCTTTTTATTTGGATTAAATATATGGCTCAAACTGACTTTTAAGGTGCTTTCTACTATTATCCAGTACTCGAATTTAAAAAGGATAGACGGGTGTGTACCAAGTCCCTAATACTATTATTTTATTTAGAAGAAATTATATATTATTCTGCAAGCATAAGGTACTGCACATTGACATTTCTCAATTGGCTTTACAACGATTTTATTTAATAATTGATCATTGAAGGTTTCTAATCATTAATTTAAACTGTATTACACATCTAGTGCGTAATACACATCGTAATTCAGCTTGAAAATAGGTCGTGCAATTATCCTCTGCGTTTTTTAGATTTTATTATTAAGTATTGTGCGGTTTTGAGTTCCCAGCAATTGTTCGGTGAAATTAGTAATTATTGTATATTTGAAGCTCAAACTATTCCTACGCTTTGAAATAAATATACGTCATTGTTTCGACCGAATGAAGAACGCGGTACGCGAAGCTAATAGCGGACTGATTGAAAACAACTGGCGGCCATCAAGGTAATTTATACGTAAGCATCGTATCTTAAAGAAAGTGTAGTGCCTTTGTATGTGGAGTTCATCCGTCTATTCCTACCTGATCCATTGCCTTTTTCTCTTTATCATGTTTCTTATAATGTTGTGGAAACATATGGACTTTGCCAACTAAATTTGCATATAGAAAGGGAAATAGACCTACGACCTGGTTTATGTAGACGAATAATATTATAGTGTAATTAGGATACAGTGTTAATTATAGAAACTAGAACATATTGCAATGCTTAGTAATACATGTCAACTATGAGAACATTATGAAACTGCATACAGAACAACCTCAATTAGATATGCATAATTAAGTAGATTAGCACGTAAGGAATGAAACTAAATTTCTATATATATATGAATTGAGCTTCAAACAAACGGAGAATAAACGTGAGTTACGAATGAAACTGTTTCATTTCAGGTAGCAAGTTTGTTTCCAATATCCTGCCTGGAAAAGACATTACACGGCGACCCTGCCAACCGGCCAAGATATTACATGGAGATCCTGATAATAAACTGCTGCTGAAAGAGAGAGAAAGATGCGTACGACAAAATCCAGAGACGAGGTAATCATAGCCCAGTCCGGAAGTAATGGCGGTGCCACAACAAATTCAACAAATGGTGTCTGTTGGTCAAGTAACGATAATGGCAATTGGATGTGTAATTATGGGGATGCTGGTAGTAATACAGTACTTAATATGCATACGAGTAATGAAACTAAAAATCATCAAAGAGCTGGACAAAGCGAGAAGCAGGTCAAGCAACGAGCACATATAAGGAGCAACAATAAGATAAGTAAAATAGCTACATAAGTAAGGGGTAAATGTCAGAATTTAAGAGAAAAAGTAAGAGCTTTTAAACGAAATCTAATAAAAGACAATCAAGGTCAGCGTGAAAATGTTCCGTATTGCACCAAAAAACTTGGACAATTACGAGAGTTCCATAAAGAAGTGTCAAAGTTGCGTATAAAATTTAATAAGGAAACCCACAGCGTAGATGTGTTAAATGAGGTTAAGAAATATATTAAGAAAATAGAATTCCTGAGTGACGAGTGTTCAGACATTTTAACAAATAGGTTAGATGACATGCAAAAAGTAAAATTGTAAATCCTAGCATAAGTATTAAAGTGGGAGACAATTTCGATTTAAGGACGGCAGCTAGCATATTACCATGTCTAAAAAATAACGAAAATTCTGTTAGGCAGCTTATTGATGCCATTGGGTTATATGATGCATTAGTAAATGACGAAGGCAAAAAATTGCTAACCAATTACGTTCTAAAAATTGGATTGTCACAGAGTGCAAAAATTCGTTGGAATACATCATATTTGGATAATATAGCATTAATATAGCATTAATGAACGATTTAAAGAAAAATTTTTTAACAAGGAAATCAATTCCAGTTCTATCAAGTCAATTACACAACGCAAAACAAGGAATAGGTCGGTAGAAAATTTTGGTAAATAGGTGGAAGTAATTCTAGTAAATTTGACGCAAGAACAAGCAGACGGCGATGAGTGTGCTTTAAAAATATTGAGAGCGACAAATGAGAAATTAGCCATAAATTCCTTTGCGAACGGATTAAAATTTTCGAAATTAAGAACTATACAAAAAGCGAGAAACTCTAGTCAGCTAAATGAAGTAATACGCGGAGCAAAAGATGAAGAAATATCGACGGAAGAAAACACACAGTTATTTTACATGCGAGGAAATAATAATACATATAAAATGGGTTATTTACGTAATAATTACAATGCAAACCTAAATAAAAGTAAAAATGCGTAGAAAATTGATTTCTCAACTCGGAATCCAAAAAATGCAATTAAGTGTAATACACGACAATTTACAAATAGAGGTCAAATAAATTCTAGAGAAAATAACTATAGAAACTAAAACTGCCAACATTACAATATCATTGGTATTTCAGCGTGGCGAAGGTCGTAATCAAGGATTCATTAATTGGCTCTACCGTAACTTAATTATTGAGAAAGGCAAAAGGTAAGTCAGTTAAGATAAATCTGCATAGTTAATTTGTAGGCTAAGTAAATTTTGTGTTTGAAGTTCATGTAAAATTAATTACGCCCTCTGTACGGCTTGCGATGAACTATAATATCCTTTACCTGTGTAATTGATAAGTAATAATTTGGCGCCTAAAAGACGTTGTACTATTTTTAACATGTTTTAATTATCTATTTTTATAAATACCTTATTTCTAAGATTTGCTCTTTTCGAATTTAAAAAAAGCAGAATCATGTTTTTAAAAATATATTTGGTAAAAAAATTAAATTCAAAATGACGAAGTAATTTGGTTCATTTTCTTGCTATACTTTAAAGATGGCGATCGCCATAATTAATTTAATTAAAGTCATAATTTGTAACTTTTACCTATAGAGTTTGTATTAAATTACCCACTATGGTGATAAATTCTTAATAGTTTTTATGTATTCTTTTTAAATCTACCTACTAAAGTGAAAGCCATTGTTTTAAAAACTAAGTTTTAGATGCTATCTTATTTATAACAATTGGCAAGTAACCTTTTGTAATTTAAAATAAACTAACTTTATATGCCTAAAGGTGTTGTCTAATAGATTAATCTTATAAAGTGGAATTTAATTAAAAACTCGGCGAAATTAAATTCTAACCTTAATTTTACGCAGATTTTCCAAAAGCATTTTCACCTAAAAAAGCTGTGTTTAATTGATTTTTTAGTGGCCTAATTGTTCTATTAATTTTCTTTAATCTTTTACCATTAAATAAGAATCCGATAGTGTTTCTTATATAAAAAAAATGTTAGTTAGCTTTACCTTGAAGCATATAAACTTGTTCTATTGTGGTGCATTTATAAAATTACTCATTTGACAGGTGTTTTAAACTTGAGTTGTAGAAAAGAAACACTTTAACTCCATTTTAAAAAAGTTAATATTTACATCTGAAATAATCTACATTTCCTTTTACTTGTGCATTTTTGTTCCTGATTTTACCTCAATATTAAATTAACTAATATGACTTGTATATAGTAAATTTAGATAAAATTACCATCGAACTTCTAAAATTAAAGGTGAAAACAAATTGTGCCTTATCTGATACAATTAAAAATTTCTCTCTAAAACCAGCTTCCAAATATACCTTATGTAAAGTATATTATGTAGCAGTAGTATTAATTTATAAATTATAAGGTTTTGATTGTAAATTTCAAGAAGCATGGCATATTAAGGATTTAAAATTTTTGCTTTTCATGTCAAACGATTAACAAGTAATAATGACTGTGACCATAGCCTTATTTTTTATAAATGTTTCCATAGATTAATTTATTTTTATTTAACAATATAAGAAACTCCAAACAGAAGCATTAAGTCTAGTAAAAGATACAGATACTGTACATAAAATTATTCTGGTATTACAAATTAAACTAGAAAGTGTATTTGTAGTGCGGAGTAAGGCGGAGTTCTTCTACAAACTACTTGAAAATTGAGTCTACTGGTTAACATATACCCGATAAGTATACTAAACTAAAACAAGAATTATAATTTTAAAAAACTACGTGTTCAAGTAATTGCATTAGTAAACGCCTACATTTTGATGACTAAGACTAAAGATGTCTATATCACTACTGTATACGTACTCATTTTAATTACGGATAAACCTTGAAATTAGAGAGTTCTAATTGTGATTAGTGTACGAGTGTTGTAACGCAAACAATGGAAGATTTCTAACATCGTAGGCAGGAGTATAATAATTTAATCATACGCCTTGCCTTCTTTACCTTAAAATGAATTGAATTTCTATCTTTTAACTTTAACTTCTTCTATATAAATGTATCTTACCCTTAAACCTTGAATCACTTCCAACCTTTTCATTTCTTAAGCACCCTACTCATCTATAGCTTTCATAGTTTTGTCGTTCCTATTCTTGTTTTTAAATTTATCTGTCACTACACTTATATAATTTCATTTTTATTAAGCTTTGATCATCGTTTCCCTATTATTCTTATTATTACATAATCCACCGATTCTTTTGTTTAACATATTGCTACGTACCTGGACGTAGCCGGAAGAAAAGTAAATACCAGGCTAACTATCAAACGCGCAGAAGGGGGGATTTACCTAAATACCAAGAAAACAAAAAAAAAAAATAAAGTACATCGCCCACAATTATCTATTACCACAAAAAATAAATGAAGGATTCTGAACAAACAAGCAGAAGAAATAAATTCAGAGTTACTATTTTACAGCAAACAATTACATTATATGGATAATTTAGGAATCTAGATACGAAGTGCGCATCTCGTATTTCACACAAAATAAAATTAATCAGTAGTAAATCAATATGTGAAAGTTTTTGTCAAGCGTTTTTAAAATTTCATCTTATGATTTTTGTAAAATAACTAACTAATAAAGCGAATAAACGCGTGCGTTCTTTTGACACGCATGTTTAAAAATAGTACATCGCACCTGTAGAGCGATAATATCGATTAGCGGCCACAAACAATAGTTCTACAATGTCACGTTTCTTATCACGTAACTACACCAAACGCTGATACGGAATATGCCATTGGCACACACAAAAGGAAACGAATTGCATACCTGTAGGTGTCCGGATACTTAGCTTGCAAACCGTCGGGTGTGAGTTAACATAAAAACGCCATGGTGTTCGGGATTCATTCACCCTGCCATCGTAACTACAGCAGAGATCCACAGAAAAATGCAGCTGGTCCACGGCAACGAACAGGTAGGCCTACACAAAGAAAGAACCCATTTACCTTCAGCTAAAAATAGCTAAAAAGAGAATCTGATTAGAATGGGTACGCGCGGTGAAACTCACCAATATACGCAAGACACCTCCTAGTTGTCGAACAAGAAAAAACAAATGTGCATTGCTTTTGAAATACGGTGACAATTAATGTAGAAAATATTTCGACGGACAAGCTGCAAAATCAAATTCAACATTCGTTCAAATGACACGAATTCGAACTACAAAATCCTCGAGTTATCGAAGTGCAATCAAAACTGGAAAACACGGTTTTATCGGATGGTGCGCGACCTTATTTCAACAAGTCTTTACATTGGAACAATAGAGAAAACCATTATACGTTATCCGAAGGTTTAACAAACTAACGGATACCTAAAACAGGATATAAACTATTTAATTATCGAATAAATTTTCATTTTAAAGGAAAAAGGGATTTGAGTTAAAATTATGTTAAACGGGCTTATACTGAACAAGTACACTACATAGGGTGTTGTTGAAGAATTGAACAGCAACAACGGAATTTATTTGAGGGGGTATTGAATTAATAAGGGAGAAAAAAGGGTATTTAATTTAGGGAGAAAAATAAATGAAACAATATCTTCTAATTTAATTTTCTAAATAAGATGAATTAGACACTATTGTAGCACTAATCGATAATTTATTTATTTAACACATTTATATCACGTAAGCGAATTTATACACACTAATTTATTTACATCAAACGTTCATTAGGATGAAATATAAGTTATCAAAGTTTCGAAACAACCCTACCGCATTATAATATAAATCACCATTCTTATCACTAGACAGATTTGTTGTATTACGACACCTTTAAGTCATTCGTTTCTAACGCTAAACAGATATGAGACCGCTTTAACAAGAATCGAATAAGCGTTCTTTTGAAGATGTTCCATATTCTTTTTTAATTACTGTTGCACTGCGCCCCTCTTAAAATGTTCTGTCCGCGAACAGTTTGAGGGTCGGATGCTGGATCTCGTTGTGACGTTAAGAACAATCAAAACCATTTTTACATTTTCCATATTGATGGAGTAGTAATCAACACTCTTAATAGCAGATGCCGTCCCATTTGGGGTAAAGCCACATACCAAGATTTGAACCCCGGCCTTCTGAAATAGTACCTGTGGCATGTTTCCCACTACCTTCCAGTTCAATTTATCGAGCTCGCAACCAATCTTAGGTGCGATCAACTTCTTGTACCCAAATTTGATCATTCAATGTTTGAGATCCACTAATGCCTTCCATAGATACTGGTATTTGGGTTTACCTCATGATAATTGCTTTGTCACTAGGTTACAAATGCGACGACATTCATCTCTAAGTGTATGATCTTGTCCACATCTGGTTGTTGTTGAAGAAGCTGGTATATACCACCGCCTTTCAATACGGTAGCAATCTCTCAAGTCATATTCAAATTCGCTGCCATGCTTGTGCTACGGAGTATCTCCACGGCACATCAAATGAATTCCTGTTAGCCTATTTGGTAATCCAAAACTTCGCCTTGTCGGTACCGCTGTACACGGACATGAATCAGTTTAATTTGGAACGCGTCGCCGTGGATCAATGTAGTAATTGTAAGACTACGGATCCTAAGGTCCTGGGTTTAAATCCCAAAACGGCCGACTGCTTGAAAAATGGTGGGTGAGCATTTTTACAAAAATTACGCCCTCGTTCTGATGAAAGGTTAAATGGAGGTCCCGTGTGTGAGTGTTGTCAGGCACGATAAAGATCCATACCTTGCCCGGAACGGCAAGGGTTCGGCAAAATTCTAAATTTCCAGGCAACAAAAACTCGCCTCTTGGCCAGTATAGTACCTTCGGGTGGAGCATTGGAAAATCACATGTAAAGTCTAATTTGGAACAGGCTTTCTTTCGCTTTCCTGGCTCTTTGCGTGCCTTACTTTATCATGTCCTTCGGGATTGTCATAGTCGTCACTGTCGTAAGGTGCGAGTCTGTTAATGTTTGAAAACTATGCTCTTGCGCCTTGATGTTATATCTGGTCTTCGTCGGGTCGCTCACTCTTGTCCGGTCCTCATCTTGTGTGGCTATAAATAGTCGTTAATCATAGTTCAATTTTCGCCTCCAGCCGTAAACAATGGCTACAATCTTCAGGACAAGGTCGTCGCCATAACCCATCTGCGTTACGATCACTTCAACCCGTTTGATGTTCAGTGGCAAAATTGTACTAATGTAGGCTTTCTACTCGTTTCGCTACTGTTCCTCTGGGCTCTTGAACTGCAGTAGCCACTTCAATACTGCGTAATCTGTTCTCAATTGAAACTTTCGGCTATAGAGATACTTGTAGAAGTGCTCTATCTATTTGACTACAGCTAATAGTTCCGGTTTTGAGAGTACCTTACTGATATAACAAATCACTATTTTTTGCTAGTTTTGTATCTAGGGGAACACACTTCCAATGGCAATATTACTTGCATCCGTGTCTATAATGAATTTGCCTTCCGACCGAAGGTAACTTAAAATCGGGACTGCCGGCAGTAAATGATTTAGCTGCTGAAGCGCATTTCGACAACTTTGGTTCCAGGCAGAATCGCGTCCTTCTTCTGTTAATTTAGTCAAGGGCTTGGTAATATTTGCAAATCTACGAACAAATTTTTTATAATATGTGCATAATCCCAGAAAACTTCGTAGTTGGTGTTTGTCTTGGGAGGGTCGGTCACTTTTGCATTGCCCTAACATTTTTCGGGGCTGGCTTAACTCCATGTATTGATAGTACATGCCCACCTATAAAATTCGTTACATTACTTATCGTCTAATATTTTTGACTTCTGTTCTAAAATGCAAACTGCTGTCTCGTATTTATAATTAATATCTTTTTCCTTTCAGGTTTTGGTTTTGTATAATTTTAAACATCAAGCGTTTCTACTGTTCAACATCGAGATTTCTGCACTTTCCTTGCTGGTGTTTTATATACATCTTCAAAGTTGAAGTGGCGTCTGACATATCCGGTATTTTAACATCCTGCCAGTTCTTTTAGGAGAGTCTTTAGAATAGAAAAGCATGCTATACTGGGTACCCATTTTTTATATGTATAAAGAATGTTCTAATACACTAGCGCTTAATTTGAGACCTGATAATTTTAGTGTTGCTTTTTGCTATTAATGCGCTGTTAAGTACTTAGTGCTTTAATAGATATTTATATTTTATTCGTGCATTGTACATTTACATATTTTATTGTTTTGTTTGGAATTTTGCCTATTTTTTGGTCGAAGTATCTATAGGAAAATAGGAATTAGAAGGAGTAAGTCAGGGAGCAATAGGGAACGTTAGAGATAAATTTAGGCTGAAGTTACATCAAAATACTTAGACTAGGGAGGACGACATTGTAAATTTATAGAGTAGGAACAAATTTGGCATATGCTTAGAAATTCGAATCCATTGGTAAATATTAGTTAGCTAGATTTGGATAGTTTTAAGTCGATTCTTCAGGTTGCTCCGATAAGCACAGCTGGCGGATGCTATCCGGTATTTCAGATCACTTGTCTTTTACTTTTGCTAATGTCTTGACACCCCAAAGTCAAGGTTAGGGATGCCATTATTTAAATTCCAACTTTAGTTTTAGTTTATACATTTTATTCATGATTAATTAATTTTGAAGTCAGATTTATTTGAGGCATGTTCATTTTCGCCTTTAAACCCAATGTAGTACATTCGGATGGAGCATTGTGGACATGGCGGCAAGTGTAGTGACCTACTACTGTCAAAAAGTATAGACATTTCGTTTATATTGTGATTGTTAAATTAACCGTCGCGAAGAATAGTTGTTGTATTACTTGCAGTGACTAAAACGCGGTATATACGCTTATAAAACGTTCATGGGGTGCAGATTCTGGAAGGGTACATAAAAACTGTCGCAAGGAGTATACTTTTCATCGTGAAATCGGGTGGTTCGAAAAGTCGTTCACTAGATGCAAGAATAAGAGAGGATGTGGAAAAGATTTTCTATCATATTGAACATAACAAGGAATGCCAGTTTACGTTGGGCGAATTAAAAGAAATCGGACTTTATTATCTTCAGGAAGATCCACACAATTATTACAAAATTAACAGAACGATACGGCAAAAATATTGCCATAACAAGCAAATCAAGATCAATGATTGTTATCTGTTTCGGCATTACTCAAAGTATATTTTAAGTAAAGCTTGGTATGAAAATAAGAAATCACAACCGGCAGAAGAACACCTTCGAACTGTACAAACTGCGGCCAACATAACAGTGAAGACATTCGCTCCTTGACTGTAGAGTGTTAATCTTATCTACTTCCCAAACCGTCCAAATCGGTGTCTGTCCACTTTACTACACCTAAGCAATAAAATAATGATGCTACAGCTTACAAGTTTATAACCATTATTAAATTTGTAGAATTTGGTTTTGTGCTTAGTAGTTTAGTTATCCTTGTGTTCTATAATTTCGTCAATTCGCTTTTAGCTGATTTATCATCATTTCCTCTGCGTTGTAAAAACCCTAAGTTTTTAAATGTTTCTTCCGTCGAAAGTACTTTAATATGAATTATAACATCATTAGTGTAGTTAATATTTCCTCTTATTAATTTTGTAATAGAGGATTTATTAACCCCAAATTCCATTTGAAGAAAATTGCTAAAAATATCTCTTGTATGAATGAATGATTCCTACTGTTTCCTTGAACCGACATATAGTATTAAATCTTCAATAAATAATAGGTGATTAACCATGTTGTGTTGTTGTTTAGCTTATAACCTTTGTGTGTTTGTTTTAATACTTGAGAATGAGGGTTAATTACTGAACAAAACCAGAACATGCATAAAAATCACCCTGGAATATAACGCGATTTATATGTGTAGCCTATAGAATTTTGATTGATATTAGAGAGGTTTTCCAATTAGTCACGCTTCATCACTAGGTCTCCACTTCAGTCTATGGAACTGGTTAGACGCGTGCCTTCATTGTTTTCTATTCTGAACTAACCTACATATTTCCCTGAAATTTGCACATTTGCTATAAGTATCTGATATAGGTCTACATCTACCTCCTTTTTCCTATCTCTGCGTGTAAAATATCCCGTACTATTCCCAAAAATATGCCTTAAAACGAATTTCTCCTACTTTTTCTACAGATATTTTATTTCCTTACTATTTCTATAACCTATTTGTTATTAACTTTGTCTGTCCATGCTATCATCCTCACACATCTGAAGCACAACATTCCAAAAGTCTTCTATCTCTTTCTGTCTGCTTTTCCTACTGCCCGTGTTTCACGGACGTGATGTGCTGTGCTCCACAATTTCAACAATTTTCTTCTTGTTTCTACTGGGTGCTTCAAAAAAATGTATACACACTTTGAACTTCCATAGAAAATTTATTTACCGTTCTACAAAGTTAAATTTCAGGAAAATAGAAAGCTGAAAGTCCAATGTAAATGAAATATTAATAACAAATGTTAATACTGTTCAAATTGGTGACTTGCAGCATCAATACAATTCTGAGTACGAGTCACCACAGATTCTGTACATCGTATCAAAACGTCCAATGAGATTTCTCTACACACTGCTTGAATCTCATTCCAAAGAATGTCTAGGTTACGTGGTTTACGTTTGTACACCTCATCTTTTACTGTGCCCCACAAGAAGAAATCCAGTGGTGTAAGGTCTGGAGAGCGTGCTGGAAACTCGATTGGCCCCTGCGTCCTATCCACTGGCCCGACAAATTTTGATCCAGGTAAGCTCGTACGTCCCTGTGATAGTGCGGCGGAGCACCATCTTGTTGAAAATAAAATCATCATTACCGTATAATGCACGAATGGCAGGAAATATGGAATCAGCAAGCATTGTTAGGTAATTAATACCAGTTACAGTGCCTTCAAATCGAAAAGGTCCAATGAGTCCCCTTGAAGACAAACCGCACCACACATTTACACCAGGCAAATTTACAGCTTTTTCAATTGTAATGTGAGGATTTTCTTCACACCAGTAAACACAATTGTGCCTATTGACAGTTCCATTAAGTTTGAATTGGGCTTCATCCGACCAAATGATGCTACCATAAATCCCGACCTGAATGACCTTTATGCACATCACACACTGTTCTATGAACTTCGAATTTGTCTCGTATGCGTGTAATTGTTAATCTTGAAGGTGGTTCTGTATCATACTCCCTTCTCCACTGTCCTTGAACTTCATTTACATTCTCAAACTTCCAGTACCACTTAATAACCTGCTTACGTTCTTCAAAACTCAAACGTACGTCCCCCATGTTGATATTACAAATTCCAACTGATAATATAACATAGAGGACGATTATGCTAACACCTGGCGAAGAAATATAACATTAGCCTTGTAGAGCGGGAAAACTACAATAGTTTAAAGTGTGTATACATTTTTTTGAAGCACCCAGTATATTTGTTGGATTTGATCATGGCCGCTGTTCATTCTTGTTAGATGCAGTTCGGTCCCCTTCTATTTTTTACAATTATATACCCTATTTCCCCGATATTCTGCGGTTGTGAGGGGAGGGGGACAGCCTGTGGCTTCCATGTTCCACCAGCACTTGAACATTTGTCGATTTAATAGTTTTTACAACATATCCTTTGGCACAATCAACATTAGTTGAAAATATTTCAAAACCAATACCTTTAGTTGTTTATAATAATCATCAGATTTAACTGCAATTATTCTTTCGTCATTAGGTTTATCGTCTAGAAACTGGTTGAACGCGTACCTTCACTTATTTATATTCTGAGCTAGCCTACACAGATCCCTGAAATTCCCAAACAGCCTATATACAGCTCGGTTCCTCCTTCAATTGTTTTCTAATTGTATGGCCCTATTTCACCGAGATCCAGTGATATGCGAAGCGGGTTAAGCAGTTCTCCTTCTATTGTTTATAAATATATAACCTATTTCCCGTAGTGTGAAAGAGGTTAAGCACTCAGCGGCTACCAAGATCCTCTGACACTTGAACATTTGCCGAATTAATAGTTTTCTAATATATCTTTTGGCACAATCAACATTAGTTGAAAATATTTAAAAACCTACACCTGTAGTTGTCTATAATAATCTAAAGATTTAAGTGCAATTATTTTTTTCGTCATTAGGTTTTCCGTCCGGAAACTGGTTGGATGCGTACTTTCATTTATTTCTATTCTGAGCTAGCCTACACCGTTCCCTGAAATTCCCACATCCTAGATACAGTTCGGTTCCACTTCTGTTGTTTTCTAATTATATACTCTATTTAACCGATATTCAGTGGTATTTGAAGGTGTTTAAGCAGCCTGTGGCTGCCAAGATCCCCCACCACCTACACATTTGCCGAATGAATAGTTTTCCAGTAAATCCTTTCACACAATTAACATTATTCGAGAATACTGCACAACCGATACCTGTAGTTGTTTACAACAATCATCATTTTTATGTACAGTTATTCTTTTCTCATTAGTTTTCCATCTTGGACTGGTTAGCCGGGTACCTCTATTTGTTTCTATTCTGAGCTAGTCTACACATTTTACTGAAATTCCCACAGCCTACATCTTTACTATCTGTGTGCAATAATCTAACCTATGTCTACCTCTACTTTTTTTTTTTATAGTAGATATAGGACAGGGTATTTGGGCCCCCATTTCCTCCAGAATCCCTCATTTCCTCACTCATCTGGACCAAATAGTTTTCTTCGACTAGCCATTTTCATCTTTCGAGATGGCATCTTTCGAGATAAATATATCTTGCATTTTTATCTTAGCATCCTCATTTCCTCCCACATCTGCACCAAATAGTTTTCTTCGACTAACCATTTTTCATCTTTCGAGATAAATCTATCTTGTTTGGTATCAATTAAAACTAGATTTTTCTCAGCTACCCGAATTTCTAGGAATTTTTCAGATAGCATTACCCCCCAGAGAACTACCCCAATTTTAAGATTTTTTTACCGCTAACATTCTGAACCAAATAGTTGTCTTCGACTAGCCATTGCATCTTTTGAGATAACTATATCTTGTTTGGTATCAATTAATATTAGAATTTTCTCAGCTACCCGAATCTCTAGGAATTTTTTAGATTGCACCATCCCTCAGGGAGTCACCCTCATTTTAAGTTGAGTATATAATTATGTTATGACGTGCTTAGTGATTAAAAAATGTTAAACTAGAAAATTGATAACTGTTTAAAATTTTAAAAGTCGTGGTTTTTAATATTCTAAAAAACAGTACATTACCGTTTGAAAATGGTTTTAAATATTAAACACTTATGACTTATAAAGAGCTCATTTCTAAAACTTCCGCGATTTTAGATTTTCGGAGATGGTTGGTTAAAGTATATGTCTTGGGCGGCGAAGATTTATAGGTTTGGAGACTTTAAAAGTGTGACTTTGTAAGGGGTGGTCGGATTTTAAATCTGTTTGTAGATTCAGATTTTACGTAAAATTCTAGAGTAATTTGATGTGTCGCATGGTTAAAAAATTTATGCGGGCGGCCAACAAATCACTACCAGCAAACAATCTTAAAATGAGGGTAGCTCCCTGGGGGTTGGTGCAATCTAAAAAATTCCGAGAGATTCGGGTAGCTGAGAAAATTCTAATATTAATTGATACCAAACAGGATATATTTATCTCGAAAGATGCAATGGCTAGTCGAAGAAAGCTATTTGGTTCAGAATGTTAGAGGTAAAAAAATCTTAAAATTGGGGTAGCTCTATGGAGGGTGATGCTATCTGCAAAATTCTTAGAAATTCGAGTAGCTGAGAAAATTCTAATATTAATTGATACCAAACAAGATAGGTTTATCTCGAAAGATGAAAAATGGTTAGTCGAAGAAAACTATTTGATCCAGATGAGTGAGGAAATGAGGGATTCTGGAGGAAATGAGGGCCCAAATACCCTGTCCTACATCTACTTTTTATCTCTGCTTCTAATATACTCTGTACTATTTTACCATGCCGTAGTATGTAGCCTATCATCCTATCTCTCCTATTTTTTACTGTTTTCCACATATTTCATCCTTCCCCTACCATTTCTAGAACCTCTGTGTTCTTAACTTTGTCTATACATGATATCTTTATCATACGAATGTAGCACCACATTTCAAAGGCTTTTACCTTTTTATTGTCCGCTTCTCCTACTGTCCAAGATTCAAAGCCGTACAGTGCTGTGCTGCACACATATGTTTTAAGCAATCTTTTCCTTGTTTCTATGTTTGTTGTCTTTGAGCACAGTAGTTGCTTTTTCTTGTTAAATGTAACACGACCTTGAGCTAATCTTTGTTTTATATCTTATGCGCTCTTTCCATCTTGCATTATTATTAAGCTTCCTAGTAGAAAAAAATCCTTAACCTCTTATAAGTTCTCTCGATACCTATTTGTATTCTAGCTTTTAATTTATTTCCCCTTCCTTTGCATACTAATACTTTAGTTTTATTTTTGTTAAATATCATACCGTATCTCTCTGTTAGAACTGTTTCCATTTCATTAAGAGCAGCTTCTAACTCTTCTTTCCTAGTTGCATAGTTATTCCAAATGTTTTCCTGCATTTGACAGTAGTCACTGGGCGACAACAAATTCTGAAAAGTTGAATGAATCTTGTGAAAGTTAAGAATAAACATTAACCAATTATGGGGCACAGAATTATATGCTTTCTTAAAATCTATGTAGCAGCAATGCAAGTTACGTTTTTTGTATGTGCGTGTTTCGTAATTGTTGTATAATATATTAACTGTTCCTTGCTTCCGAAACATTCACTGACATATCCTTTTTGTTCAGGTATAATGATATTATTTTTCTCTCAATGTTAATGTATGAGACTTATAATAATAGTGGTTAGTAAATTGTAGATCGCTGACAAATACGTAATTTGTCTATAATTTTGAGGATCCATGTGGTTTTCTTGTTTCAGAATAAGATGTTTGACCAAATGATAAATAGCGAGGTATGTTTTTGGTTCTTAAAGTACTTTTATATAAATATTTACTAGAGGTTTATGCAAATATTTAAAAAATTTTAATCAGAAGTTATGACCGTTATAGAGTCCTGCAGTTCTTCAATTTTTAGATTTACTAATTGCACGTGTAATTCCGTCATGCTTAAGTATTGATTTGGGCATTGTTTTAATTTCTGCAACTTCAATATTAAATTCAAGCAACCATGGAGCATTTAAATCAGCCACAACATGAGTTGACTAAGTGGTTCCCAAAATTTTGTAAACACTTTTTAATTAATTTTATTTTCTGAATTTATGCCGTTATGGATATAAAGATTATATAAAATTGTTTTCGGGTTCCTACGAGAAGTTTCTTTTGTATTTTTCTATTGCAAATTTTATTATATTGGCCTATTGTGGCACCCTTCGCTTTTGTTTCTGACGTAATTCGTCAAAGAATTCTATTAGTTGGTGTTTAATGGTAGCCGATTCGTTCTCTAAATTTAGATTTTGTAATAAAATATTACCTTTGGCTTTAATTTTTAGCGATAGATTGCCTTTTATATATTTTCTTATTATATCGGATATTTCTCTAAGATTATCAATTACCTTTAACAATTTGGTTTTCCATACCAGCGTTTCTTTAATGTTTTCTTTTTGTTGTAATCAGAATCTATAAAAGGATATTGGTTGTTGAGCTTAAGCACCATAACTGCTCCAGCTTATAAAGCATTATCAATTATACTTAGGTCCTCCTTATCTTTTAAGTAGGTGGCAATAACAGTATCTATATTTCGAATAATTTCTTGAGAATTCTGGATTAGTGTTTACATAAAATTCTAAAATTGTTATAAATCAATCATATGTACAATCGCGTTCGTTTGAATTCAGAGAATTGTAATTGTCATAATTGAACACGTCTGCGTTTTTTATACCGATTTCAGCTTCTTGAAAATTTTGTATCAGAGAAAATTGGATTCCTACTACTCGTCGAAGTGTGGCAATTCTACATGGGTTAAGTATCTGTTTCGTATTATTTGTTCTTATGGTCACAAGAATTTTTTCTGCAACTGTTAGCACTGAGTGACGTTTTTTGAACTCGGAAAAGAAGAGTTTTCTCTATTCCGGTAGTGATTCATCCTTGCACTCGTTTATATCATAAAACCATAATCCATAAATCAATGTACAAACTTACGTGAGGACCAAATGTGTGATTTTCATGTAACGTTTATATTGAACATAGTAATACAAGACAATTCTCCGTGCGGGGCTACAAAAATCCCTAGGCCTAGCTAATACAATAAAGGATGAAGCCCTTTTCAAAAAAACTGCTAACTATGTCAAACAAAAATAATTTGATTTTATTTTAGATTTGTAAGATAACAAAAGTAATTTTTAAGGTTATATTAATTTAGCAATATAAACAAAATTAAAGGTAGTGTTTTCCATTTTTAAGCGACATTTTTTAAAATATGGGTAATAAACGCAAAACGACATTATACGTAGGAAAACTGAAATACATAATAGAAGAAACAACGTTAGATTTTTTTCAAATCACTCAAGAGAAAATGAAAATACATACGAGAAATTTATGCATGCGTAAGCAGGATATTAAACTGTAAATTTAACCAACAATTTGAAAATGAAACCTCACAAATTTATTAAAAGGAAAGGCAATTTTTATCTAAGGTTAAGCACACATAAATTAGATTGATGTAAATAAGTAATGAAAATCAATTATAAAACATTCCGTAATTAGGAGAAGTTTTATGAATATGCAAATATAAAGTTGATGTTTCGTTTTTTTTTAAATAGAAATCACAATGTATTATATACTTTAAAGAAAGATTAAATAATAACTACTACTTACCCTAGATAGTAGTCAATTGAAAGTGACAAACATTTTTCGGTAATTTAATCTGAGTAGAAACTGTTCCATATAACAACCACAACACAAATTTGTTAGAAATCTTTAAAAATAATACATTTAACACAATAAAGAACCATCTAAGGTTAACAAGAATCAAAATGCAAATCTATTTAGACCAGAAAATGACGTATCGGCACTATTTAATATTATGCTTAGTGTTACCAAGCATGGAAGTAGTTGCATTCATTCTACCCGTACTATTTTTAAGTATAAGAGATATTTAGTTACAAAAATAAAGAATGTATTGAAATGTTTTCAAGTTTAAACATACAATTTTTCATGTTTTCTAGATAGATATTAGATACAAAACAAACCCGATAAAATCAATTTAAACATGAAAAAGCCAACTCTTTTTTTATAAACACTGGAATTTATAAAGGGACTCCCATTGTTGGGTGTACTGTAACATTAGTTTTTATTACTTAATATGCTGCAATAAATAATATAAAATATATTCAAATGTACAAGAGACTAAATTCCTCGTGGTGTCAAATGCCTTTCAAATTTTAAAGCTATCACTTACCCCGTGGTTATCCTAATCAACATGCGTTTTTAATTTCGGGGTGGTGTCAAGATGTCCGTCCTCTTGTTTGGTTGGCGGTAGCTCTCTTAGTAACAAAGTGAATATATTTTGTAGAGTGGTAGAGGTATAAGGAACAAAAAGGAAGAGACCACTTTGCCGACCGTCGAATTCTTCCAAAACACGTCTACACTCTCTTTGATTCGATGCTACGACTTCCAAAACCATGGTCTTCCTTCCAAGATCGGTTAATGTTCTAGCGCAAATGGGTAGATACAGCTGCACGTTAAGCATGGGAAATGCAATCCCAGCAGTTTTCCAAACCACAAACCATAAATCAGGGTCCGAACCTTCACGAGAATCAAATCTTTCTGTGGATTTTACGTAATGTTTATATAATACATAATAATACTGGAGAATTAACCGTGCGGAGTTTAAAAATTCCCTGAACCTAATTAATACAATAAAATATAAAGCTTTTCTGGAAAAAAACACAACTATGTAAAAGTATTTTGAATTGATATGGTGCTAATGTTTTTGGTATTACGACTTTTCAAATTTTCTGTTTTATTTTAATTGCTATTTGGAACTGATCGCAATTAAAGCTTCTGATTGTTAGTATTAGAAGTGTAGATGTTTTTATTAGTACTACTTATCTGTGAATTACTCTGTGGGGGTGACATTTATTAAGTTACATTTGTCTACGTGCATAATAAGATTTTTGCTAAATACTTTAGTTCCCTATGCTTGTGATTTGGAATTATTTACCGAACTAATATTATTCCTAGATCCATTCGCAGTTTTCCCTTTGCTAATTAGGGATTTTGAGTTATTGGATTTATTCATCTTACTCTATGTGAACGTAGTAATCGTACAAAGTTTTGCATAACTTGTTTCTTCACACGCTGTTTTAAATCAAAGAGCATTTAATCTTGCAGTTTCTTTATTATTATTAGTATTATCATTTTCTTCTCACTTTGCTTAAAGTGGTATACCAAGTCGTCTCAGAGCCTATAGCTTGAATTGAGACATTATCGTACTATATTGTACCATGTATTCAGAATGACAGATTTTTGTATGTTTGTGTGGATAGTTTGGTTGAAACCGAGTTGATTTAGATGTGTGTCAAAAGTGAATGGGGTAATACCAGTAGTTGAATTGATGATTGGTATCATGACGGCTTTTTCTGTTTCCATAGTCTCTGAACATCTATGGCTAATTCCCTATAATTTTCTATTTTTCATTTTATTTTGTTTTGATGTTGGGGGTCATTGGGTACGGATGTGTCTATGAGATATGTGATTTGTTCTTTTGTGATTTGGAAGACAGTATCGGGTCTATTACATGTTATTATTTATCAGTGTGAATTTCTACGTCCTAGTATAATTTATATTCGCTTGTGTCTATGATCGTAGTTGAGGTGTATTTATAGTACGGTGTTTCATCTGAGGAGAGTGTATATGTGGTAGTGAGTGCTCGATGAATTAATTTTCCTATGTTGTGTCTTATAGTGTATTACATGCCTACTTGGATTTTGCATCCACTAATTATGTGGTCTATTGTTTCTTTGAGTTGATGGCATTTTCTGCATATATCGGTGTATATGCTTGATTTTTTTATAATACGTTTTTCGTAAGTTTCTGTGCTTATGACCTGGTCTTGTATTGCGAGGAAAAATCCTTCCGTATTCTATATTTTGTGTTGGGGCGAATGTATCTGCTGGGTGATTAGTTTTGGCTAGATCAAGAAATGTGTAGTTTTTGTCTGATGTGCAGGCTGCTTGGTGAAGAGATGTTTGCTTGCTGTAGAAGAATTTCCGAAGTTGTTGAATTTGTTTGGTGTTTAGTGCTTAAATATGTATCATGCTTCGTCCTCCTTCTTGTCTGTTTATTGTAACTCTTTCTATACAGGAGTTAAGATGGAGTTTCCTGGGTGTAGTGATCTCGGATCTCGTAAATACGTGGATATTTTCTAGGTTTTTTAGATCTATTTAATTATACTAAAGGAGTATTTGAGTATTGGGATTGTAAATGTGTTATTGACTTTTAACAGATTCTGTGAGTGGAGTGGGGTTCCTGGTACGGCAATAATGTATATCTATATTGTTTCTTCAATTGTGTTTTGATGCCTGTATGGTTTATCCTGGTATTTTGTTGGAAACTAAGGTATTTGTATGTTTCATTTTCTGTCATGCTGTTTATTATTTCATTATCTATGGTTTTTTGTTTTCGCTGTTTTTTTTGCCATTTCCCATTTTCTATATGTTGAACTTGGCGTTTGCTGACACCATTAAGCAAATAACAGGGAATTAATTAATATGCATTCCAAATATGAGTTTTCAGAAATTTTAGTTAAATAAGTTAAACTAACGTTACATATAATGCAACTCTCAGACATACTTCAATATCATGTAAAAACCCAGACACTGAGAAGGGAAATTTGCGGATATCTGATTGCAAGTAAGTTGATCATTTCATAAAATTTATTACAATGTATTCATCTATACTGCTGTACAGAAGGAAACACGAATATTAACCTAAATAAATCACATGATAGCGCACGTACCTTTTCCGGGTTTCTTTTAATATACTCAATGGGAAGACTGTACTATGACAAAAAAACCGCCAGTATAATAAGTAGAAGGAGAATTAAATTTTAATTACTTGTGAGTAGTAAGAAAGTTCCAAGAAAGGTATACCTAAGGTGATAAAATCCAGGATACGGAAGCAAGGGAGATTTATGTGGAATAATCGTTTTTCGTGTAAAAATAATATAAAAGGAATTGCTGTGCCAGACGATTTAGCGCCCTTTAAATTTGAAAAAAAAACCTTTCAGTGTAAGTGATTAGTGTAACATAAGACTTTCTGTATTTTATTCCATTTATTTACTATCTTTGTTTTTTTATTATTTTGAATTTCTTCCATAGGAACCCATTCTAGCACCCATGCAATTAGCCGACGCATCCTTACATTATGAGAGAGTCCTGACCCGTTTAGGGTAAACAAATTTATAAATTTAACACTCCATTTACCTGTAACATGTCGCCTGATTTCCTGATAAATATTACTCCGGTATCATTCCACCCGTCGGCATGTGTGTCGCACTTTGGGAATGCGGAAGGTTGTTTATCAAATCTCACAATTCTCCTATTGCTCGTCTTTTACAGGAAGCAGGAGCTATCGCAGTGTTTGTGTGTGCGTGCGTGTGTGTACGTTTGTGTGTGCCTGAATGGGTACATGCATATGTACTTGTATCCGGCGTGTGTGCGTGCATACATGCGTGCATGCGTGCGTGCGTGCGTGCATGTGTGAGTGTATGTGTGGGTGTGTCTAAGGGAAGTGTGATTATAAGTGCGCTGTCTCTTTGGTTGCCTAGTACAACAGGCAAGATGTACCGTGACTTATTCTTAATCACGGCATACCCACATGGTTATTATTATTATTATCTAATCATTCCCATAACTACATGTAGCTATGGTAAACTTAATTAGTAGAAGGATAATTTAACCCCGCCCACTAATTTAAGAACTTGCGTACGATGTTGCATGTTTGAAGTATCGTAGCCTTTTGGCAAACAGTATGTAACTCAGAAGGTAGTGAAAGGTTAAGTAAGTATTTTTCCATGTTTTTGCTGGTTACTCCATCGACAGCAATTACTAGAGGGCTTATTTTCACTGAATTTAAATTCCATAAGCGTTTCACTTCTATGGCCAAGTACGTGTATTTTTCAATTTTATGTTTTTCGGTTTTTATAACATTATGTGGTAAAGGGGTTTGCAATATCAATTATGTGACCTGTTCTTTTTAATTTATCAATACATAGTATGTCAGGTCTATTAAAAGCAATTGTATGGTCTGTAAGTATTGGTCGATCCCAGTATAACAATGTCTTTTCATCTTCAAGAACTGCATATGGTGAATATTTATAAAATGGCGGAGGGCTTTGAATTAAATTATAGTTGATGGCTAACTGTCGATGAATTACTTTGGCAAATTGGTTGTCTTCCTAGGTAAGCGCTTTCTGTTAGTTTGAGGCATCCAGCAGTAATATGTTGAATTGTTTCACCCACTTGATCACATTTGCGGCATTTATCAGTAACATCCATGCAAAGAATATGTTTTTCGTAGTTTTTCGTTCTTATCACTCCATCTTGAATAGCCATTAAGAATCCTTCAGTTTCACTATAAAGGTACCCAAGTGTAGTCCATTTAAGTGATAGTTTCTTGTTTATTTCAGGTTCTTCTAATGATTTAGGGTATTTTCCGTGTAAAGTCTTTTCCTTCCACGCTTCTAGTTGATCTGAAAAATTGGACACAATCGATTCGATGCAATTGTGAAGATTTAGTGCAGAAAAGTTTTTGTCGTACTTTTTGAGTATTTTGAGTCTGTCATTATATGAATTTAAAATTTATTATTATTATTATTATTATTATTATTATTATTATTACTTTATTGCTTCTCGAACCATACAAACATTTGCGCAATAGGTATGCATTCATAGGAAAACATTTTCAATTTTAGCTAGTTTAGGAACCATAGTAAAAAACACAAACAATTTTATAAACCCTCGGGTAGTTTATAGTTTAAAATGGGACTATAGCGTCATAATATTAAAATAAGTTACCGAAATAAATAGTAACGCACACAAAACATTCCTACTCAACCTACAATTAAAAGAGAAAACCGAAAATTTGCCATAGAATTTCAATTCGACAAACGTCGACATATTTTTCATGGCGTATTGGCCTACAAGCGTAGAATTGAAAATAGTCTCACGCATTGTAAGCTGATAAAATTTAAATGCACAGGAACCAAACTTCTGACACAGATGTTAATATTAAACAGAGTTCGTGTGAAAATTCCATGGCACATATTTTCTTATGCACGAAGAATGCGCTTAACCTTAACCTACGGCTAGTACGAGTTTTACGAACTCTGTATATTAGTACAATACATTTGATTTTCTAACGCTCCACCCGAAGGTATTACATTAACCAGGAAGCGAGTTTTTAACCTGGAAAATTTGAATTTTGCTAAACCCTTGCTTTTTCAAACAAGCACACGGGATCCGCATTTTACCTCTCACACGAGCGAGCGCGTATTTTTGTGAAAAATGCTCGCCTAGCATTTTTCAAGGCGTAGTAGTTACACGCATACCAACTACCCAACGAAGCGTGTGTAAATTAGTATGCACGAAAACCCCCGTGGACATTTAAATTTATATATACCATCAAATCATAATTGTAGGGGCCACTAAAGACACAGCCAATCAGTCGTGCTTTTCTAGCGATTAGATATGACGTGTTAAGTAATCAAAAATGCGATAGTTTAAAGTGAAAAACTCCTTAAAACGCGTTCGTCAGCGCGGAATTAAATAAATTATCGGTAACAGGAGAAAGTAACCTGAATTAATGGAAAGCTTCCAGCACCACAAGTTGGATTAAAAAGGGTTATTTATTGGCACCATACGTTTGTCTTGGTTTGGAGCCGGAAAGCTAAAAGCGATAAAACCTTTAACTTGCTACCTTCTATACTTTGTTGTCATTATGCATCTTTATTTCTATAGTATTTAAACATTTACATGAAAGCATGCTGTATACAAGCGAAATGAACTAGAAATAAGCACCACGATTGTGTTCATAGAAATTTATATAAACAGCCAAATTTATTGGATAATTAAATAAATTTAAGATGCTCTTTTTTAGATATAAGTAATTTGGTCAAAATATGGTTAGAAAATAGTTTATGTATTTTGACATTGATTGTAAAAACCTATAATTTGCACGTCTTAATATAGGTTATGTGAAGGTCTTGCGTTTCTTTGATTTGTCCATAGATAAAAATAATAAGGGAAGTGAGTGTGAGCAGGGTTCCATGCGCCTGTTAAAGTCATTTTGTAGCTTGCTCACCATCTATTCAAAACCCAAAGACGAAAGTGTTAGGTGGGTTGGCGCCCAACATTGTATGATCGGATTGACATTTCAAAAACATTTTCCAAGTATGTTACACGTGTTTAAATTATACACGCCCAAAGATTTTATTTTGTTATTATTGAACTCACACCTCGCCACTAAGTTAGCTGGCATAAATCTTTCATAACGTTTCTGGGTAAAATAAATTCAAACTCACTAGCGTCAAATTTACACGTAAAAAGCATATGGTAAATAGCTTAGTTAAACTTCGTTTAGCTTACATCAAAAAGATATTCTTGGAGGTGTAAACAATGTAGCAAACAATATTTAGCTAAAAAACTCATATTAAATAAATAATACAATTACAAATAGTCAATGGCATTTGTTACTTCCAGCAATTGATTATATACGGTTTGATGATTATTATTTATAACGAGAATAAATAGAACTCATTAAACTTAAAGAGAAAAATAATAAAAAGGACACCATAATTTTACTTTTCGAAGTCCAGTAAAAACTTCAAGCAAGAAAAAACCAAACTAATGGTTTTGTAATACATGATATTAAAATTGATGCAGATGAAGGACAGGAAGGGTTTTTAAAAGGATGTCATTAAATCAGATAAAATTGTAAACATTCAAATAAAACCGGAAGACATTGAGAAAGCTTTTTAGCATTCTCAAGTAAAAACCAAGTCACCTACCAATTACGGTCGTAAAATGCGCATTGCCAGCAAAAGGAGACAAAAATCCAAATAAACAACCATATTTTTAATAAATGTTTGTGGGAATTATTTATTTCTAAAACCTAACACTATACATCGTCTTATGTGCCTTGCTAAACAAAAACTGGAGCCCTAAGTTTCCAATTTGTATGGGAAAAATTAGAAAGTTTTATTGAAAATGCCAGATTAAGTTTCAAACTTAATCAAAATTGGTAGTTAACTGAATATAACAAAACTGCATTAAAATTTAAGTTTACTACTCTCTATTTATTAATTATGTTTAAAATATTTTAAAATATTTGAATAATTAAGAAATTTATGAATTTTACTTTTGCATAGTCTAATTTAAATAACACCGAAACCGTAACACAATAGACTGAAATACAATACTAAATATCAAGTAGCACTAATGAAATCAAAAACACAAACTCAAATGTTTGTCTATAAACACGTTATTTTATTTTTAAACACATTAATGGCATAAAAAGTTACTTTAATCAACATTTAAATAACATCTGTAAAACTAACTATGATTTATTCATTTAAATTGTAGTATCCTCAAACGCGGATGTCATTTGTAATTATTAAATAAATGGATATAATTTATATTCTAAATTACAAACAACATAAGAAGAGGAACTAATTACTAAATTTGAATAAATTCGTTATGGTTAATGAAACAAAAATTTAATTGGTGATAGCACGAAAATCTTGAAGGTATAATGCAGCGCCAAAATAAAAATTTTAATTGATTTGGTAATGTAGACATAATAGTAATACCTATACAAATAATTCCGTGATAAATTGGAAAGTCAGATTAATATAATTAATAATATACAGGGTGTTTTTTTTAAGTGGGAGGTCACCTGTATATGGAAGACCAATGGTAGAAGGAAGCTGAAAATTTGCACTAGGAGGTTATCGAATGTGCCCTACACGTCTAAAATAATTTCGATACGATAGCATTTCCGGTTATACCGGAAGTCGGTATTACTATCGTTATTTTAAATAGAACACCCTGTATATTTATGCATTTTTGAATTCCTTGTCGAATTTTATGTGAACTTTTATAACACAACCATATCCCTATCTAATGCCGTTTTCGAGATATTTTGATTTTTAGTAGATTTTTGACATTTGCACGCTGTCACATAAATTGGAATAACTAGAAATTGAACGAACTTACAAAATTGTTTTTTTGCAATCACATTCATAATACTTGATATTATTTCTACGTGCAAAGAAAATTTGATTGCAATGTACAGGGTGCTAGAAAATTCATTTTATAATTTGACTAATAAAATGTCAAATATTCCGTTTTTTTTAAATGGAACCTACCATATTTTATTATATTAATCGATTCTATGGAAAAAAATACCTTAGGTATGTAATTACAACAATCCATTTATTGTAAGCCGTTTTTGAGTTATTTGCATTAAAAGAGAAAATGCGCTAGTTCAGTAACATAATAACATTTACTACTATCAAGCAGTTTTTGTCCGATACATTAACAGAAGAATAATTCGTTATTTTTACGAAACGTCAAATGTAGATAATTCTACGCAGATTGCAATTCCCGTACTGTAGTTATTTATGTGGGTTAATCGAAACTTTACAAATCAAGATTATCTCGAAATGATAATTATTTATGGCGAATGCAACAGAATTCTTCAAAGAACTTGCGATGTCTTTCATCAAAAATTTCCTGAAAAGCCAGCGCCGAATGTTAGGCTTCTTGAAAACTGTGCGAATAATGGATCATTTGTTACAAAGAAGAACAGGACCAGCACCGTGACGGAGGAAGTAATAGGAGTTACTAATGTATTGGCATATTTTCATGCAGCAGAGCTTAACTAAATAATGCTGTACAGGATATAGGAATGAGCCGTAGTTCCATATACAATATTTTGAAAGTAAATAATTTTAAAAGTTGGTCACTTTATCCTGTTCAGCACCTTAAGGAAACCGATTTCGAAAGAACGATGTTGTTTTGCGAATTTGTATTACTTAGAACGCAAGAGGATAAACAGTTTTGAAAAATATTATTTGGAGCGATGAAGCAAAGTTTACGAAAAACAGAGTGTTTAACCGACATAATTCACACCATTGTTCCACAGAAAATCCTAACCAAGCATACATAACAAATTTTCAGGAAAGATGGTCTTTTAACGTTTATTGTGCTATTAGAGATTCGCGAATTGTATGTGTTTTACCAGGAAAATTTAAACGGTAAACTACATATTGTTTTAGTAATTCTTTTTCTTCTCGATGAACACTTTTACAGGGGAACGATATTTAGAAATTGGATTTTTTCTATGGGGTATGTAAAGATACGGTCTTCTCCTACGCTCCTACTACTGAGGAAGATTGCAAAGACGAGTATTAAATGCTCTAAATTCTTTAACTCCAGAGCAAATACAAAAGGCAACAAATGAAGGGTTTAAAAGACGCATTTTAAAATGCTTGGATCAAAATAGCCGCCAAATAGAACATTTATAAACAACCTCTTATGTTTTATTTATTTTTCTTTAGGTAAAATATTGTTAGATGAAATACATTGTTCCATGTTTGTGTAGCTTTTATACATTATTTTTCAAAAAATGTTCTTGCGCTGCCATTGTTGGCAACTAAAATGTGCAAAAGCATTTCCTGCTTTCTAAGTACTAAGATATTAATTCCATAGAATTGATTAATATAACAAAATATTTGATGAAAAATATTGCCAGTTCTTCGAAGAAATCTATTACATTCACCATAAATAATTATCATTTCCAGATAATCTTGAAGTAAAGTTTCGATTAACCCAAATAAATAACTAGAGTACAGGAATTGCAACCTGCGTAGAATTATCTACATTTGACGTTTCGTAAAAATAACCAATTATTCTTTTGTTAATGTATCGGACAAAAACTGCTTGATAGTAGCAAATGTTATTATGTTACTGAACTAGCGCATTTTCTCTTTTAATGCAAATAACTCAAAAACGGCTTACAATAAATGGATTGTTGTAATTACATACCTAAGGTATTTTTTTCCATAGAATCGATTAATATAACAAAATATGGTAGGTTCCATTTAAAAAAAACGGAATATTTGACATTTTATTAGTCAAATTATAAAATGAATTTTCTAGCACCCTGTACATTGCAATCAAATTTTCTTTGCACGTAGAAATAATATCAAGTATTATGAATGTGATTGCAAAAAAACAATTTTGTAAGTTCGTTCAATTTCTAGTTATTCCAATTTATGTGACAGCGTGCAAATGTCAAAAATCTACTAAAAATCAAAATATCTCGAAAACGGCATTAGATAGGGATATGGTTGTGTTATAAAAGTTTACATAAAATTCGACAAGGAATTCAAAAATGCATAAATATACAGGGTGTTCTATTTAAAATAACGATAGTAATACCGACTTCCGGTATAACCGGAAGTGCTATCGTATCAAAATTATTTTAGACGTGTAGGGCACATTCGATAACCTCCTAGTGCAAATTTTTAGCTTCCTTGTACCATTGGTCTTCCATATACAGGTGACCTCCCACTTAAAAAAAACACCCTGTATAATATATAATATATAATTAAAAATATAATTCTTGAAAGGAATGTAAATGTGGGTCTTTTTTGGGTACCATGCCGTCCGCTCTGTGCAAAATATTTAGCCGTCCTATTCCTATGTTTAACATACACATATGTTTCTTGAATATAAAAATGATATTCTATTAAAACTAAAAACGAACTTTTACAAATACATTGCCTGTAAATTTTGTGACTTAAAGCTAAAAAAAAATAATAATAATATATTGCAATTACACCCATAGGAAACTATACAGCTTCTCTTAATTTTTTGAGTACAGAAAATTGGTCAGCAAAATTTAAAGATCATTTTCAATACTTAGTATAGACAAACTATTTAATAGTAATTGAGTTAGACGCTTCTAAAATAGTTGTTTACACGTATCAGAACTGAAAAATTTCTTTCATCACTTGAATTTGTGATTGTTGGATATATTTTAAAGGCTGTGAATATATTTGTAAGTGTTAGTATTAGAGACTTTTTCATAATAACCTCTTTAAAAAGCACAATTGCTGTCAATTCACTTTGTCTTTCCAAAGTAAATGGTCTCAGAACTTCTTTAAAATGAATGTATTCTTCGCAAAGATTTGTATTGAGATCATTGGAGTATATTTTTCACCAACTCATCGAAGGTTTTTTTTATAAAATGTTTCCATTTTGACAGATTGATAAGTTTAATTTCCGCATAAATTAATTGCCCTATTTTTCTCCCTCGTTAATTGATTACTCGTTCGAATAAACTCCGTTTCAATCCTTAAATTCTTCAACAAGCCGCTATATAGTGTACCTGTTCAGTATAAACCCGCTTAACATAATTAATAATAAACACGCCTCAAATAAATTCCTCAACTTAAATCCCTGTTGCTTTTAAAACGAAAATTTATTCGGTAAATTAAATAGTCTATGTCTTGTTTTAGGTATCCGGTATTCTGTTAAATTCTTCAACATAATTAATAATAAATACGCTTTCCACAAATTTTCATTTTGAACGTATTTATTTTGAAACAGCAAGTTTGTGCTACAATAAAATAGTTTATATCCTGTTTTAGGTACTTGTTACCTTAGTATACATTACAACCGCGTATAATGGTTTTCTCTATTGTTCCAATGTAAAGCCTTGTTGAAATAAGGTTGCGCACTTTCCTGTTCTCAGCTTTAAGAGCCACATTTCTTCTCCTTCTCACTCTACGTCCTCTTTTGTCCTTCATCCAGGTCATTCTGCTACTACTATCAAAACCTACCCTTCTTCGACGAATACAGCTTAGAACAAAATTTCTTCCGTTTCTAATTCTACATCCTATTCTACTCCTCCTACTGCTTGCCCTACTTATTCACTTTCATCCCAAACTGTGCCTCCACCACCATTACAACCCATGTTTCGAATTAGTGACTTGCCTGTTCTCAAGTTTTGTTCCGCTTTCTAACTTCTCCCAGATTCTTCAGTGCTGAAGTCCTACTTGATCTATCCTTATTTATCGCGAGGTCTTGTGAAACGTTACATGAACCTTACTCATGTCTTTGCTAATATGCTGTACAAAATTCTTTCTGTTCTGCTTCCTTATCTATAAACATGCTGTTACCACAATATTACTATTGACTACTTCTAATTTAACAAGGTCTGTTGAAATCATAGCTTGATGTCTTGTTACTATGCTCTACAAGTCACCTGTTCCTGCTTTCTAATCTGTTCTACCAAGAAATTCTTGTACAGGTTGCAATGAACATCTGTTCTGAAATGACGTAATTTTCAATTTATGTAGAAAGATCCTTTGCATTACGGAACCCGTATCTATAACACTGCTGTGCGTTTTCAAGTTTTACTGTCCTGTTCGTTCCTCTAAGTTGAGAATCATTCGTACTCTGAATTTCTGTTCCTACTCTATGTATATCAGTTGAAGTCCTATCTGATTCTACTCTTTATCTGACGTTGATAAATTCCTAGCTCTACTGCTTTTTCTAATGTTATCAAAATTCTTCTGATTCTCTTTAACTCGTGCTGAAATACTTTACTTACTTCTGTCCTCTTTTAACGTAACTGGTTAAGTCCTGCTGTTGCTTGTTTATCTATGTTCGTAAGGTCACTGATTCTCGTATCCCAATACTGTTTTTCTTTCTAACGTTGATAATTCTGTCATGAGTGCTTTGATTTTCTTTACATGTTGATAAATTCTTACCTCCTTTATCTAACATTGGCAAGACATACTTTCGTTCCTTAACTCGTTGATCGAACTTCTAACCTGATTCTGTTCCTTTAGAAACGGTTGAAGTGCTACGATTACTGCTTTTGTTCCAGGTAATATTCCTCCCATGCTGTTTTCTGATTTAACTGTGAATACTTCTATTCCTTTAAGTCGTTGAAATTTGTATCTACTACTGCACTTCTACTAACGAAGTACTTTCTTTTCTAGTGCGAATTCTCTAACCCATGTTCTTGAGTTGTTTCTGTTCTCCTTCTGTACGGTCCAAACTCTAACAACCAAACTAACTTCTGTCGCTTAACTCGTTTCATCTATGCCACTTCTGTCCCTCAACTTAGCGTTTACTGAACTTTGATCTTGCTTTCTGATTTACTTTCGAATTTGCTAAGGGAATTTTCTTACTATGCAATACTTTTTCTTTTCTGTGTTCATTATTCTAATTTCTTATCTTCTTTTCTTTCTCCTTCTGTCGTGTTCTTTAACTCTTTTTCTCCTTTCTTTCTCGTTTCTGTTTCTTTTCACTTTTGCCCTTCTTGTTTCTATTTCTACTTTCTTTTCTTTTTCATTTTCTTTTTCGTTTCTGTTTTCTTTTTCTTTTTTTTTTCTTTTCTTTTCTTTTCTTTTCTTTTCTTTTCTTTTCTTTTCTTTTTCTTTTCTTTTTTCTTTTCTTTTCTTTTCTTTTTCTTTTTCTTTTCTTTTTCTTTTCTTTTCTTTTCTTTTCTTTTTCTTTTCTTTTCTTTTCTTTTTCTTTTCTTTTCTTTTTCTTTTCTTTTTCTTTTCTTTTCTTTTTCTTTTCTTTTTCTTTTCTTTTCTTTTCTTTTCTTTTTCTTTTCTTTTCTTTTCTTTTCTTTTCTTTTCTTTTTCTTTTCTTTTCTTTTTCTTTTCTTTTCTTTTCTTTTCTACCTTGGTCGATATTTCCCTTTCTTTCCTTCTTCTTTCTCTTCGTTCATCTTCCTTTCACACCTTATTACATCGCTACAATACATCAACACACACACTTTATACACACATACTTTCCTTTCATAAACATCAGTTCTACTTGGTTACCCTTTCTTTCGTTTCCTCCTTGTACACCTTGAACCCGTGTGGGTCCCGGAATAGAATAACCCCATGGTACGACTTGCCTGTCGTAAGAGGCGACTACAGCGGTCCAACACATACAAACACGCACACTTTATGCACGCACATACATCAACACACACACTTTATACACATACACCCATACACTTCATAAATACACAGTTCCACTTGGTTCTCCTTTCTTCCGTTTTCTCCTTGGTTTTTCTTTCCTCCGTTCTCTCCTTGTACTCTCTGAACCTGTGCGGGTCCGGGGATAGAATAGCCCCATGGTACGACTTGCCTGTCGTAAGAGGCGACTACAGCGGTCCAACACATACAAACACGCACACTTTATGCACGCACACTACATCAACACACACACTTTATACACACATACACCCATACACTTCATAAATACACAGTTCCACTTGGTTCTCCTTTCTTCCGTTTTCTTCTTGGTTTTTCTTTCCTCCGTTCTCTCCTTGTACTCTCTGAACCTGTGCGGGTCCGGGGATAGAATAGCCCCATGGTACGACCTGCCTGTCGTAAGAGGCGACTACAGCGGTCCAACACAACACATACACACGCACACTTTATACACGCACAACACATACACGCGCACTTCTTACACACCCACACTCACACATATACACACACGGACGCACACGCACACACCTACTCATACATAACTACACTGGGATTCTGTTTTATTTTCTTTTATACGATTCCTAGTTTTTTTGGTTTTGTACTTGGTGCTCGGTGTCATTCTTTTTGTTTTTCTTTTTTTCTCGTTCCTTTCGTTCCACATTCCTCTCCTTTTTTCCGGTTGCTGATCTTCTTTGCTGTCGGTCCCTATACCGATGGTGTTTCGTCAATCGGCTTCTGTGGTAGGTGCTTTCTAGTTCGTTTTTTTCTTCGGAAACCACGACTTAGTCTTGTTTAGGACTAGTCAGCATTTCTTTTCTTTGGTTCTTTGGTTACCATTTTTGGTTACCACAGTTTGTAGTACACCGTTTCCTTTTACCAGCGTTCCTCCTTTCTTCCTCTCGTTCTCCCTTGTTGTCTCTTTGTTTACTTTAAGCTTGACCTTTGGGTCTTGTTTTGGTTGGCACTGTTAGTTTTCTTCCTCGTTCCTTTTCTTCTTTTGAGGTTAAAGGCTTTACTGTTTCTTCACAAGAAATATCCGTCCTCCGAAGACTTTTTCAGTGTCAATGCCGTTCCATCTTAGTCTTCGTTGCTTGTTTCCCTTCCTTCCTTTTTTCTCTTTTCTATTATTGGTTCTTCGAGCCGGATAAGAATTCCTTTATCCTGCTTTTGGAGTGTTTTGCTTTGTTTCTTTTCTTTAAGCGATTTCTTTTTGTTTGTGTTTTTTTCTCTTTGTTTTTTTTTGGTCCTGCCCACTCCGATTACTTTTGATTTCCTACTCCGATCTCTTAATTTTGCTAGGGAAATTTGTTACGTTTATTTTCCGCATAAATTAATTACCCTATTTTCTCCCTTGTTAATTCATTACTCGTTCGAATAAACTCCGTTTCAATCCTTAAGTTCTTCAACAACCCCTATTTAGTGTACCTGTTCAGTATAAGCCCGCTTAACATAATTTTTAATAAACACGCTCTCGAATAAATTTCTCAACTCAAATCCTATTTGCTTTTAAAACAAAAATTTATTCGGTAAATTAAATAGTCTATGCCTTGTTTTAGGTATCCGGTAATCTGTTAAATCCTTTAACATAATTAATAATAAATACGCTTTTTACAAATTTTCATTTTAAACTTATTTATTTCGAAACAAGTTTATTCTACAATTAAATAGTTTTAGGTATTTGTTATCTTGGTATACATTAGATCCGCGTATAGTGGTTTTCTCTATTGTTTCAATGTAAAGTCTTGTTGAAATAAGGTCGCGCACTATCCGATAAAACCCGGGTTTGCCGAGTTTCAATCGCGCTTCGACAAGCGAGGATTTGCCGTTCGAATTCGTGTTATTTGAACCAGTGTTAAATTTGATTCTACAGCTTGTACGTCAAAATCTTTTCTACATTCTTCGTCGCCGTATTTCAAAAGCAATGCACGTTTGTTTTTTTCTGTTCGACAACTAGAAAATATCTAGCGCGTATTGGTGAGTTTTCCCCCGCGTACATATTCTAATCAGATTTTCTTTTTAGTTTTTTAGCTGGATTCCAAATAGGTTATTTCTTTATGTAGACCAACTGCTTTTGTCTGTAGATCAAATGCTTTTGTCCGAAGACCGCTGCTACAGTTATGGTAGCAGGGTAAATGTATCCTGACGACCATGGCGTTGCTGTACTGACTCACCTCCGAAGGTTTGCGAGCTAAGCATCCAGACACCTACAAGTATGCAACTCGTTTTCTGTTGTGTGTCAATGGTATATTCCGAATCAACGTTTGGTGTAGTTACGTGACATTCTAGAACTATTGTTCGTTGCTGCTAAGCGATATTATCGCTCTAGAGGTGTAAGGTACCTTTGTTAAAAATGTTGGACATACGTTTACTCTTTTATACTGATTGGTTTATTTTACAAACGGTAAATTTAAGTTAAATACATCTAACCATTTTCCTTCTACAATGCCACAAATTATTTTTACGAAGTTTAAGCAATGTCTAAACAAGATTTAAGCAACAACCACTTTTTATTACCACGTTTCTATGATGATCTTAAATAGCAGTTTTGTACAGCGATATACCTACGACAATCTTTTGAAAGTTATAATGTATAACTACGATTAACTACTACGTTCAACTTTCAATTATGGTTATTTATTTTCCACACATGTTGATACAACTTAAGAAACCGTATGCAGACACTTTTTTATTACGTCCGAGGTATGATATTTCCACATATGGCAACATCAGTGTTTCGAAGAAATCCCATTGGTTATGAAAATTCAGTATTATTTTCCAGTCGACATTTGCAGAAGCGATACCGATTCAAGGAATAAGACATTCAGTTAAGTTAGTAAAATTCTCAAATTACACTACACATACCTGTTTGGTAGGCGTTATTTTTTTTTTAAAAAAGATTTTCTTTCCTATTTTTGCTTCTTTCAAGAATCTAAGATTACAAAAACTACATAAAACTAATTAAATATGTTTGCGAACTAAGTTCATAAAAAATCTAAATTATATTACAGTTAGTAGATCTAATTTTGCTTGATGTCATACCGAAGTATGGTTAATGTCATAGCGAATGTATTTTGAATACTTAACAATATTCTTATTAGAACTCATTTTAATTATTATATACAGTGAACGGAATTTGTAATGCTATAGTTCAGATTCGAAAGATAAACAAAGTTTTTGACAACAATAGCTGTAAGAATTTTAACCGTTCGGTCATTTTAATTAGTTAACAAATACAATAATTTATTTTTCTCTTAGTAAAAAGTACTTGATATATTTGTGTAAATATTCCCAAAAGAATGTAGTTTTCATTATTTAAAAGAAGTAATAGAATTGCGATATTCGTTGCCTGGTCTTGTGATTTCAGTAAGTAACAACGCTAAAAGTATGAGGAACACCTATGCATAAGTTTCCCAGAAAAAATGTAAGGTTAATGTTGAAGAGTTTTTACTAAAAATAATAAGTAAGCTTCCTCATAATAAGTAGAGCGTCCATGTTGGTGTGAATACAAATATGCATGATTAGTGCAGAGACGCTTTGTATTAATTTTCTTATATATTGGTACCTTGTTACTAAATATTGACAATTGAGGTTTATAAGCCTATGAATATCTTTTTCTTACAGGTTCTACAACGAAAATGTTACAACTTAAGCATTTGTGCTTAGATGCGTTAATTACTGTTTAGTTCCTACTTTTCTGGACGGTATTCTTGGTAAACACTTGTTAAGTGTAGTGGCGTTTAAGGGCAATCCGTAACGAACCCCTCTATTAGTCTCGTCAAACTAATTGAAGTTAGAGTTCAGAGATAGTCTGAAAGTCTCCTTAAAGTCCTTAATTACAGAATAGAATTTCATCTCTATTGGTTTATAACTTTAGGAGAAGGTGCGTTTGCTAACCCCAAAATATTTTAATGCACACGTATCAAAACTTTCTTTCGAGAAAGGAAAAATGTTTCGATGGATTACATTCTTTCAAGCTAGTTTGTAGACAAGAAAATGTTGCAGACGTATTACTGGCGTTTTTGTAATACTGTCTCCTGCAGTTATTTATGTCCAAACTAAATTCCGTTAACAGCGAAAGTACAACTAACTTAAGAGATTTTGCTTACAACTTTAAATACGACACTTGATTGACCTATGTGAGAAATCTCAGGTGTAGAATTCACTATAAGCGAGTAATATTTTGCTTTTAGAATTTCAACGATAACTTGACTTCTAACTTTATTGCCCATAGATCTAATATTTCGCTGCATATGCTGGAAGAAAGATATGCAGCTTGAACTATTTATTTTACCGACAAAAGGTTCGAATGCAATTTTTCAACTATTAGTCCTTCAACATTAGCAAAAATATTTTAATAACATACCCATAGGACCATCCCTATAGTAGGGGACATAGAATACTACTATAGTAAGTCTTCTTATCGTAAAAGGCGATTAAAAGGCGCAACAAGGGGCAGCAGCCTTGCTGGCTAAAACATATTGGAGGAGAGTCGATTGGTCTCGGGCGATCCTCAATAATTTACAAGGTTGTTGGGGGTTGACTGTGACAGATACGGCTTTTTGCTAAAATTTTAAAAACTGCGTTGTGGAAAGATATGGGAACCTACCACAATATTTCCCAGGTGTGCGTGGCCTAAAACACGAACTATGTATGATAGACAGCTCACAAGTAAAATTCTTGTCCGGAGGTAAAATATCCTTTCATTCGGATCTCTGTGAGGGGGTACTTCGGGCTTGTTAACGGTTCGATTTAGTGATAAGGACTTGGAATGTAAGATTATTACTTAGAGTAGATAAGTTAACGAATTTATTAGTCGAAATGAGAAAAGGAAAGCTGGACATTTTAGGTATTAGTGAGGTGAGGCGACAAGATTGTTAATGAAAGATAATTATAAAATAATTACAACTTCTTCAACTAATGGACAGGCAAGGGTAGGAATAATGTTAGGTAAAAGATTGGGGCGTAAAGTTAAAGAGTACTTACAATTTTGTGATAGAATAATTATGGTCAGATTGAGTACGAAACCCACAGACACTGTTTTAGTACAGGTTACCATGCCAACAAAGAGGATGAGGAAGTAGAAAAGGTATACGAGGATATAAATAATATAGTGAGAAAAGTAAATGGAAATGAGAATTTAATAGTTATGGGCAATTTTAATGCGTCAGTGGGAGAAGGTAGTGAGGGAGAAATGGTAAGGAAATTTAGGTATGGTAGACGAAATGATAGAGGAGAAAGATTAATTGAGTTTTGCCATGAACATAGATTAGTAACTATAAACACCCTATTCGAACAACATGTTAGAAGAAGATATACATGGAAAGCGCCAGGTGATAGGGCTAGATACCAAATAGATTATATTTTAGTTAAACAAAGATTTAGAAACCAAGTTAAAAATTGTGGTAGTTATCCAGGGGCTGACATAGATAGCGATCATAACTTGGTTAAAATAAAGTGTAATCTAAAAGTCAAAAATTGAGAAACGCTAAAAGAGGGGGATGGGATCTAGGTAAGCTTAATGATAGTGAGGAAAAAAAGAAATATAAACAAATATTAGACAATAAGATCAAAAAGCTAGCTATAGGAGGGAACGTAGAAAATAGATGGAACGAAATAAAAAGGGCTGTTTATGATACAGCAACACAGACTATAGGTAAGAAAAAGTAGAAACAAGAAAACCCTAGGTAACAAAGGAGATATTAGATTTAATAAAGAATAGAAGAAAGCTTAAACCTTTCAGAGAATTGGATAGTAAAAGTAAGCAAAAATATAATAGAGTTAGAAATAAGATAGTACATGAGTGTAGAAAAGCTAGAAATAAATGGATGGAAGAGAATTGTAAGCGAATACAAGATGATTTGAGAGTAGATAAGACAGACAGGGCTTACAGGGCACTTAAAAAGTTTTTCGGGGAAGATAGGAAAAAATATAATGGTATTAAAGATGAGAATAATGAGCTTCTAATAAACAAAGTTGAGGTAGCAGATAGATGGAAAAGATATTTAAAAGATTTATATAAGGGAGACGATATGGATGGGTTAGAGAACGACCAAGAAGAGGATGAGGATGCAGAAATATGGTTCTCAATATTAAGAGAGGAATTTAATAGAGCTGTTAGGAATCTTAAACTAACAAAACGCCGGAGATAGACGGTATATCCGCAGAAATAATAAAATATGCAAGTAAGAAAGTTTTAGACCGATTATATGAACTAGTATAAGTAATATATGACACAGGTGAGGTCCCAATAGATTTCGAAAAAAATATTATTATTATTAGCTTAACTTCCTACGCTTCCAAAATACTAACAATAATAATTAAAAATAGAGTGGAAGCTTTGGCTGAGAATTATTTAGACGAAGACCAATATAGTTTTCGTAAAAACAGATGGACTTGAGAACCGATACTAATGATTAGGGTAATTATTAAAAAAAGGTTACAAAAAAAATAAAAAAATTCATTTCGTGTTTATAGATTAAGAAAAGGCATTTGATAGGGTTAATTGGATTGTTATGTTCAGGGCTTTGCGAAAAATAGGAATCTCTCATAAGGATAGAAAAATTATTTACGGTCTATATAAAAACCAAAGCGTAGTAATTAGATTTGATGAAATAGAAAAGGAAGCTAAGATTAGAAATGATGTTAGACTGGGCTGCATACTATCTCCCCTGATTTTTATTGTTTATATTGAGGAAACTTTAAACTTAGCTAGAGAGAGGAAAGAGATAGGTATTAGTGTACAAGGACAGAAAATAGACATGTTACGATTTGCAGATGATATAGCCATTATAGCAGAGTCTAGAAAAGAGTTAGGAACGTTTTAAACATTTTAGATGAGCTAAAGAGTAACTATAGTATGAGAATTAACTCAGGAAAGACAAAGATAATGATAAGTGAGTTACAGTCTAGTTCTAAACCAAAATTAAAAATAGATAATACCAAATTAGAGGAGGTAGATGAATTTTGCTATTTAGGTAGTATAATAGCAAAGGACGGACATAACAAAAGGGATATAGTAGCTAAAATAACTTAAGCAAGAAAAATGTTTTTAAAAAAGAAAGACTTACTAATAGTGTTAGTTTAGATAATAGAAAAAGTTTCTTAAAGTCGCACGTGTATAGCATTCTACTATACGGTAATGAGACTTGGACAATTAAAGAGGTAGATAACAAAAAGATAGAAGCTTTTGAAACATGGTGTTATAGGAGAATGTTAAAGATTAGTTGGACAGAGTAACAAATGAGGAAGTTTATAGAAGGATAGGTGAGGAACCCTGTATGTGGAAACAATTAAAGGTCAAGACAGATAGAATGATAGAGCATCAGTTAAGACATGAGGGACTATTTAGTAAGATCTTAGAATATAGACTATCAAATAAAAATAGAGTAGGAAGACCTAGACAAAGCTATATTTGTCAAATTAGTTAGCGGTCTGACATGTTGGCAGCCTTATCATAACATATAATTTAACACTTTGCCTTCTTTGAAGGGGATAACTAGGTAATATTTCATTTCCTTATAAATGGGAATCATGTAAACATGTTGGAGTTCTTTAACAACCATCAGGTTGCTAATACCTATGTAGGGCCAGGGAGATAAGAAAAAGATAGAAGAGAATAGGAAGACCTAGACCAAGCTATATTAGTCAAATTATTAGAAATTTAGGTTGTGAAGAGTATGTAGAATTTTTTAGATTAGCGCATAATAGAAAAAAAGTTAGAGCACCCCAAACCGACCATAAGTAAAGTCGAAAACAAAATTATGATGACCCTTAGGATTCCTTTGCGTTTTGGAATCATCATTTGCAATTTTTACCATGACGTTTATTATTTTCGTTTAGATTCATTTTGTTTTCAATCTGCGAGCAAAAAAGTGACTAGCGCGCCGCTATCCACAATGAACGTAATATTGATTTTGCATGTCGGCATTTAGTACCTACAGGTTATTCATTTAACAGAGATGTTATAAAACTATTACGATGTTTTTTCTTCTGTAACACGTGTTTCTTTCTCATAATTACCATTGTTTCGACCAAAATTATTGTTGCCAGAATCATTTCCACAGCTTTGTCCTCTATAATAACCTCTGGTGGAACTTCTTAAACTCCGTTACCATTTTTAAAATTGTTTAGCTGCTTTTCAGTATTATAATATTCGTTTAGTTTAAATGATGAATACCTACCGCTATCCTTTTCATTTTCATTATTTTGCTCTAGCTCTGCATCCAATAGTTAACTTTTAAGAAAATCCATGGTGAGAGTTTGTGTTGTAGTTTCAAGTACATATTTTTGATAACTGTATATGTTGATAAGTTCCATTGTACAATCACATTTCTTGCTTTGACATCATTTTGCGTGAAATTTGCTTTTTCTTCTTTTTCAGTTTGTTCTTTTAATATTTCAGCATTTCCAACATTCGTTGTTTTTTTAATATACAATTCAACCGAAATTTCCAATTAGGAAAGTTGCTAGGATTTAGTTGCGGTAAATTTATAAAATTATTTGCGGATGCTGTCCTGCTTCCTAACTTTGAATTTCTTGTAGTGTGATACTATTTTATTTAATTTTTATTCCTCTTTTTATTTTATTCTTAACATTTTAAATATAAAAACACTTTCCTGGACCCGTAACCTTATGGGAAAATAATAACACATTGCTAATGCAAATTATTTTTTATTCTTACTCAAAGTTATTTATTATTCGATTTTTTAAATAAATTCGCCCATACTCAAAATTCTTCTGTATTTGGCAATTTTAATTTCTTCAAATGGAATTTATAACTTCAAGAAGATGGGTGTGGGAATATGTTGCTTGTAACTAATTTCTCATAGGTGTGATAAAGGCATACATGAATAAGCAAATCTAATTGAGTTATTGTACGCGCTATAAAATGGCATGATAAATTACTGGCTGTGCTCGAACTAAAGTAAACTATGAAGATCTTACATCACTACAACGCCTAGTGACATTTCATTTATGTACTAACCTCAACTGCTTGTAATTAAATTCTCTAGAACTGTGCGTAATACTTGACGTTTTCCGCTTTTTACATAATTAGGAATGTAATTTATTATGTAGCACCTATGACATAAACGTTCCATAAATAACAGGATCCTTGTTTTAAGATGGAACTTTGCTGTCTGCAACTGAAGGATCGCAAGCTGAGATTAACCTAAAGTGTTTGAATATTTGGACAGGGTCGATGTAAAATAGGTGAAGCCACTTTGAAAAATTACAGAGCGAGCAAGATGATGTGGTTAAGCAAAGCAAAATAAATTTTTACACGTACCTTATAAATTCGAAAGAGTAGATTCTTTGTATTAACAATAAGAAATGTGAGTATTTTACTAGATTAAGCGCGTTACATTTTTATATAAAACCGTCTCAAATTGTTATTTATGCAAGCCAATTGAGCAAGGGCGCCCATTTAACAGTCGATAGGGGGGCTAGACCGGGAACAAAAACTTGCCGCATGGCTAATGTAGTTATATGTGGTACTTTTGAGTGGAACAAACAAAAGTGAAAAATACAAATGGCCGATTACCCATTACAACATTAGTGGTTTTTGAAAGAAAGAAAAGCACTACACCTAATGCTGAAGGGAAAATTGGCCGTAAAAGACTACGTGCCTCAGGCATAATAACAAATAATTTTGTCTGACATAAAAGTGTTCTATAAGTATATATTTCACAAAAATTTAAATAAATTTTTATCTAATATGCTTGTAGAATACTTCCATGATATCAGACAAAATTATTTGTTATGCCCGAGGAACATATCTCCTACGACCAACTTCCTCATCAACATTAAGTGTAGTCTTTTTTTTAAAGTTCGCTAATGTGGTAGTGAATTGTAAGTAATCGGCATTTGTATTTTCCATCATATAGATTTGACACTAATATTTATCCGAAAACGCAAATTGTAAATTTCTTTTCTTCTTGCTGAACAAGTCAATTACTTTTTCTTCGAAACCAGGAGACTTTGCTTTATTCCTGTGGACACTGAGAAGGCTCAAGCTTGACAGACGGTCCTCGCCAATAGTACTTCTCAGCCACGTTAAATCCCAACGCACAATAATTGATTAAAATGAATAAACTTTTAATAAGGGCGATTGGTATTTAAAAATGCACTTATATAATTAAAAATGAGGAACATTTTATGCATATTTTCACTTATTTAGCATAGAAAGTTATTAATGGGATAAGCGCATTTATTCGAGCTACAAATTGCGTTAATGTAGAAAAGTCAAGCACATGTTAAGTTAGTGTGGAGGCTTAAATTTTTGTTGTTAATGTACTACTTCCAAATACTCACGTAAGCTAGTTAATTTCAACGTATAAAACCAACACTTACTTTGATACAGACAATATCAACGCAAGTTTGTTATTTAGTGTAGACTACAATTAACAGAAAATTAAAATTATTGGGATTTACATATGATAATGACATCGAACTAACAATAATCGAACCGTTTAACAAACAGAATTCTATGTTTGTAAAATAATTGCTGGGCATTGTTCAGGGTGTGCCTGTCTCTTACCAAGGTCAACATAAGGCGTGGAATAAAAATTTACTGAAACAAATGGGTTGGTAAACTGAATTAAACATTATAAATAAAAGTAAATTTACCTTGATACAGAAATTATTGCATTTTCAATAAACCAGTAAAGATTTAAAATTAGTTGCCACGATATAAGTACGAATCAGAATATTGTATTTCAAAAGTGTAGTTAAAGCGAGTTTGACTTCGACGATTAAAAATCGTTAGTAAGAGCTGAATGTTTAAATTTCTTTGTATCTAAATAATTGTAGGGCTTTTGAGTACGACTCTAAGAACTTCTCTGAGGCCTGTTAAAGGATTACTTTAAGCATGACTTTAAGATTTCAAAATAGGTTTTAATTAAAAGTTTTAAATATTAATACTGCTATTCTTCAATTATTAATGCTTTTACAGCTTTACTGGATCATTTTTAACTTTGCTGCGAATATTAGTTTTAACCTATTTCGTTGCATAGTGCTGAAATAAAATTTGCCACGTGTTGAGTTTTGAAATTACATTTAGTGTTTATTGTCGGAAATTTGGCTTGGATATTAATCTTTGAGACAGACGTCAGTGTTGGGAAACCGTTTAACTGTACATAATTCAAGACTACTGTAACCATAGTCAGACTAGGTTTTAAGTTCTATGTTTTGCTACAAAGACTATTGAAAATGTGCATTGTGTATTCTTTAATTTTAATGCAAAATTTTAGCAGTAAGATTTGTTTAATTTAGATATTTATTTAGGAAGTTATTAATAAGAAGAAGAGCAATTTACATACATTTTTAGTTCAAAGTGTATTTTTGGAGAAATACTCTTGGACAAAGAGTACCCTGACCCTCGAAGTGAATGTGTATATATATATATATATATATATATATATATATATTGTCGTGGAAATTATAGGTTAAGTGGGATAGATAGGTCTAGATAATAAATTTTTAACGATGTGTACATAGGAAATAGGAACAATTTATTTATGCGCCAAATTAATTAGTTGTGACATTGAAAACGGACGGATAATAACATATTTTTGTATTTCTAAACTGGACTGCTTAAATTTGCATAACGTGTAGAAGCTTTGGAGTATGTGAAAACTCAAGGATACGCATAATTAGTTTTAATATTTTAAATCAAGCGCATCGGATAATAAACAGAGCTTTTGGGTAGATAAATCAATAAGGTAAACAAATATTTTCAATTTAACTAAACTAAACGTTCGTTAAAATACAAACCCTAAGAAATGCTAAAACTTAGAAATATAATTTCTAACGGACGGTTGCTTCATAGAAAAACCTAACAGTTGAAAATAACAAGTTCAAGGAACCTTAAATGAACGTTGGAACAGAATTCTGTGGAAGTGTATTTAACGGTCAATGCATAAGCTACTAAACAACAGATGATTTGGAGGCAAAGTGAAATAGAATATCCGTAGTGTAAATCAGACAGAGAGCATGTATAATAAAAGTTGGTTGAAATACTCGTTTAAAGTACGCGGTAGGTTTGTAGGTCAACCACAATATCAATTTTATGTTGCTTGAGTGGGATTCTAAAAGAGACAGCAAATATGTGTAAAACAAGGGAAGATAGCCAGAGGCTGGACGTAGAAATGAGGTATAAGAATCTAATTGGTTGAAGGCTAAAAATTTCAAGAAGCTCGCGACGGTTATATGTTGTTGAACAGATTTCAGGCGAAAAGCACGGTAGAAAGAACATTTTCGGTTATACTAGTCGGTTACGCGGAAAATTTTTAGAATCAATTATGATAAAATAAGCTTTTTGACTGAAATATGGTCCGAGAAAGGTGGATGAGAAAATACAAATACACTAGGGAGGTAGTAAAGCTCTCTTACTTTTGCTTATTATCGTACGTCGCTTATCCGTTTGACTTTGCTTTGTTAAAGCCACATCCTAATTTAAAAGTATAAAGCGGTCTTAGTATAGTGGGCGTCGCCGTGGATCAATGTAGTAAGCGTAAGACTACGGATCCCAAGGTCCCGGGTTCAAATCCCGACACGGCCGACTGCTTGAAAAATGGCAGGTGAGCATTTTTCACAAATATTACGCCCTCGTTCGGATGAGAGGTTAAATGGAGGTCCCGTGTGTGAGTGTTGTCACGCACGTTAAAGATCCCTACCTTGCCTGGAACGGCAAGGGTTCGGCAAAATTCTAAATTTCCAGGCAACAAAAAACTCGCCTCCTGGCCAATGTAGTACCTTCGGGTGGAGCATTGGAAATGTAAATGAACGGTCTTAGTATAGTACGTCGATAGTTTTTTCTAAAAACGTGTGTATTGCACAAGTGAGTGCTAGTTAATTGGCAGTGCTGTTACTACACTCAACAAACAGATGGAAGGATGGTACTAGGGTAAGCGAGTTGAGAAATGTTTGAAACAAGAATGCGTGAAGTTTAGTAATTACGGAAGGTGATTAGCTTCGTCTTGATAAATTTCGAGGTATAAACATTGAAGGCGGCTGCAGAGATTTGGATAGCGAGTGAAAATATTTGTGTTAATGAATTCGTTGAAGCATTGTTGTAGAGTAAATTTTGAAAAAAAGCACGTTGAATGCAAATATGAGAATCGCTGACCTAAAGTATCAAAACATTATCAAATGCCTATATTTGATGGGGTTAAGTGGAAAGGAGATTTACGAACATATGTTCAATACACTTGACGATCATTGCCCATTATAAGCCACTATGAAAAATTTGATTGCGTCATTCAAAAAAAGAAAACTTTCCGCTGAAGATGAGAAGCGAGAGTTGATGACAAGATATTGCCAGGCCGTCGTATTCGGTTGAAACATATAAACAAGGTACTAAAAACTTTACATGAACCACCATTTAGTTCACGTCGATTTAGGAGTGAAAAAATGTCAGCACAATTAATTCTCAAATGTTTAAACGTCAAATGCAAACGATCAAAAGTGGTCGATCTGTGCCCGTTTTGAACTGTCGAGTCCCGTAAATATTGACACAGTTCGTGACATGATATTAGCAGTTCATGGATTTGGGTTGAAACATATAGTTGAGGTACTAAAAACTTGACATGAACGCATCCATTCACGTTGATTTAGATGTGAAAAAATTTCTGCAGAAAGGATTTTCTGATGCTTGAGCGCCAAACGCAAACGAGCAATAGTGGAAGCATCATGGTTAATCTGTGCCCGTTTTGAAAAAGATCCCGAGTATTAACCGGCTTGTAAGTATGTATGAACCACGGGGCTATTTTTATGATCCAGAAACAAAACAGCCATTGATGAGGCGAAAGGATCATGGTTCTTTAAGTCCGAAGAAGTTTCGACTTCAAAATCCACTGAAAAAGTTCTAGCTTAAGTGTTTTGGGATATCCGTGGAATAATTACAATCGATTTCCTAAAAAAAGGTTAAACCATCACTGTAGATTATTATTCTAAATCACTAATCACTTCGAGAGAGAAAATTAAGGAAACAAGATGCGGCATGTTTGCGAAAAGTGTGTTTTTGCAGTACAATGCACAACAAAATCGCGCATTGCTGTGAATTTGATTCAAGATCTAGGGCTCTCATTACTGAAACGCCCATCATACTTCCCAAATATAGCCTTCTCGGACTAGTACCTGTTCTCTCGATTGAAATAAGTTTAAAGGACATACCTTTTTTTTAGCGCGAGGTATTGGAAGTAGTGAAGGGCTGCTTTGCAGGGGAAGAAGGTTTTTTTTAAAGGCTACGTCTATTAATTTAAGAGAAGGCTATATTGAATAATAAAATATTCTAAGTTCAAACTTTTAATTGTTTCTAGAGTAGGCTAAGAATATATCAATATCTCCTCGTTAAGTGTCTACAAAAGCCGTTTTCAATCTTGTTCAGTTTCTAGATATTGCAGAATATTTGGCTGTATGTAAATATAAAATTTTATAGCAACCCAAAATTCTCGTAAGCAGCATTACTGTATAAAATTCCACATGAAATTTGACTAATCATTCAAAAATGCATTAATATATACGATGTTGTATATAAAACAACGATAGTAATATCCACTTCCAGTATAAACGGAAATACTCTCGTATTAAAAATATTTTAGCTTTAAAGGCACATTTGCTAACCCCCAATTGCAATTGTTGAAATTTCTTCTAACGTTGCTGTTCCATATACATATAATCTATCACTTGAAAGAAAACACCCTGTATTGATATGATTTGGATCCGTATATGTGTAGAATACTGTTTCTTTTAGATTTCTAAATTGACTTAACCTCGTGTTCTCAAAATTATTTTGTGATACCTATACATACCTATATATGTATTCATTGGTTTCTGGAGCTTTTTCCGCCTTCGTAATGTACGATACAGTAATTATTTTCAAAGATTGAAGAAATTAATGTAACACCTACCAACTAACAAATAAAAAAACCGAGTAAAATATAACTTCTAAATCCTAGGTATTTGAGTTAACCATGTGGTATATAATTTATAATTGAAAAATAAATCTGTCAACTTCTTAATTCGACCCACAAACAGCATATGTGCGTTAACTTCACAATACTCCTTAATTATACTTAATTAACAGAAAATACCTACAACCCTCGAACTATTATTAACCCTACCGCATGTATACAACTGAATTTATTATCACTTAGTCCCCAAAAAATACCATCAATTCTCTTAATCAACCCGTTTGAACACAGTTGGCTAATCAATTTGAAATCTTTCACCGAGAGATTTTATCTGCGAACATCACAGAAAGCATCCCCTAGTCAAGTGATTTTCTACGCTAACAACCAGTCGGTCATTGAAACCATTGAATTAGCGACAATGTGAGTTAATATGGTAGTGTCATACTCGATCATGTTAACAACCATTACTTTCATATCCTATGTGCACAGGGTATGTTTAGGGTGGTACGCTTTTTAGGGTGATGCTTAGGAGACGGTAACAACCAGGATTATTTGGGGATCACTTTCAGAATAAGGGTAGATATATTTGTCTGTATGATAAAGACATATGCTACACTACGCGTATCATGGGATTTAATTTTTATTGTGTGAGGTCTGTAGGGTTGACGTATATTTCCGTAGCTAGTTAAAGAAGATATTTCAAATTAGACACAGTGATGAATATTTTATTAAAATAGGTGGTGCTGGAAGCCAAGCATCATTTTGGTTATAGCAATTGTATAGTGGTGATAAGAAGTTATCAAACATTATTCAGAAATTAGGGTATATATGAATAGGGTCAATTGAGACTTAGTTAAACAATTTGTTCGTTTTCTGAGAGAAACATAAATTATTATCAGTACAAAAACAATTAAATACAAAAATGAAAAATTTTAGAAAAACAATTTTTAATTTCAAAACCCAGCACTATTCCTTCCATAAAAAAGAATAATGAAAAGGATATACATGAATTTTTAAAGGAGCGATTAACCGTCGTTATCAAAGGGTAACTAAACTGATTTGTTACCAGTTAACAAATGCTCTATTCTATACCGTCTGAGTGTTTAGTGTTGAAATAAACAACGCAAGTTTAAGAACAATAATAAAATTAAACATAATAGAATATTCTAATATTTTCTGCATATATTTCTAAATTTTGATTGTACAAATACGGTATGCATTAGATGATCTACTATTGGAAGGATTAAAATTTGATACCGCTATGGGAGTTTTTCATAAAATTGAGTAAAAGATATATGAGCAGCCAAAAGTATAATTAATTCAAATAAGTTGAAATTATTAAAACTTTTTGCTATTTTAAGCTTCATCAGTAATTTATAAAATTATTTAATAAATTGGTATAACTTTAAAGTTATATCCTAAAAAATATCAGTTGTTTGCATAAGTAAGGCTATTTTTTTATATTATAATCTGAAAAAGACATTAAATAAGTTAAATTAAATTTTTAAAAATTAGGGATGGAATTAAAACATCCTAAAACTAATGTTATATAAAAGTGTTAAATAATAAATTCTTCATAGTTATAGGAGTAATTTGACTACATCCGAAAATCTTAAGAAGACTTAAACGGATATAAAGTAGTAGTTGAAATGATCTAGCGTAGTTTGCAAAAGATTAGTTAGGTTAAGAATTTTGTTGGATAAGCGCAAGTCACAAGTTTGTATGTATATCTCAAGTACTCCTAAGTGGTTTTAAGGTAAGTTATAATAAATGTAATAGTAGAATAATGTGGTAATATTGGTTAGTTCAATATTAGCTTCTTGTATTGTGATGTTATTGTGGACTAGTTTATGTTGGATTTATTTTTTAATTTGTTTAAGAAAGTGTTTGTTTTTCCTTATGTGTTGTATGGTAGTAGGTTATAGTAATTATTATTCAAGTTTTCAGTATCTGTATAATAGTTTATTACATATGGTGTTTTTTATTTCAAAGCTTTCCAATAATAGTTTTTTTTAAATTGGTTTTTTTGTGTATTATTTTTGGTGTTTTTAAATTAAAAGAATGGCAATTATTTAATGCGTGGTCTGATAAGGCTGTATTTGTTTTATTAGGACTTAAAAGCTTTTCTTTAATAGATTGTTGATGTTGCCACATTCTTTTTTTTAAATATTGTTTTGTTTGTCCTATGTAGATAGCATTGCATTGATTGCAATTCAATTATATAAACTAGGTTAGAGTCGAATTCTAATTTAAGTTTGTCTTTTAATTTTGTGAACATATGTTTTTTCAAAGTGTTTGTATTTTTGTATGTTGTTTTGATTTGTTGTGTATTTAAGATTTTGGCAACTTTTTCTGATAAATAAGGGATAAATGAAATAGTTAAGGTATTAAAAAATTGGCTGTATTGGTGATTATTGAATTCTAAACTAAGAAAATTGTGTTGAAAATTTATCGTATCGTTTAGAGTATTATTGTTTTTTTTAATAATAGTTGTTTTTTTTTGTTTATTTCTTTTTTAATGAAATATAATGGATGATTATTTTTTAACACGATATTTTTAATTATTTGTATGTTATTATTATGAAATTTAGGAACAGATAGTTTAATGGCAGAGTCAACTAAATCATATGTATCACTTTTTTTGTAATTAATCGAGTACGATGAGTTGTAATTTAGGTATCTATCCGTTTTAATTACTTTTCTAAACCAATTAGTTGTAATTGTTCCATTATTATTTCTGTATAAAGTTAAATCAAGAAAATTTATTGACTTATTTGAGTTTTCATTTTCTATTTTAAATTGTAATCGAAGATGATAATTATGAAAACTTTCAAAAATGGATAGTATTTAATTTTGTGAGCAGTTATCAATATATCATCGACATAACGGATGTAAATAGATATATTATTTGTATTTATGTATTTATTTAACATTAATAGTTCAAGATCCATTAAGACTAAATTTGCGATACTACAGGAAATTGGTGATCCCATTGGTACACCAAAATGTTGTATAAAATATTGGTTATTTTATGAGAAATAAAATTTTGTAGTATAAATTTGGTTATGGTTATAAAATTAGCTTTAGGTATGTTTGTATGATATGATATTTCTTTCCAATTGTTTGTTGTTGCAGTAATGGCTAAATGGATAAGAATGATAGTGTATAATGAGACTACAACAAATGAATAAAGTTTGTGTTCTGTAGCTAATATAAAACTATTGATCAAGTTTTTACAGGACCAAGAATCTTTGGTATTGTAAGTATGTTTATTGACAACTTTGGTTAATATGTTTGATAGAAATTCTGATAAATTATAAGTTGGACTATTATAAGAGGCAACAATTGGGCGTAGTAGAAAAATTGGTTTTATGAAGTTTTATGAAGTTTTTTACATAAAAATCATAGTAATATAACCTTTCTTTGTTACAGAAACACAAACTTCTTTCAAAATTACCATTTAGATTTTATAAAAAGAACTTGATCCTTATTAATAAATGAAGCATATACAATTAAAAATTTCTTAAAACAAAAAATTATAAAATGCAAACTAAATTTAAAGAAATCACAACCACAACCTGAAATTATACATTTTTTAACATCAACTCAACCTTTTTTTTTAAAATTCAAATTAAATTACATCACAAGGTACTCCAAAATTTTTAAATTTAGAATCAAACTATCTAAATAAAAAAAACTCAAACCAAAATTCAAATTATATACATTATAATATTCAAGAAACTTGGATTAAAAATCTCACAAATATTCAAATTCCAACTGAAGTCAATTCTATAACCCTATATGGACCAAATTTATATATATAAATATATATATTGCTGTGATAAGGGGTTGTTTAGGGGTGTATCGTATAGCAATGGTCGTGCAGTAACCATAAATTGCAATAGGGAGCAGAAAACTGCATTTATTTAGCAGAAAATTAAGTAATTTGGATATTATGTAAATAGTAAGCATTTGACACCCTGTATATAGAGCATAATTAGTTTTAAGTGACGCAAATAAACACATCTTACAACAATAGGACGCATATTTAGCATAGAAATAGGTAATTTATACATTAGGTAAATGACAAGTATTCAATACTCGGTATATAGAGCTTTATTAATTTTAAACAATGCAAGTGAAAATATCTTTCAGTAAAAATACGCTTATTTAGAAGAAGTGATAGTAAATGTAATTAAACAAGCATTGAAAAGGGTTCTAATTAGTTATAATATAATACGAAGATAAGAGATAAAACTTAACAAAGCTTTATGTAAGTACGCGGAAACAATCAAGATTTTGATAGGAAAACGCAGTTCAAACACGCGTAAAATAAAGGAAAGTAAAATTGAAATTACATCATTTATTGTGTTTAATTATGGAAAAGGCGCTATCTAAACAAAACAACGTATGGGCAAGATAACGAGGTATCTATAAGCAAATAGGTATTACACGGGAAACCGATAATATTACATCAGAAACTACTTCAAATGCATAAAATACAAAGACCTTATTGGTTAAGATATCGACAGACTTGTTGAAAACCCAGCCCACATGCAAGTGGGATGAGCCTATATTAACACCGAGAATGATAACACAGTTTAGTTTTTAAACTCAAGCAGGGCCAAGCTGTGTCACTGAATTAAAAGTCGCGCGTAATTTTAAATATTTAATAATATAATAGTGGAAGTTATAGTGACAAATAAGTGCTACAAGTATGAAGACTTCTTTTGCCGTTTAACGTGAGTAGAATTTGGGGTAATTTATTTAAACTTATAAGATAATAATAGGGCTTCAAATGTGCTGTTAATAATTCGAATCTATGGTACATTTTATAATCCTAATATGATATAATGTTCAGAATGTGGTATAATATTTTGAAGGTGTGGATAATTTAAATGTGTGGATATAATACTTCGAATGTTGAGGATAAGAATTCTAATGGATGTTACATTTTTTTATAATTCAAATTCGAGTGGATAGATATTATAGTTGATGATAATTCAAATGTGGGGATATTTTAAATGAATTAATATAATCAGCGTCGACAAATAAAAGAAAGAAGCACGAAGTAATTTATGGAAAACGAGGGGTTCAACTAAACAGAGCAGTGATAAATGAATGAGGACAACAAAGGGCTGTTGATCCACAATCCGAAGAACAACCTGTAGCAGGTCAGATCTAATTAGTTTTAAGATATTTTTTTCTATTTAAATTTCAATCCTGAATTTATTCAATTTATATAAAAAATGTAATGAAGTCAGCAACAAACATTGCATACGTTAAACTTACATAACCTATAATAAAGGGATCTAGAACGTTCGAGGTTTCTTTGGTAAAAAGAGGTAGTTTTTGGCGACTTTAGATTGGTTTCAAAGCATATAAAGTTTGAGATACGCAATATTTATGACATTGATTGATTGAGGAGTGTACTTTATTAATTTTCAAATCTTGTAAATAATATTTCTTTTCATTATATGAAATTAATTAACTTCTTTTATAATTCAAACAAATAGTTAATCATAAAGGGGTGGAGAAGAAAAAAATTGATCATCGTAACGTTGTGCGCTTTGTGTAGATAAATAAAAGCTAGCCGTGGCATAATAACAGGAAAATTAGTGAAATTTAAATTTGATTAGAAAACACAGAGAGGTGGAGTTATAGAAAACGTCCATTGACACCGAGTACGGCGTTATCATATCAATATATATATATATATATATATATATATATTTATGTATATATATATATAATCATAACACCACCCAACTAGAACAATTTATTGTTAATATAGAACCAGCTGCTACGTACCTAGACGCAGCCGAAAGAAAAGTAAATACCAGGCTAACTACCAACCGCGGAGAATGGGGGGATTTGCCTACATACTAAAAAAAACAAAAAAAAACACGTCGCTTGTTACATATAAGTGGTACTCCTCCACTCCGGGTTATTGATACCGCTTTAGCAAGTTCAGTAGTGCTTTTCAATCCAACTCGCCAACCATTTTTGCTCAATGCGAGCCTTTCTTCTTCTTTCTTTGTCTCGGCAGCTACTATGGCATACAACTGATTCCAACTTCGTTCTTTTATTACCTTTTCCTGTATCTGTCTACCTCCTCTTTTTTGTTAGCCCCGTATGGTCTGGCGACCAGGCCACCCACGGCTCTGGGCCATGTAGTTAGGACCAAGTTTATAGACATGCATCGTCAATGCCCTTGCTTTCAGCAGTGGCAGTGTTCTCATAATCAATTTGTTTGCGGAGAGCAAGATGCACTCTCTCTCTCTCTCTCTCTCTCTCTCTCACACACACACACACACACACACACACACACACACACACATATATATATATATATATATATATATATATATATATATATATATATGTTAATCTTGAGCATTCTGCGAACGTTGTTTGGAAAAGACCACAAAAATGAAAATCAAGAAAAAAGTCTATAGGCAAGGAGGTACAAGAGCAATTAATTCCACAAGAAAGATCATCAAGGTGCCCAAAACTATATGGTCTTCCCAAAATCCACCAGGCAGAAGTACCACTACGACCAATCGTAAGTTCAATAGGATCAACTATACAGCCAATAGCGAAGTACTTAACCCATCACGTACAACCACTTGCTGAAATGGCAGCTTTATACCTTAAGAATGCTAACCATTTTGTCAAACTATTAAGTACTGAACAAGTCCAAGCACAACATCTGTTAGTGAGCTTTGATGTGGTTTCATTGTTTAACAACGTACCGATAGAGGACACACGGATACTTTTGAAAGAGAAGTACATCATTGAAGAACATATATATCATTAACTTAACACAGTATTGTCTCAGCAACACATATTTTACCTTCAACAAACAACGCTACACACAAGTTGAAGAAGCACCTATGGGATAGCAATTATTACTAGTGATTGATAATTTATTCATGGAAGATATTGAGGTGGATGCATTAGAAACTGCAACAAATAAACCCAAATTATAGCTAAGGTATGTTGACGACACGTTTGTAATTTGGACACATGGAAGAAAACAATTCAATGGTTTTCTAGAACACCTCAACGGTATACGTCCAAAAATAAAATTTATTATCGAAGTAGATGAGGATAACCAATTACAATTTCTGGATGTACTAACGAAGAAACAGGATAACGAACAACTTAGACACTCAATCTACAGAAAACCACCTTACACGGTTAGATACTTAAACGCTAAGTGACATCCTCACCCCAACACAACTCTACTATGTTGTGAAAATCTTGTTAAATGGGCCCAAAGACTATCAGCCGATCCAAATAAACAAGAGGAATTAGGAAAACTACGAGACGCACTCCTGAAAAATGGATACTCACATCAAACCGCCGGAAAACCTAAACCAGAGCTGATGTTGTAAACAATTTATCCCACTTGGCTTTTGTAAAACTAACTCAAATTAATTTTACATCAGCCAGTTAATTCGATCCCCTTATAATGAAAGGAAATCGACAGTCTTCCGACTAAGCTAGGGGTCTATTCTTCGGGTAGAGCTTACGAGTGGTTGTGGGTTTCACAACAAAAACATTGTCTTTTTGACTGACTCTAAAATACAAAATAGAGGGTGCAAAAGGGCGCCACCAAATCCTAGAATAGATAAAGTACGGGTTACCCTAAGGGAGAACTTGTGTTAATATAATAACAAAGGACGCAAAAGATGCACTCTTGCTACCTTATACCATAAAAAAGGGAGTAGCTATTAATACCAATAATTTAAACTTTTTAAAAGTGCTGTTTAGTGCTTTTTTATCAAGTCACAGTTCAAAACTTTATTTCTATAAAAGAATGTATATATACTTCAACCTTTTAACTCAAATAACACTACCTTGGGCTCACTTGTCCAAAATAAAACAGTTGTTCAATTAAATTATAGGATAGTGCTTTAATTAAATTTAGCTTTTTTTGATAAAATTTTATATACAAAATTTACATCAATAATGTGGTCTAATCTTTTAGACACAGATATTTAGATAAGAAAATTATCATTGTCTCTACTATGAATCAAAATATTAATAATCTATTAAACATGACCGTGAAGCTTTTAAATTAAATACCCAAAATACACAGATCTGATACCTTGGTTAACAAATATGTGTTATTATTCAAACTTAAATAAAATTAGTTCTTATAGTTACTTTATGTGTCACCGAATTTAAATAAAATACCTTTTAGGATTAAATAAAGAGATTAGTAATCTTAATTATTTGTAGTAATATCAAATGTAAGCAATAATTTATACTGTAAAGAAATCCAAACAACAAAAGTTCTTATAATTACTTTGTAGTTTCAATTATTTGCCCTGCTGTCAAGTTATACGAACAGCTGTTGTCTGGTCAAGTTCCTAGAAAAACGCTTACATTGGCAACTGGTACTTTGAACTTCATTGAAACAAATACCTTGTCGAAACCACATGTGGTAGACTGCAATTATTCAACAAACAAGTGACGTCAGCGAACTTTCCACATCTGCGCTGCGTATTAAACCGGACCATTATAGGGAACCATTTTCATCAAGTTGCTGCACAATTCATTCAAGCAAATTGAAACTCAAAACTAATCCATAAAACGGGCTATAAAACGTACATCATTTTCGGCTCCTCTTTAACTTATGTTAAAGCGGGATTATTTAACGGTCAACTCGGAAATTAAAACATGATATCTAAACTGTAAATTCGTAACCTTATAAATCATGAATTAGTGAAATTAAAACACCTGTTGAACGCAGATGTGGATTGGTTCGGTGCTTGTTTTATGAAGTTTTTACATAAAATTATAGTAACATAACCTTTCTTTGTTACAAAAACACAAACTTCTTTCAAAATTACCATTTAGATTTTATAAGAAAAACTATACCCTTTTTGATAAATGATGCATATACAATTAAAAGTTTCTTAAAACAAAAAATTATAAAATGCAAACTAAATTTAGAAAAATCACAACCACAAACTGAAATTATACATCTTATAACATCAACTACAACTTTTTTTTAAAAAATTCAAATTACATCACAAGTTACTCAAAAAATTTTCAAATTTAGAATCAAACTATCTAAATAAAAAAAACTCAAAACAAAATTCAAATTATATGCATTATAATATTCAAGAAACTTGGATTAAAAATTTCACAAATATTCAAATTCCAACTGAAGTCAAATCTATAATCTAATATTGTCCAAAATTCAATATATAATCATAAAACCACCCAACTAGAACAATTTATTATTAATATAGAACCAGCAATTGAAAAAATCGCATCTGCTAATCAACACAAAACAAGAACTGATATCATCAATATATTAACAAATTACAAGAACACCTCAAAAAATTATAAAATACCATATGTAAACCAAAAATATAATATGCTATTACTATCAACCGTTGAAAAAACAAAAAATTCTTAAACCAACATCCTGTTATTATTTTAACAAAAACAGATAAACACAAACAACTGTAATTATGAAAAAAGAGTACTGTAATAATAAAATAAAAGACCTACTTAATGCTAAAAAAACATATAAACCGCTAGCCAAAGATCCAACTCAAAATATTCAACAACAAAATAACTTACTCGTCAAAGAACCACTAAACAACAATTATTAAAAACATTGAATATAAGAATTAAATCACACACAATAGCACATCCCCAACTATTACGGTTTACCAAAACTTCATAAAACAAATTTCCCACTACGCCCTCTTATAATTGTCCAACTTATAATTTATCAAAATTTCTATCAGACATATCAACCAAGTTGTCAATAAACATACTCACAATACCAAAGTTCTTGGTCCTTCAAAAACTTGCTCAATAGCCTTATATTACCTACAGAACACAAACTGTATTCATTTAATGTAGTCTTATTTTACACTAACATTCCTATCGATTTAGCCATTACTGCAATAACAAACAATTGGGAAGAAATATCATATCATACAAACATACCTAAAGCTAATTTTATAACCATAACCAAATTTATACTACAAAATTCATATTTCTTATATAACAACCAATATTTTATATAACATTTGGTTGTATCAATGGGATCACCAATTTCCTGTAGTATCGCAAATTTAGTCCTAATGGATCTTGAACTATTAATATTAAATAAATACAAAAATACAAATAATATATCTATTTACATCCGTTACGTCGATGATATATTGATAGCTGCTCAGAAAAATGAAATATAATCTATTATTGAAAGTTTTAACAATTATCATCCCCAATTACAATTTAAAATAAAAAATGAAAACCAAATAAATCAATAAATAACTTTATACAGAAATAATGATGGAACAATTGCAACTAATTGGTTTAGATAAACAATTAAAACGGATAGATACATAAATTACAACTCATTAACATCAATTAATTACAAAAAAGTGTTATATGTGGTTTAGTTGGCCGTGCCATTAAACTATCTGATCCTAAATTTCATAATAATAACACAATTATTTAAAAATATCTTGTTAAAAAATAATTATACATTATCTTTCATTAAAATAGAAATATACAAAAGAAAAACAACTATTAATAAAAAAAACAATAATAATCTATATGATACGATAAATTTACAGCCCAATTTTCTTAGTTCAGAATTAAATAATCATCAATACAACCAATGTTCTATTACTTGAACTATTTCATTTATCCCTTATTTATCAGAACTTATTTCCAACACCTAAAACACAACAAATCAAAGCAATATACAAAAATACAAACACTTTGAAAAAACATATTTTCACGAAATTAAAAGACAAACCTAAATTAGAATTTAACTCAAACCTAGTTTATAAAATTAACTGCAATCAATGCAATATCTACATAGGACAAACAAAACAATATTTAAAAAAAATGTGGCAACATCAACAATCTATTAAAGAAAAGCTTTTAAGTCCTAATAAACCAAATACAGCCTTATCAAACTACGCAGTAAATAATTTCCATTCTTTTAATTTTAAAACACCAAAAATTATTCACAAAGACCTATTTAAAAAAAGACTATTATTAGAAAGCATTGAAATAAAAAAAAACACCATATGCAATAAACTATCATACAGATACTGATGACTTGAATATTAATTACTATAACCTACTACCATACAACACAAAAAAGAAAAATCACTTTATTAAAAAAACTAAAAAAATTAATCCAACATAAACTAGTCCACAATAACATCATCAATACAAAAAGCTAATATAGAACTAACCAATCTAACCACATTATTCTACTACTACAATTATTATAACTTACTCTACCTTAAAAACACTGAGTACTTTGAGATATACAAACCAACTTATAACATGCACTTATCCAACAAAATTCTTAACCTAACTAATCTTTTGCAAACCACTGTGACGTTATTATCGGGGCAGCCACGTTGGTTCGTCAGATTTATGCTACGTTGGCTCGTGGCCGTACGTAACACAAAGAAAAACAAAGAAATGACCGGGCTCAATCGGAGAGTAGGGAGGGTTGTAGAAAGCAGACCAACCTATAAGGAACGCGGCTGTAAGGAATTAGTAACAGTACCTGCAATAGAAAAATTAGAATAGTAAACCTGAAAAAAAAGAAAAAGCATAGCATACGGATCAAGTATAAATTGTTCAGTACTTTGTAGAATAAAAAAAACTGTTGGGATAATCTATATAATATAACAACGTTAAAAGCAATATAACAAATCTTTAGTACAAAATGAGGTAATATTGGGGAGTAGCAGAAACGTTTCCTCACACACCAATTAGACATAAAGCAGACAAAATTTTAACAAAATATAAATAGGTAAACACAATTAATATGAGTAGTCCAGTAGTATTGATTTTTCTTTTTTTTTCTTTTATTTAAAATAGCATGCAAGTCTATGGTAAAAGATATCAGAACGCCAACGGTATGGTAAAGCAACGGACAGGTATTTAAAGTAAAAACAAGTAGGAAATAGTTCAACTTACAAACAGTCCTTCAGCAACGCTTCCTCGCAATTGAATGTGGGATTCCCGAAGTCCTGCACTAACGAAGCACTGCACCCTTGACTGTGAGGGTGTGGATGGAATTTCTCACACTTTACATTAATCACGCCTACGTATTTCACTGGTGTTAGCAGCAGACACTATCATGCTGGTGGAACTACGTAACATCGATAAATCTCTTGTTAATTCTATTTCCTGAGACAATAATTTTGAAAAATTTTGTAACACAAATTGTAAAGAAAAATAGTAATAAAAATTTAGAGTCACGCGCTTTCAAGGCACGACGTAATGCATTAAACTAACAGTAGCGTGAAGCGTTTTATTTGCTACCTATGGTAACAAAGGAAAAGCTAATGCTTTTGCATAACCAAATTCGCGCAAACAAAGATCTATTTTAGATTCGTTGGGGTTAGAAAAATCAGGAACTACAGTACCAACTGTCTTTACAAGTGAATGAGATACCTGTTCATAAGAAGTAACCTCTTTTTTTTTCCTACTAAACCTGCTACAACTGTATCACCATTTTTAGAAACACTCAAGTTTTAAAACTGTGTTTGAATAAACCAAAGTATGCACTACTCTCATAAAAAAAAGGGACTACGAAAACTAGATCGCACATACAGTTCCAAATATAAAAAGACAAATCAACTAAAAAAACAATTAGCACAGCAACGCGTAATCACTAAGTCAATGACCTTAAAACCCGTGCGGTTGAGTAAACACATTCTACAGTTAAAATACACCTTTTATTTAACAAGAAAGACAACTAGAATCGTGCCGCGTTTGTTCATGAACAATTCTAGAATTAATCCCGCATTAATTCTCACTATTTTTAAAGCAAAAAGGAACAGCACTTTTAACGTACTTATTAAACAGGAACAAAGAACAGACTCACAATTCCTCGCTATTATAACCGCTTATCGACTATTATCTACCTCGCTAATAACATAAGGAACATCTCAAACGTGAATGTCACAATCGTATCTAACAATTAATTACAGGCTGTTTATCGTGTTCAATAAGTTGGAATTTATTTATTAATGAGAATTAATCTTTAATTTATCTATCTTTTAAAATTAATACACGCGAGTTAAATTGCATACAATATAGGCAGAAATGTAATTACGACTTTGGAAAAAGGCGTAAAAGGTTAGGCCGTAAAAATGCCCGTTACACCACGCTGGATCATTTCAACTACTACTTTATAACCGTTTAAATCTTCTTAAGATTTTCGGATGTAGTCAAATTATACCTTCTAAAATTTAAACATCATGGTAAGTACATTAAAAATGGAATAAATGCATATTGCTACAATTGTCCCAGGCTTCGCAACGGTTATAACAGTATATGGGGTCGGTTGTAATATCAGTTGTAAAATAATTAAAAAACACAAACTAAAAACTATTTATCCTAAATGTGAAAAACAACAAAAACTAAGATTATTAATACAAAGTTAAAAATTATTCCGAGTGAAAATTATGACAAATGTAATATGTAGTTTGCTGAGAACACTCCTCGTGGGACCAACTTTTACGTTCTATGCAACAAATCTACTATTTACCAAATCTAACTGAACTATAGGATTCTAAGCAAACCATAAAACAACATTCTTCATCTTCAGTAGAATCTGAACTCAAAGAGGTCTAAGTATATTCGCTTCTTAGTGTATGACATGTTCTTATTAACACTTTTTTTTTGTTTAGTACTCAACTGGAGATGTTCTGCTTCACTCCTTTTCTTTATATTTGACACGTTGTCCCTCTTTCTCAGATTGTGTCAGTATAGATGGTAAATTTTCTTACTGTTCTTTCCCCTGTTTCCTTTCTTACTTGGGGAGTGCCTTTTGACAGTACCCAACACTTTCGGGAGAAAAAGTTTATCCGGGTTGCTAGATAGCTCCTGTAGACCTGCATGCGTTTCAATATTGGCAAACTCATATGATGTCTGCAAATTTTCAACAGGGCTAGAAATATTGGGCGATGTTGCAGGCAAATTTTCAATGGGCCTTAATGAGCCTCTTGATGTTGATGGGACAGCCTCAACGGTGGTTTTTAAGACCTTATTTACTACTGTGTTGTTAGGCCCTTTATTCTTTGTTTCTGACTTGTCTGATATTTGTTGCATAGGTCGATCGTTTACATATCATGACGTATAAACTAAGTCAGTGAATATATTTCTATTTAAGAGAAAAATTCCAATGCATCTAAATCCTGCCTAAATATTTGTTTGTGGCATTGCGGAGGGTAAGGCGCCCCTTATAATTCCTAGAATATGGTAAATCCTCGATGTCGTCCCGCCCATGACTATGCATCACAAATCACATGAAGAAGAAAGCCGTATTATTTAGGAGACCATAAACTAACCGGTCTCACGGATGTAGTTTCTGAAAACAAGGTAGGGGAAACGACGCATTATAATCCCATTTTCTTTACAAAAATACAAGGCACTAATGGAAATGTGCGATGTATGATTATATAAAGGTATCAGAACTCTATGATCGTTAGATGAGGATGTATATTTGTGAAAATGTTTAAGATACGTGAGGAACTGCGCTTCCCGCATCCATCCTCTTGAATTTCAAGGTCCAATGCTCCCCGTTAGATCAGCCCTTACAAAATGATATTGATATCTATGACTTGGGAGGCATAGAATTACCAATAGCGTTTGCTGCCACAGTGACTGTACCTCTTTCGACAGAAGTTACAGAACCAACCTGTTTTATTCCTCTTTTAGTAACAACACTATTGGAGTTTTGCATTGTGGTAACACCTATGCCTTACTCACATTGTATATATCTTTAGGTTCAATCAAGTATCTATCGATAACACAGGTCAAATTGTCAACAAATAAGTAGACATTTACTTTGTTAAAACTAGTTGCTCTAGATAAACTTCAGCACACCAAGTTGGGGTTGTTAGTTAGCTACAAATGAACACACAAAATAAGTATAAAAAATTGTTTTAAAACCACTGTAATGTTAACTATGTCACAAATAAAATATACAATTACATCATGCTTAAAATTCGACCAATTAAGTTGTGATCTTCAAGAAACTTAATCTAGTGAAATAGAGTGCATTTTTACTGCTAAACGAAATAACTTAGTGTACTTTAGCTGCTACTGAAAAATGTTTAAAATTTTTTTAAAAATTCGCATGTTTAGATAATAATGACAACAAGAAATAATATTCCATAATGCTGATGTGGTCCACTGTATTGGGTTTTTATGTAGTTTTGCGTTTGTTTACAATTCAGCTTTTATGCAGAATACGATATCCTACTTTAAGTTGAACGTATTTTTCCATAACATAGCTCGTAACCGGGTTTAGATGTTGTGTTTCACCCGTTTGATTTTTATGTATTCCACTATGTGCTTAGGTATTATGCTTAAACTCAGTGTTGGGACTTAATTGTAATTGGATGTAGATAATTGGAGTTTTTTGTCACCTTAGTAGCTTAATGAGTTGTTTTTGAAAATACAAAACCCGACCACGAACTTGCAGCTACGGTGGAAATTTCGTACCCTTATTGTGAAATCATTTCATGTGTGTTGTGATTCAGGATAACACTTGCAATACGTAAGTTATTTCTTAAAAAACATATGACAAAACAGCAGTCCCAAAACTTTTATTTAAGTTGATCTAAGTCGGGCATTTGAAAAGCGGTGCAAGAGAAAACGCCTGATAGGTTTTTTGTTTCGCTAGTCAATCTCTATCACCTTTTAAATTTAATGACAAAACTAATGCCACGCTGTGTATATACAGGGTGTTCCTAAACTCGTGGATAAAATTGTAGGGAGTGGTAGGAGGGACAATTACCTACAAGAATAACCATATATGTTTTAATCTAATTGTTCACGGTTTCAAAGTTATTGTAATTTTTATATTTTTTGTATACATCGTGCAGAAATAGTCTAATAATTCTTAAAAAAAGGTGGTGACTCTTTCAACGTAATTATTTTTTTGTCGTATAGGCGAAAGTGAAATCTGTCATAAATGACAACTTTCCCGAAACATTATCCATCATCTCAAAAGGAAATCAAAATTTTTTGCAGCATGTATGTAGTATGCAGTATGTAGTATGTAGTATGCAAATTAAACAAAAAAAGTATTACCAATTAAAAGTGCACACCTATCATAAGAACTTCTTTGGTTCACTCCCTTCTTTAGATGTATAACTTATGGATGCCAGTTTATTAACTAATAAAATATTTTAGTCTAATCCTAAGAACTACACTTTTATTGAAAAATTCAAATAGTTAACTCTCTGAGAATTTATGTATGACATGAGCACAGATGACACTCCTGGGGTATGTGTTAGTTATTTAGGTTGAAGCGTGAAAGCAGTTACAGTTAAACAATTTCTTTAGCAGTAATGCACCTTAATTAATTAATTATATAATTAATTCCTTGGTACTAAACAATTTGTGCATTTAGTATGTCTTGTCGTGTGGTTGCAATTACATGTGTTTTTAAATATTAGTTAGTTTGTCCTAGACATTTTTAAGTTACTAGTTTCCATTGAGTACAATTTGTTGTTTTGTGATTGTTTAGTTGTTATTGCACATTTTGTTTCGTAAACTTTACATTTTCCTACACTGCTCGAGAATATGCAAAAATGCATTTTGTGTATGAGCTTTGCAATGGCAATGATTTGCAAGCTGCGATAGAGTTCAGGATACGTTATCCTAATCGGGCTAAATTTCCCAATTATAGGGTGTTTTAAAGAGTTCATCGGGCTTATCTTGAAGACGAAAGACCTGGTCTTTTGCGACCAAGGGGAGGAGGACCTATAGTTGAAGTCATAGCAATGGTGTTGGATGCTCCTACAACCAGTGTCAAGAACATTTCCAGGGAGACTGGAATCAGTCAGACTACTGTGCATAGAATGTTGCGCAGAAATGACTTGCATCCCTATCATGTGCAGTGGTACCTGAGGATTATGCGCAAAGGTTAGCGTTCTGCCGCGAAATGCTTCGCCTACACCAAGAGGATACGGACTTCTTTGATAGAATTTTATGATGTGATGAGTCGTACTGCCACAGGGTGGGAATTTTTAATATACATAATCTCCACTGTTGGGCACTTGATAACCCTAGATATGTACGGCAATCACGTTTGCAACACCTTTAGAGTTTTCTACCTAAAATCAATCGTGTGTATTATTTAAAAACATAGTAAAAGCTAAATCATTCAATAGCATTTCGATGGACGACCACCAGTATTCATTTGACCTATTAGCGTCGTGTTTGTTTGAAGTTCAAGAATGGAACATATGTTTTCTAATACTATTTTTCCTGCCTTTTATTATACGACTTGCACTTGCCTTTAATGTAGTAGCAGTATTTTTGTAATAATATAACACTACCTTGAACTAACAACTGTTTTTAAAATAAAATGCTTTGTACGGATGGCGGTTTTGGGATGTCATCGTTTTACAGCCTCGCATTATAAAAAATGTATGTTGTAATATATTAGCTAAACTAAAGGCTTCTTTGTTTTCTTTCTTAGAATTATAGTAATGAAACGTCAGCTCTTTTTGATTCGTCCCATATTAGGCATGGGAATGCAACTAAATCTGAGTTCATATGTTAAGCATATGTTTTTCCATGTGTTCTTCGTATAGTGTTTTTGATTGATGATATAAGTGACCCGTGGCTAGCTCTCACTTCATATTTAAAATTAATGATATAATTCGGACGATATAATTAAAAAATAACCACATTTTAGTTGTTTACTGAGTTCGTTTTAAAAAAATTACTGAGTTTATTAAGCTGACAGATGTCTTTGGCGCTTTGCTTTGTAATTAGAGCATGCACAAAAAAAGCTTTCCTTTAAAAACATCAACATATGGAAGCGATCGCGTATCAGAAGACCGCGGAATAGAAAATAGGTAGCAGTCATAGTGAAATAACACGCAACCAAATACCCTTAATGTTACTTTCATTGTCAGCTCTAATTAGGTTGAACTTCGGAAATGAGGAATCTCGGTTATGTGCAAATATAATTTGTGGTATAGGGTGAGTCCCTGATATTTTGACAAATATGATTTATAATCCCAGTCCCCTCAATTTTTCATCTGTAATGTAAAATGCTTCAACCACCGGAAACTTGGCCTCAAAAATAAAACTACTTAAAATTTCCGAGATAATAAAAACGCACTGTGATATTTCAAACTCTGCACCATCAAACGATATTGGAGATGAAAGCTTTTAGTATATTACGACTTAAGTAATACACAAGAAAAATAAATTATTGTAGCATATTAAAATATGCTTGCAAGAATGCATCTTTAACGAAAGCTAATTTCATGCTACAAATTCAAATTTATATTTCTGAATGTTTTTACAATGCTGCATTAACATAAAAGTGAAAGTGCACATCAGTTTCGCCAAGATTACTTTACCTCTTAAAGAGTAGCCAGGAAAGTTTTCAAAATCTTACAGAAATATCACTAAGAAAATACATTAGTCAGTTTTCGCAAGTGTGTTTTTATTAATTGTTACAGTAAATTTATACAATATGAAAATTGTGTTTGTACTAGTTCTGTTAGGTTATCGCTGTGTCTCATCATCATCATTAGGTCTTTAGTTCTGGAACTGGTTAGAGGCGTATCCTCATTGTTTCCTATTCTGAGCTAACCTACAGACTTTCCTGAAATTCACAGTCTGCATTTTTCACTATCCACGAGCAATAGTCTGATCTAGATCTACTTCTACCTCTCTTTTTCCTATCTCTGCTAGTAATATATTCTGCACAATTTCCAAAAAAAGTCATAGAACGTATCCTCCCCTAATATTTTTCTTATTTTTTTTGTTTTCCACAGATATCTTTATTCCCCTAGTATTTATATAACCTATTTGTAATTAACTTTCTTTGTTCATACTATCATCATCATACATCTGAAGCACAAACATTTCAAAAGCCTTCTCCGCTGTTCTGTGTGCTTCTCTTACTATCTGTATTTCATAGACGTACTGTAGTGTGCTACACACATGCTTTCAGCAATATTTTCCTTGTTTCTAGGTTTGTTGTCTTCGAACATAGCCATTGCTCTTTCTTGTTAGATGCAGTTCGGTTCCCCTTCTATCGATTAACAAATATATACCCTATTTGCCCGATATTCAGTGGTATGTGAAGGACGTCTCTCAACACTTGAACATTTCCCGAATTAATAGTTTTCCAATATATCCTTTCGCACAATCAACATTAGTTAAAAATATTTCAAAACCAGCACCTGTAATTGTTACTAATAATTATCAGATTTAAGTGCAAGTATTTTTTTCGTCATTAGATTTTCCGTCATGAATTTGGTTGGACGCATACCTCCAGTTATTTCTATTTTAAGCTAACCTAACACAGTGTTACGTGCCGAAAATTTCGGCCGTAAACATTCATATAGTTTTAATATGCGGGAATTTCGCGCCATAAATTTAAAAGACTGGTTGCGTGTATTTCCGTCAATTCAGGACGAAAAAAAGTGGGGAATTTCCGAAAGACGCGTTAGGACTTGCCTTTTAAACGCGAAGAAGAGTGGGTGTGTCTTATCGTATCTTTTTGATTATGTAGATTCCCTTGCCTATTTGATTATCGTTCCTCAACCCGTTCCTTATCGTACCTCTACATAGGAAGAAGATATTAATTTGGATGCAACCTGGTAGAAGATCCACGACCCGAGAAAAAGCCGTGAGCAGCCCAGACCCGAGAAATATGAACGGAGCCCCGAGCGCCATCATGAAATAATCCTGAAGGAAGCCACGAGCCGCCATCAGGAAGTAATTCGGAAGGAAGCTGTACCTAATCACGTGAGTACCCTGTGGGGGGTTTTTATATAATTTAATTAATTGGAAAACGCGTTGCAATAATTTGCATATTGTGTGATGTCATTGACAATTGGCGCGTTAATTTCCACATTATGTAATACCGTTCCAACTGTCTTTTGTGTCGCATGTGCCGCGTCCACGGGACTGTATTAATGGCGCCTTCAACATGGTTTTTGGTTGTAATATTTGTTTTTTATGGCTTCTAATGTATTAATTAACGATATCTATAGCTTTTTCATTAAAAAAAAAAATTATCATTATTTTTATTATCTATTACTCATAAAAATTTATTGTGGTACCTCTGAAGTTACTGTAGAGCTACCTAAGATGACATGACAGCTGTTATGATAATTTAATATAAACCGCCATATTGACTATTGAAATACATGCTATATATTTTTTTTAATAATGTATTGTAGTCCAATTAATTTTGCTGTAACTTTAAAACTAGTGTCCTTCCTAACTTGAATTGTCTTAAATGTGTGATTGGTTTGTTTTTGAAATGGAATTAAAAGAGTTTTCCGTCAGCAGTGTATACAGTATAATATAACCTCACTTACATACATGTTTGCACCATATAATTTTGAATGTAAGTATTTCTAAATATAAGTAAATAGCGTATTTTCTATCCACTATCAGAAAGAACAACAAAAAATCTTTTAAAATTGCTTCAAAATGTGCTTAAAATAATCACTTTACTTTTGAATTTTTTTTAACTTATCTTAACTTGTTTTTGGATTAATTTTTACAGCTACCATTTAAATAACACATATAATGTATCTTTCTATAATTTTGAGTATCTTTTTATAACCTAAATAATTAATTATAAATTACAATTATCTACATAAAGAAAATTCCATCTCGAAATATAGATTATCTAATTAACTGAGCTTTTAGTATATGTTCTAAAACGTTATTTTAACCTAATCTTGTTGTATTTGTTTTCTTAAACGCTATCTTGCTTTGATACCGTTTTAAAAGTGTTTTCTAGTAATTTAAATATTTACCTATGATTTACAAATTATTTTTAAAGAAAACTTTGTGTTTAAAAGCATTTATCGTAGTTAACTGAGCTTTTAGTATATGTCCTAAAACGTTAGAGTAACGGAATCTTATTGTATTTGTTTTCTTAAATACCATCTTGCCCTGATACCGTTTTAAAAGTGTTTCCTTAGTAATTTAAACAATAGTAACCTATAAATGCTTTTTTAAAGAAGATTTTGCCTTCAAATACATTTAACGTAACCAATTGAAGTTTGGTATACCTTTTATCTTGTGAAATACTATAGTATCTTAAATTTTGTTTATTTTGTTGTCTCAAATATTATCTCAAAATGAATATTGTACACCTCAAGTCTTTGGAGCTAATTTATGAAATCGAGTGTAAAAATATTAAACCCGCATCTACCCAAAATGATAGACGATTGCAACTTAAAGCTATATTAGCGCAAGAAGCTAAAGGGCAACCTATTTCGAAAGTAATCGTTTCTGATTTACCTCAAAATATGTCTGAAATTAAACAGTCCCTTGAAGATATAACTAATATAATAAACAAATTTGATCCCGGCCCAACTGAAATCGAATTAAAACGTGTTGTTTCCCGCATAATTCACCTTAAGCAAAGAATAGACTTGTGTTTATTTGACAATGAACAAGCGAACCAAGCTAAACAAACTTTCTTATCGGATATTTTGTTTGTAACGTGCAATTTTTGTAGTTTTAAACTTTTACGCTGTTTCCCAATTTATAAATGCATTTCTGCAAATTGCTGTTTCGGTATTTGATATTTATTAACTCGCGTGTAGTAATTTAAAGACAGATAAATTGAAAATTATAAACCACTGTAATTAATTATTATAGATGATTGCGGCATTCGCGTTTTGGGAGTTCCTCATGTATATTTTGACATTTTAAGTTAAGTGTAAATAATGTTTTGCTTCAAATTCTAGTCTAATTAATGTAATAATAAAATAATATTTAAATGTGGGAAAAATATTAGTGTAGATAAGCGAAACACAAAGTGTTAATGCCTTTGAGTAGATAACAAACGTAGCACAGAATATGTGTATCAAATATTTGATATTTTGTAAGGTAAAAGTTAATTATGCTGAAGTTAATTATAGAGTGCATCGTTCTTGTCTTGCCGTAAAGATAAATTTTGTTCCTTATGTGGTTATTAGCAAGTCTAGATAAGAGACGATAAGAAGTGTAATGGAACGAGTTGAATAAACAGGCGAGGAGTCGTGTTTTGTTCTTTATTCCGATATACTAAGTACGTTAAAAAGATACTGTGGCTTTCTTTGCTTTGACTAGTGAAAATCAATGCGGGATTTAATTTTCGTATTGTTCATGTACGAGCACGGCACGATTTTTCTTTAGTTGTTTTCTTGTGAACTAAAAATTGTATATTAACTGTACAGAAGTGTTTTTACGGAACATTTTGACGGACGTACTTTAGTGATACACGTGCTCTACTCATTGTGGTTTTCCTAGTTGCTTTGTCTTTTTGATTCTTTTTTTTTAAACGGTGTGTGTGCAATCTAGTTTCGCGGTCCTTTTACTTTTCAAAGTAGCGCATACTTTAAATTATTTAAATACAGTGCTACTGTAGTTTCCGAATTTTCTAACAACAAAGAACCTAAAATAGATCATTGCTTGAGCAAATTTCGTTATTTGCGAAACATAATAGATTACCGGTTTACTAAGGTATTGGCTGTAGTTTCTCACTGCTTTTGGGGATGTTTATGAAACTAATATACCTTTGGTCCCAGTTGCAATTAAACTAGTGCTTCATAATATTTCGAAATTATGGTCTTAGGAAATAGAATTACCAAGACATTTATCAACTACCTAGTTACGACGCGTGATATTGTCTGCTGCTAACCCCAGTGAAATACGTAGGTGTGATTAGTGTAACGTGTGAGAAGTTCCATCAACACCCTTACAGTCAAGGGTAAAGTGCTTCGTTAGTGCTGGACATCGTTGAATCTCACACTTCCATTGCAAGGGAGCGTCGCTGAAGGACTTTTGTAAGTTGAACTATTTCCTACTTATTAGTACTTTAAATATCTATCAGTTGTTTTGCCATGTCTTCGTCGTTCTGATACCGTTTACAATAGATTTGCCTGCTTTTAAAAAAAAAAAAGAAAGAAAAAAAACAATCAATACTACTAAATTACTCATACCAATTGTGTCTTACCTATAAAATTTACTGAATTACTCATATCAATTGTGTTTTACCTATTTATTTACTGAATTACTCATATCAATTGTGTCTTACCTATTTATTTACTGAATTACCCATATCAATTTTTAACATTTTGTCTGATTTATGTTGAATTGGTGTGTGAGGAAACGTTTCTGCTACTCCCCAATATTACCTCACTTTGTACTAAAAATTTTTGTATTGCTTTTACCGTTGTTATATTATATAGTTTATCTAAACAGTTTCTTTTTTTTACATTCTACAAAGTACTGAAGAATTTAGACTTTTCATTGCTGCTATGCTTTTTCTTTATTTCAGGTTTGCAGGACTAACCTTTTTTATTGCAGGTTTACTATTCTAATTTCTTTTATTGCAGGTACTGTTACTAACTCCTTACCGCCGCATATCTCATAGGTCAGTCTGCTTTCTACAACCCCCCCCTACTCTCCGATTGAGCCGGGTCATTTCCTGACTTTCTTTGTGTTACGTAACATAGATTTTTGGCGCCCAACGTGGCAGCCGCTAATTAACGTGACAGGAATGATTGGCGCCCAACGTGGGGCTCGACTTTTTTTTTTTGAGGGGCTCGATTTATTTTTTTGAGGGGCTCGATTTATTTTTTTGAGGGGGCTCGATTTTTTTTTATCGGCCCGAGTTAATATATCATAATATATTTTAGCTTCGTTAAGTAACAATTAACCAGCAGTATCTGTTCCTTTCTTTTTGCTAACATTTCATTCTACAACCATTCCCGATTTTTTTATCAGCCTGATTTTTTTTTGATTTGGATTGATTTTTTTTTATTTGCTCTCGATTTTTTTTAATTTTTTTTGCTCTCGACTTTTCTTTAAATTTTTTTTTATGACCTTGATGTTTTTTGACATTGATTTTTTTTTGTTTTGGTGTATCGGCTCCTAATTATTTTTTTTTCTTTTTCCTTCTCGTTTGACCTGAATTTTTGTTTAGTATTTAGTTATTTCGTTAATTTAGTTTCTCTATCGAACAAGCCTAGTAATTCGTTTTGTGTCTTTAAATAATTAGGTGCTGTTTGTCGATTCTGTAATAATGGGTGACTATTGGCAGTTAAAAGTGGAACGGTTACATGAAGCTGAACTCAAATATGAAGTCGGTTCTCGTGGATTCGATGCCAAAGTACCTGTATCCGAACTTCGTAAGTCCTTTAGGAATATTTTGAAACTGGAATCTTCTGAAGCTCTAAGTCCACTTAAATCTACTATCGATTTTCAGACGGATAATAAAGCCGTGACTGACGGTCTAACTGAGTTAACTACGAAGAGTAAAGATTTTAATGGCGATATTTCAACTGCCGACGGCAAACGTATTATTAGCCTTGCTATGCATCTCAAAGGGAGAATCCAACGCATGAATGTCACTTCTGACGCTGAAACCGTAATACAGCGAAAGTTGTTGCTATGTGTTAGCAATTTACGCAGTGATTGCGATAGGTTATACCGTCGCTTTAGACGTTCTTCCACTTCACCTAGGGTACCACTTGTTTCTACGGCTACTATTAATCCGACTACTACTGATACTGAAGATGATCTTACTTCTGCTGAATCTTCTGATGAATTACCCATACCTGTATCTATTTCTAAATCTATTGCTACGTCTGGTTATGGACAGCTGGTGTCTAAATGGGACTTAAAATTTTCGGGTGATGACCGTATGTCTTTGAATGCATTTCTATTACGCGTGGACGAATTATGCTCGGCACGCAACGTTTCTGCTTCTCAACTATTTTCTTCGGCATCAGACTTACTTTCGGGAAAAGCTCTAATTTTATTCAGAGCGCATAGAAAATCCCTAACAAATTGGCAGGATGTGATTCGACTATTAAGGGAAGAATTTCAACCCGCTAATTACAACGAAAAACTGTTAGAGGAAATAAAGCAACGTACTATGGGTTCCTCAGAGTCTATTGGTGTATATTTAGCTACGATGGAAAACTTATTTGTTCGTCTAACAATCTCTCTCTCTGAATTACAGAAACTCGACATTATTTTACCAAATCTTACCCCTTTCTACCAACTTAGCTTTGCTCGATCTGAATACTATTACGGAACTTTTGCGTGTGGGTCGCAGACTAGAACAGCGCAAAATACAGGCCGATAATTTCAAGTCTCCTCCTGCTCTGAACTTTTCTCAACTCCTAGAGCCTGACTTAGCTTATATCGGTCCTGTGGTCCGCAGCAAACTTACGTCTACTTATGTCCCTCCCCGTTCTGGTGTTACTACTTTGAAAACATTTGCACCTGGTGCAAGTGATGCTCCTCAAAATATTTCTAATTCTTCCGTTACTTGTTGGAACTGTGGCCAGCGAGGACACAAGTCTCCTTCCTGTACTAAACCTCCGATACTGCATTGCTATGGTTGTGGTAAACCTAATGTTACCTGTACCAATTTTACGAGTTGTAACAAGAATTTAAACTACCGATCGAGTCGCTAAGCCGAGAAACCGACCCGATTCCTTCTACAGTTGTCTCGGTACCTATTATTTCCTCGGAAAATCCTTTCTCTGGTCTTGATGACCGATCTAAATATGTTTTGGATTTTATTTTAGCTAGTTCTCGTGAGGACGACAGACCTTATCTTACTGTTACTATTTTCGACATCGAATTTAAGGGTTTGCTTGATTCTGGCGCTTCTCGTACTATTATTGGTGGTCCTGGTTGGGATATTCTCTATTCTCTTTCTTTGCCTTTGTCCCAAACGGAGATCCACAGCTGTACGGTAGCCAATGGTCAAGCTTGTGACATCCTCGGGTCACTTACTTTACCCATGTCGGTCGAAAATAAAACTATCCTTCTTGACGTCCTAGTTGTTCCTTCTATTTCTCAGTCTCTGATCTTAGGCATTGACTTCTGGAAATCTATGGGTGTTGTCCCGGATTTTCGAACGGGTCAATGGACTTTCTGTTCTTCTTCTACTGTCTCGATCAATCAGATCAATGCTCTTTCCAATATATCGAACATACAACAATCCGAACTGTCGCGTATAGTCCAACAGATGTTTCCTAAAGATGATACTTTACCTTTGGGCTGTACTAATCTCGTTGAACATCAGATCCATACTACATCTAGTCCTATCAAGCAGCGATATTATCCCATGTCCCCTACGGTACTTCGACATGTCAATCAAGCTCTGGATGAGATGCTAGAAAATGGTGTGGTAGAACCATCTAATAGCGCTTGGTCTAACCCTATTGTTATGGTACCTAAGAAAGATGGCACATATCGTTTCTGCATCGATTTCCGAAAGGTCAATGAAGTTACAGAAAAGGATGCCTATCCCCTTCCTTATATTTCTACGATTCTAGACCGTCTTAAAGACGCAAAATTCCTAACTAGTTTGGACATTCGCTCTGCTTATTAGCAAATACCTCTTTCTTCTAATTCTAAGGCGATTACTGCATTTACAGTGCCTGGTAGAGGTTTATACCAGTTTACTAAGATGCCATTTGGTCTTCATAATTCTCCAGCGACATTTCAACGACTTATAGATCGTTTGCTTGGTGCTGATCTCGAACCTTTCTGTTTCACATACTTAGATGATGTGATTATCGCTACTCCTACTTTCGAACAACATTTGGTGGTACTACAGAAAGTACTTTTTCATTTAAATTCTGCAGGTCTTACTTTTAGCAGAGATAAATGCATTATATGCCGATCGGAACTCCGTTATCTGGGATACGTAGTGAATCGTCATGGACTCCATGTCGACCCAGAAAAAGTTTCGGCCATTCTTAATCTTCCTCCTCCTACTACTGTAACTGAAGTACGACGCATAGTTGGTATGTGTTCGTGGTATCGTTGCTTTATCCCAAATTTTTCTGCTCTTACGGCTCCAATTACTGCTCTAACTAAGAAAAATTCTAAATTTAATTCGTCTTCAGAATGTCAGTAGGCGTTTAAGCTGCTGAAAGAACACTTGGTAACGGCTCCAGTGATGAGTTGTCCTGATTTTTCTTTGCCCTTTACTATACAGACTGATGCCTCCGATTTTAGTCTGGGTGCCGTGCTGACTCAACAACAGGGTGATGACGAAAAAGTCATTAGTTACATTAGCTGTTCTCTTAAAAAGGCGGAACGCAACTATAGCGCCACCGAAAAAGAATGTCTTGGTGTTATCTGAGCAATTGAAAAATTTCGTCCCTATATCGAGGGTTCTCACTTTACTGTATCACGGATCACCACTCGCTTATATGGCTGAATAATCTACAAAGCCCCAACGGTCGTTTAGCTCGTTGGTCTGTACGACTTCAACAACATAACTTCACCATCGTACATCAAAAAGGTAAAGAAAACATCGTTCCCGATGCCTTATCTCGCTCAGTACCTAAGATTGACTTAATTGATGACTTTCCTAAATCTTCTATTACTCTGCCAATTTTGGATCCTTGGTATCTTAAACTACGGACTCGTGTTAATTCCAATCCTAAACTATACAGTAGCTGGCATGTGGAGAACGAATTACTGTATAAACATGTAAAATCTAAACAGTCTTTGCTCCAACCTCCTCAAGACGATTGGAAGTTAGTAGTTCCCAGCGAACAACGGAATCGGGTTCTACACGAAAACCATGATCTACCTACTTCAGGTCACCCTGGTGTCCACAAAACTGTCTCAAAAATTTCCATGCGTTACAATTGGCCTAAACTTAGAGGCGCTGTTGCTCGATACGTCCGTCGTTGTAAAATTTGCTCTGCACACAAAGTCGAACAAAAGAAACCTCCTGGCTTTATGTCTCCTCGTGCTACTGCCACTCGTCCTTGGCAAGTCCTATGTACAGATATTGTCGGACCTCTTCCTAGATCCTCTAAAAGTAATTCTTTCATGTTAGTTGTTGCCGACTGTTTCACATAATATGCTTGTTTCTTTCATCTACGTGCGTCTACGGCCGCTGCTGTTGCTCGAACCATTGAGGAAAATATTTTCTTGGTGTATGGTACTCCTCAATATCTAATTGCGGACAATGGTGTACAATTTCGTAGTAATATTTTCACTAAACTCTGTAATTCTTATCGAACAAAAATTCTGTTTAATGCTCGCTATCATCCTCAGGCGAATCCGGCCGAACGTATTAATAGAGTCCTGAAAACTATGATTTCTTCATACGTTTCTGATAATCAACGCCGGTGGGACGTTAATTTAGCAAAATCGGTTGTGCTATTCGAACGCTTAAACATGAGGTTATTGGTTACTCCCGTATTTTGCTCTATATGGTCGTGAACATGTTCTCTACGGCGATCATTTTGGAAAACCTCCTGATCCTGATGATGTTCTTATGGATCCCGAACGTCCTATTCCTCCTACTGACTTGGTCAAATTTGAGTCACTTCGTGAAGAAATTTCGAAACGTCTTTCCTTAGCATACAAGAAAAATGCTAAACACTACGATCTTCGTCGTCGTCCCTTAACTTTATCTCCTGGCGATCGCGTGTGGAAACGCAATTATGTTCTTTCGGATGCTACTCGCTACTTCAATGCTAAACTTGCTCCCAAATATGTGGGTCCCTTTACTATTCGAACTAAACTTTCTCGTTGGACCTATATCTTAGTGGATGATTCTGGTAACGATCTGGGTACTTGGCATATTAAGGACCTCAAACCCGATAAAACTTTAGACCCTCCAGACATTGATCCTGAACCTCTGGATCCTAATGGGCTCCCTACGGCTGATTCTATTTTGATTCCTACGTGTCGCTATCCCTAATGACTTGTAATTTTTTTTTGTTTTTTTGTTGGCTTTGACTATATTAAACTGGCATTTAAGATAGGCACAAATGCAGGATTTATTCAGTGAAAGAGATGTGAGCTTCCGAACTATTACTTAATATTGTTTTAAAAAGGTTTACCTAATTTTAAATTGATTTTGGGTTTCATATTTATCATTCGATATTCAAGCGTCGCATGTTGAAGTTGGTTTTTCACATTTGCATGTCAGCGGCGCTCCAAAGCTGTTTTTATATTTATCTCTAAATACGCATTTATACTACTTAAGCAGCAAAAGCAGAAATCGACCAATAAGAAGAACGATCGTATAATTGTTTTTGAAGACACGTATATTTATTCTAGTCTCGACAGCTGATTACAAACATCGGTCCAATTCAATTAAATTGAAGATTAAGGCAGATCTGGTTTGTTTAATTGCGAGTAATTTGTTAATGTTGCAAATTAGATCAAGGGACCGGTTATTCGCAGGAAGCTAAAATATGGTGGCAACGTTTTTATAATGTCGTCCTTTTATGCACTCGCAAGCTGCAATTATGCGTGCTCAAACTTTTTATAATCGCTTAGGGACATGTGTAGGTACGGTAGGATTAATTAGCAAGCAAGTAACAAGTAAAGATGAAGTAGATTATAAACAATAGTTTAGTCAAACTCATTTCCAAATAGAAGACAACAAAATACTCCTATTTTGTACTAAATTTAGTGAAGATTTTATATGATGTCACATACAACCCAGAGGAGTTCCTGTAAGTCCTACATACAGAAAATTATCACTCTTGAATGCGTTTATTTCTTCAAGTAAATTTATTTAATTTGGGGAACGTGGCTGTATTGGACGTTTTCTTTAGTGTATAATTGCCTATAGTCTTGCCCGCCCAATGTAATGCAATAAACAACATCAAGTTTAAAGAAAGGTTTATTAAAATATAAATCAAGCTAAGCAACTACACATCATGAAAGCTGCTTACGTTCTTCAATATCTCTGAACAACAAGTTACAGTAACCCCTTACTCCCTCTACTACCCTTAGGTCTAGCGACGCACGCAGAAGGCCTGAAATATTTTACACATCTTCCGCCGCGGCGGCACAACTTAGCTTATCACTTCTTACTTCTAAAGGATACAATAATTGTATTGGGCGCCTAATTACGGTGCCATTCGCAACTTAACGTAAGAGGCACGCACTTTGCCATCACGGCCATTTATCACGTCTTTCACCAACCCTAATTTCCACAATAACCGTCGCTTATCATTTCCATGTATTAATACGACATCCCCTTGCTTAATCGCACACTCACGCGCATTCACGTTGTGATGAGCTCCTCTTAATAATTGCAAATATTCTGCGCTCCATCTTTTCCAACAATAGTTTAAAACGTTTTTTCTCTGCTTCCATAGCCTACGAATCTCATCTCCATTAATAACACGGTCAACAAAAGGAATAATAGCCAAAGCGGGTCCCAATAAAAAATGCGAAGGGGTTAACGGCATTAAATCTATAGGTTCACTACCTAGGTATGTGAGCGGGCGGGCGTTTATTGTTGCTTCAACCTCGGTAATGAGTGTATTTAGTTGATCTAAATTTAGTAAAGAACGTCCTATCGTAGCCCTAAGGGCGTCTTTTACACTTTTTACAAGTCGCTCGTAAAATCCTCCGTGTCAAGCTGCTCGCTCTACTATAAACTTCCACTTAATTTGGTGACTGTTTACGAACTCGATCAATTCTGTACACCCATCACTTCGTTTAAAGTCGATATTTCACGTGATATTCTTTTAAATGTTTTAGCGTTATCCGAGTAAATGACCTTAGGAATCCCTCTACGGGCAAAGAACCGTTTACATGCACCGATTGTAGACGCAACATCCATTTTCAAAACAATCTCTAGATGAAGTGCTCGTATAACAGCGCAGGTAAATAAAAGCACATAACATGGCTTTTATGATAACTATCTTTAAAATGCAACGGTCCGGCAAAGTCTAAACCTGTCACTACAAAGGGCTTTGTTTGCTGTATTCGATCTCTAGGTAACGGCGCGTAGAGATGCGACCCTGACTTTCAACGAAGTCGTTTACAGATAACACATCTTGCTAAAACGGACTTTATTAATTGCCGTCCTCGTACTATCCAAAATCGTTTACGTAATTCATAAAGTGTTGCATTAACACCACTATGATGAAGAGTTCTATGAAACTTCATTATTAGTAGTTTACTTAAGTGTGCATTTTTCGATAGAACAACGGGATGCTTGAGGTCGAAATCTTTCTTAAATTATGAAGACGTCCACCCAAACGCAGCAATTCATGTTTATCCAAGAAAGAGTTTAAAGTTGAAATACTCGATTTCCGTTCAATGCCCTCACCCTTTTGTAAACTGTTAATCTCCGAATAATAAACTTCCCGCTGCGCTTGCCTCAGTAAACATATTTCGGCCCTTTCAAATTCGTTTACGGTTAAGCTCTTCATTCCTTTATTATTTCTGGTTTTTAAATTTCCTATAAATCGTAAAACATACGCCGTTATCCGCACTAAACGATCAAAATCACTGTATCTGGAGGAATCTATAAATTGATTGCTACATTTTGTAGTGTCGTTAAGTAGTCGTTGACGTAGCTTTCTCTATCGTATTATCTGGCCACGTTTGTTCACTTTCTAGCAACCACCTATGACCGTGTAACTAAGTTTCGGAATTTATTAAAGTACTTGAACTTATTCCGCGGGTTAATAAGTCCGCAGGGTTCTTGCGACCCGGACAATGTTT